>CM057104.1:23505527-23860527 GCA_029959045.1 Taenioides sp. WSHXM2023 | reverse complement strand
CTGGCAAACCAGTATGACAGCTTCATAAGACTGAAGTGAAATTTGAGTATTTCACTGTTTGGCCATGATGTTTGCTCTGTGTAATCCTAAACCGGATTTTGTGACATCTTGGTCTAAAATCACAAGTTCATAAGCCTGTTTCTTATCCACTCACTAAACACGTATGTAGAGCAACATCCAGATGCTGTACCACTGAAGTCCTCATGACTCCTGACACTTTCACTTTACAGGTGTGGGAAGGCACACCAGTAATATAATAATATAGGCTTTACTGATAACAATTCTAATGCAGATGTATTCTTAATTACAAAAAAAACCAAAAAAACATTGGACAAAGTTGTTATAATAATTTGGGTTGCCAGTTTCAATACTGAAATCTAGTTGCTTTAAACCTAAAAGGACTTTCTCTGAATCTTTCACTACCTACAGTTCCTTAAACAAGATTTTGACAAGGCGTACAGAAGGATTTATTGATTTGTAATTCTAAGTTATTTATTAAATGCTTATCCCAAAATCCCTCTGTAAATTATTTTGTATCTAATATGTGAACAGAACTAACCATGTTACAGGTGTATCCAATGTATTCATGAGCAATTTTGGCAGGTTTTACACTTTAGTAAACTATAGAACAACCGTATTTGTTTTTTTCCTATTCACCAATAGTGTTGCCTTAAAGGTGCAATGTGCATCTTTTCTGGTGTAGGTGAACTGTTCCATGGCGTAGCATTTCTCTGTGAATAGGGTTGCATCTCCACAGATCTGTAATGTGGCCTATAGTTGCCTCCCCTGAGAAAGGGTTTAATCTATATTGTGGAACATTCTAAGCAAAGCAATAACATCTCCATGAAGACAAGCAGAGAAGTTGTGCAATGCAGCTTTAAAGGACCTGCATGTACCCTGCGCTCTACTACAATCCCAACTGAACCTGTCTCCAGAGACTTAACTTATAGATAGAGGACACATCCAAGATTGTCTCATTCTCAGTATATGGACAGGCCATGGCTCATGTGAAGCTCAGAACCTCCAGAATTCCCTCCCTGAACTGCAGAGGCTGCACTAGCACTGACTCGGGATTGGTGCAGGTGCTGAGGTTTAGGTAGTGGCCATTTAGTAAGAGCCTCTGATAGACTGTTTCTCAAATGTACTACAACTGCTTCACATGTCCTGTTCCAAATATTCACGTGCTCTCAGGTGTGTGGCTTATTTACTGAGGTTTTCTTTGCTACTTCCCCCTGGCCTATAAATACCCACAATGCACGATATGTCTTTAACAACAAAAAAATATAAGGCTACAATGACTGAACCTCAGGCAAGTGGCACCCCATGCAACCTCCAAAGTAAAAATATGTGTTAATCTTGAGTCTTTTCTCCACCAAATGTCAGCCTACAGAGACAGAGACAAAAGTGGATGAAGATGGTCTTGAAATAGCCATCTGCATTTGCTATGGCAGCAAATGTGACAGAAGATCTTCCAGAAGAAACACTTTGGTCTGGTGTTTCGGTTGGTGACAAAATGGTCCATTCCCTCAGAGTAAGAACGACGCCTTTCCTGTTTGTGTGTTCATCTGGTTCCTCCTTCCTGGACACTGTGTCCCGCAGCATCACAGCAGAGGAGGGACACTTTTGGCCCTTCACAAGATCTGCTGACCCTCCTTGACCAGTCCTCCTGTTAAACTGCAGTGAGACCTTTGACTGAGACACAAAGGCTCTCTCTCTCTCAAAGCTGGTACAGAACACCACACTGCCTCTGGCTCAGGGAGGAAGGGAGTGACCTCACCAGACACCAGCCCTCAGCGTCCACTCCGTACCCCTCAGTGTGTGTGAGGACAGTGTAGCTGCAACAACTCAATCACAGCTTTGAACTTCCACGATGGACTTGTCTCTTAAACAGGACTAACCCCAGACTAAACCTGCTCTATCCCTGCATACAGCTAACACTCAAATTCTCAAAGCCTTTTTGTTTGGAGTAGATTTCTCAAGTTAACTGGTCCCAGCTGTCAAGAACATGGCATGCTGGGTAAGAATCACACACATATGCTGGGCAGGATCTGAACCCCAGTCCTCAGAGCTCAAGTCCAGTGTCTTACAGCTATGATATCAAAAACATGCACAGACATAGAAATAAAGCAACAGAACACCTCCTGACATCTTAAACCAGACTTAAACACAGATTTTTGCCTCACTCACTGCTGAGGAGTTAACGTAGCAACAGTTAAAAGATAAATGCAGTTTAAAGGGCCTATATTACACACTTTCTGATCTCTGTTCTATTGTAGTTTCTTCATCACAAACAGACCTGGTGTTGTGTTTTGTTTCATTCACTCTCGTGTTAGCTTTCTATTACCATCTCTTATGTTAACAGGTCAGTTTTGACCCGTGTCCTAAATCAGCTGTAAAATACACTAAAAGCAATTATCTATAATCAGATTTGTTTCTCATCTCTTGGTTATGTTGTTAGGCTTCCTTTTCCATGAAAATTTTGGTTTTAATGTCTTTGGTGGTGTCTTTTTTAGTCAGTATGCCCCTCTATTTCAATACAAAGAAAATGGTAAAATGAACCTCAAGAGAATAATATAACTAAATAAAAGTTTTTTTGTGTTACCTGACTGTTACTGAGGGGTATTAGACACATCTCTAAAATAACTTTTAATTTATTTTTTCATTTTGATGATCTTAACTGTAGTAACATCTATGGTGTTACGGGTCAATTTCGACCATAACCATAGATTGAGAAGGAGGCAAAAAAGTATTTTTTTTTTAACAATAGAACTTAGAATATAAACACAAAATCAAAATCAGAACAAGTCATAGCACAAAATATAGATTTGCAAGGTCAAACAATCAACAAAACAACAAACAATCTTCACTTGCGAGATTTCAGCAGGCAGCTCAGGTCTATATTTCTTTACTGTGCCCACCATGGTAAGTTTCCTCCTAAGAAGCTCTTGTCCAAGGTCATAGCTGGTAAAAAAATTGTCAAAAGTGATATTGTGACCCTGCAGTCCAGTAGTCATATCAAGGACCACCAGTTTTCCTTGGTTTTTCTCAGGTATGGCACTCACAGCTTTGCCTGTGTAAATCTGTAGATTCCAGGCATAGCTGTTTTTTGCATCACAGGCTGCCCAGATTTTATACCATACTTCCCTGGCTTATTGGGCATGTATTGCCGAAAGGGGCATTTTCCTTGGAAAGGAACAAGATGCTCATCCACTGTCACCTCTGGCCCAGGGTTGAACATTAGTGGAAGGAGCTGCTCCCATTTCTCCTAGACATCTCTGATGGGAAAAGCTCGTCAGATCTTGCTCTGGTATCTCTTTTGTCAAATTTGAGGACTCTTGATACCATTTGAAAGGTCTGAAGTGACATTATTGCCCTGAAAATATTTCTGCCTGTCGATGCATCCCAGATGCCTCAGTGGCCTCATTGCAGGATCTGTACACTCCAGCAAGAAGAAGAAGACCATATAAACATCCAGGCATTCTTCAGCAATGTCGTTCCACCTGTCGCCATGGAACTTTTTCCCCTCAAGGTTTGTCATGCCAATGATGACTCTTTTTAGTGACAATGCCATGAACAGTTCAAAACATGTCTTGATGTCACTGACTCTCGTCACAGCAAATGTTGTGATTCCAGGAGTCTTTTTGATGACATTTTCAGCAGCTGCCCTGCCACATACATCATGAGAGTCTGAGCTCCAACAGATCTTACCATCTTTGGATCTTTCAGCTGGAGGGGCTTCACCACCTGTGACTTCCTCATCTGACTCATCAGATGTGTTTGTGTCTTCTGGATGATACTCCACATTGTCTTCCTCCTCAGAAACCTGCTCATCCACATCACTATGCAGCTCTGTGTCATCTCCCTTATTTTCATTAAAAACATGATCCAGAACTGTAAATCTTCTTCTCATTTTTGCATCATACAATTTGGAGATGTGCACTCTGCAAGTCTCTAACAATATATACTGACTACCTGGACTTGTCTGCACTTGCCTGTCTTTGTTTTATTTTTGTGCAGGTACACAGGAAAATGACAAAATGAGACCCTCCTAAAGCTCAAATGATTGGGAGAGGAGCTGGCTATTATTATTTTGGCTTACAGTGCATTTATGATTTCAGTTTTGGTTGTAATAATTGCTTTATAATCAAATTTTTATAACAGGGTCGAAACTGACCCTAACACCACAAAGGTCATATTTTTAACCAGAGCATTTTATAATTAATGAAAAAAAAAAAATTGTTGATTATTTTGTTGAAATAGAGATTCCTGACAAAGTCAAAATGCCTTGATGCAATAAACTAACCCTATGTGGTTCTTTTATACATTTAAAACCTAAAACGGGTCGGTGGCGACCCTAACACAGGAGGAAGGTTAAATATATATGAGATAAGATAAGATAAGATAAGATAAAATGAAACATGCAATAAAACAAGAAAATAATTTAAAAATAGACTTAAAAATAGACTCTAATGTAACACACTGTTCCGGTGGAGCAAAAATATAAATTGCCAAAAAAACTATTATGTACAATAAAAGTAACAGTGCAGCAAATGAACAGAATAAATCTGAGTAAAGTGACTTCAGTGTATTATGTTATTTACAGTAATATGACTATGTTTATGTACAGACAGTATAAATATCAGTAAGTGACATAAGTGAATTGTATCAGAGGTATTGCACAAAGATATAGTTGAATGACACATGTTCAGTGTTAACAGTGTTCATTGTACAGTCTGACAGCAGCAGGAAGGAAAGACCTGCGAAACCTCTCCATATATATATATATATATATATATATATATATATATATATATATATATATATATATATATATGTGTGTGTGTGTGTGTGTGTGTGTGTGTGTGTGTGTATATATATATATATATATATATATATATATATATATATATATATATATATATATATATATATATATATATATATATGGGACAACAAGAGCAGGTTCTAGAGGTGACACTCTGTGGCGTTTACGAAAAGTGCTTTTGGAGAGCTCTCGTTAGCTTCTGGAGCAGGTCAGACATGGAACACAGTGCTGCTCATATTCGAGAGCTCTCAACACTGCAGCATTTTCCAAAGCTTTAAAACAATGGTTGTATGTATAGTGAGTGTGCTGCTGTTATGTACTTTTTTGTGATTGTTGCTGTACTTTCCCTGTCCTGTAGATGATTTGACAGCAACCTGCCGAGAAACTGAAGATGGAAATTAGGCATGCCGGCTATAATCTTTACATATTTACATTTTAAATGGTCATTAATATTATCCCTTAAATAAATAAGAAATAAGAAATTTTAAGGAGTTGAGAGGTGTCAAAAAACTGGAAGAAAAAAGCTGTCATCACAGTCTCTCCATAAGCTCCAGTCTGAGACGAGGGGGAAAAGTGCTCGTACTCAACACCAACATCAAGAACCAACTGTGAGAGATGAAGAAACCAGAGGAGCTCAGACTCCAGCTGCAGAGGAGCTGTGGGTCACTGGGACGGGGTATATCACTTTACACATAGTATACATGAATGTTATTTTTGTCTTGCAGCCGAAAAAGAATTGTCTTGTTAAACTTGAATGTTGCTATAACAACTGTAGCTGGTTTACGTAATGCTGCTCCCTCCGATAACCATATTTACATCACTTGACTTTACACGCTGGAGTACAGGTTGGTGAATAGGAGGAACTTTATCAACCAGTCCCAATAATGCACAATACTTTATGCAAGTTAATCCAACATGGTGAACTGTGTCCAGTTCTCCACACTGACACAAACCATTCTGATTCTTATCTATACTTTTTAAATAGGCCGCAAGCCCAAAATGCCTCAGTCTAAGTTCTGTTATTTTATTTTCTACAACCTCGTGCGCCTTTGTCCTTTTCCCTCCGTGTGTCCAGTGAAAAGACTCCTCCCCCATGTCCCATGTCCAGCTCAGAGGCTCCTCCAATCACAGCGGAGACACAGCACTGTGGATCTGCATGAGGCCGCTAGAAAAGCCGCTGCTGCGCCACACTGCACTAGTTCACTTCGCTGATCCGAGTAGTGAAACATGCCTGAATCCGCCAAGTCCGCGCCCAAGAAGGGCTCCAAGAAAGCCGTGACCAAGACCGCCGGTAAAGGCGGCAAGAAGAAGAGAAAGACCAGGAAGGAGAGCTACGCCATCTACGTGTACAAGGTGCTCAAGCAGGTGCACCCCGACACCGGCATCTCCTCCAAGGCCATGAGCATCATGAACTCTTTTGTCAACGACATCTTTGAGCGCATCGGCGGAGAGGCGTCCCGCCTGGCGCACTACAACAAGCGCTCCACCATCACCTCCAGGGAGATCCAGACCGCCGTGCGCCTGCTGCTGCCCGGAGAGCTGGCCAAGCACGCCGTGTCCGAGGGCACCAAGGCCGTCACCAAGTACACCAGCTCCAAGTGAACGGCTCCACGACAATATACACACAACGGCTCTTTTAAGAGCCATACACTCCACTAAAGAGCCCCTCTGTTCTGTCTGTGCTCATGTCTTTAACTCTCAATGAAGTGCTCTGTGGACATGTTTGTAGGGTTAGGACTAGGGCTAACTCTAACAGATACATTTCAACATCCATATATTAAGATGCCCTATGTAACTCTTCTGGTGACGTCATTTGAGTCTCGGAGAGATTCACACCCGTCAAAAAATAAAAAGTGGCGTTCACTCCACAAAAAAAGTTACCTCTAACATTTTGGGGATGTAGCAGTTTAAATTGTGTGATATTGGCCAATATTATAACTCACCGAATCATTAGGTGTTTCTCTCCATACTGAAAAGAAGACATTCTTTGGAGAATAGAATACAGTAGATCCTGAACGTGTACTGTGTTTTTATGTTAGGGCCCTCGAGGATCCCAAATGTGTTCAACCTGACCTAAATCTGAAGGTTACTGTCCACATCTGTTACTGCCACATTTACTTATCAAGTCAAAGTGCTGATAATATGTAATATGATCCATTCTAGTTGGATTGCCTTGTCTAGTGTGTGGTCGGCTGTCATTAAAAAATCATTGACTAATGGAATAATAAAACAATAATTAGCTGCAGCACCAGTGTGAAGTGAGATCATGTAACTAAATAAAGAGGCTTGTCATTTGTCACACTCCATAGTCCTACATGAGGTCCTACATGAGGTCCTACATGAGGGTCTACATGAGTCTACGCGAGGGCCCATAATGAGGCTTAATCATCCATTCGAAGAGTCAAACAATTAATTTAACTGTAAATTTAGATTTTCAAAACATATTTTTAACCAAATATATATCGAAATATGATGACTGAAGTCCAGTTCTGTAGAGTCCAAATAATGATTATAATGATCAAAATAAGACTGATCGTTTTTAATTCTCACTATTAATATATTAATCGTTGCAGTCTAAAGTATTCTATTGTATACAGGCTAAATAGTCTGCCACAAATCTGTTGGAGTCAGAGCTCCTCCCCTTGTCTGAGCGCGGCCGCTGATTGGTGCGGCGCTGAAACGCACGCGCTCCGCACATAAAAGGCGCTGCGCCCCGTCTCCAGACATTCATTCTCTCATCATCTCCTTAAATCACACCGTAACCATGAGCGGAAGAGGCAAAACCGGAGGAAAGGCCCGCGCTAAGGCCAAGTCCCGCTCCTCCAGGGCCGGGCTGCAGTTCCCAGTGGGCCGTGTGCACAGGCTGCTCCGCAAAGGCAACTACGCAGAGCGCGTTGGCGCCGGAGCTCCCGTGTACCTGGCGGCCGTGCTGGAGTACCTGACCGCTGAGATCCTGGAGCTGGCGGGAAACGCGGCTCGTGACAACAAAAAGACCCGCATCATCCCCCGCCACCTGCAGCTGGCCGTCCGCAACGACGAGGAGCTCAACAAACTGCTGGGAGGAGTGACCATCGCTCAGGGAGGAGTGCTGCCCAACATCCAGGCTGTGCTGCTGCCCAAGAAGACCGAGAAGGCCAAGTAAAGCGGCCCCGAGACTCGACTCACAACAACGGCTCTTTTAAGAGCCACGCACTCTCTCAAAAGAGCACATTTCGTAATTCATGTGTCAATCGGACACTGGCACAATAAATGGAATCAAAACGACGTACACTTTACTATATTAAATCAATATGAGTGTTTTAATCGTGGCGGGAGACATTAAACTGACACGGAGATTTGCGCATTGTTTTATTAAAACGCTGTTTCTCAATGGGGAAAGTCGATCAAACTTGACTGGCCGCGTTTAGCCACATGTATCGGGTCTACAGTGAAACTCACCCGCTGAACGGGCTTGTATTTTCCGTCTGTACTGGCTGACCACGCGAGGATTTCAAAAGTAAATTTCAAAGCATTAAGTCTTTCTGAACCTGGGCTCTTTCAGCCGCCCCAGGAGCACGATGGTAAATGCACAAATACAATAATAGATGCACGCTCTCTATGTGTTTTGAAGGGGATACGCGCCTACGCTCGCGTAGAGAATCAAAAACTAGGATGAATCCTATTCTCTGAAATCTACGCGCGCCTCGTGCGTGCAGTGGAGCCGCCCTCATTCATTTTGAATGCATTCTAAAAATTATGCGTCCAAAAAGTTGCAGTTTTTATGCTTGCGTAGGGCAAAACACGCGTACAGTGTGGCCAGGCCCAATACAAACGTTGGCGAGTTGGTGCGTAAAAGCGCAGCGACTTTACGCTGCGCGTATTTTAGCCACATTCTGACGCTGTATTTAAAAGTCCACATTATTCACACACAGGAGGGACGGGGCCACAGTTCAGAGAGAAACTACCCTGAAACAGATGCCAAAAAGTTCCCGTTCTTTTTGAGTGCGCGCATCATCCCCGCAAAAAGAGACTAGTTTTAAGGCAGTTTGACCCTCCCGTTATTTTCAGTGACTCCACTACAGATGTAATTAAAGATTTGATTACGAGGCTTTTAACCCAAATACAGTGAGACGAGGAACAAACTGTTAAACTTTTATTAAAGTGCGGATGGATTCCACTCATGAGCCACGTGACGGTGTGAATGACCAAGACCTTCCCTCCACACGAGCAGAGGTGGAACAGGTTCACTGGAAAAGAGAAGAGCCGTAAGGACAGTGGTGCATGTAGTGTGCGTGTGTAGGCCTACGTCCTACTGCCTCCACCCGCTGTGGAACAATAGCCCCGCCCCTCCACACACGCCCCGCCCCCTCTACACACGTCCCGCTCTTCTTCACGCGCTCACTTCAAACGCACGAGCTCCAATAAAAAGCGCTTCTGGTGCGCCTCTCTGGGCGGCGCTGTGCGTCAGAGTATGACGCAGACCAATCACAGAGCCCGGTGCTGTGTGCGCGTGAGGCTGACCGTTTAAAAACGGCTCGTTTGCCGCTCCTCTGCAGTTCCCCTTCTCTGTTCGCAGACAGGACACTAGAAACATGGCCAGAACCAAGCAGACCGCCCGTAAGTCCACCGGAGGCAAAGCCCCCAGGAAGCAGCTGGCCACTAAGGCCGCGCGTAAAAGCGCCCCGGCCACCGGAGGCGTCAAGAAGCCTCACCGCTACAGGCCCGGTACCGTGGCTCTGAGGGAGATCCGCCGTTACCAGAAGTCCACCGAGCTGCTCATCCGCAAGCTGCCCTTTCAGCGCCTGGTCAGGGAGATCGCCCAGGACTTCAAGACCGACCTGCGCTTCCAGAGCTCCGCCGTCATGGCTCTGCAGGAGGCCAGCGAGGCGTACCTGGTGGGTCTGTTCGAGGACACCAACCTGTGCGCCATCCACGCCAAGAGGGTCACCATCATGCCCAAAGACATCCAGCTGGCCCGGCGCATCCGCGGAGAGAGGGCTTAAAGCGTCTGCTTTGACCCACAACAACGGCTCTTTTAAGAGCCACTACACGCGACAAAGAGCCGTTTATTCTATATATGCTTTTAGGGCGCGACACAAACAACAAAGTGTTATGTTTACTCACGATTGTAAAGATGTACAACACTACTAGTGTCGGTGAGGGTATTTATTTGGGACAACGAGGCATTACACTGTAATAATTAATATAATGAAGCAGTTTAGAGAGGTCAAGGTCGTGAGGAACAGGACAGCTGCATAGATCTTGGCTGAGCAGCAGCACTTTTTCACAAGGATTTGGAACCATGGTGGTAACCATTTCAGCACCTTGGCCAGGCGCAGCGTGATGAGTACAGTTGTATGACAAAGTTTGGGCACCCCTCTGAGGTTGCATAATTGACTCTTTCACAGAAAATGATCACAGTGGCGTGTCATTCATTTCCCCATAAAAGCTGAGGACTGGGTGGTTTTCCAGACCCAGATTTTAAGTGTAGTAATATTTATTTGTATGAAATTAAATCAAATGTGAAAAATAGGCTGTGCAGAAATGTGAGCACCCTTGTCATTTTGTTGCTTTGAATACCTGTAACTAATCAACACAGAGTAACTGGAACACAAAATTTGGTGATGAGCTCATTAAGCCTTGAACTTCATAGAAATGTGCATCCAATCATGACAAAAGGTATTGAAAGCGGCCAAATGCAAGTTGTTCTTCTTCTCTTTGACTCTCCTCTGAAGAGTGGGGTCCTCAAAACAACTCTCTTGAAAACAAAGATTGTTCAGCATTATGGTTTAGGGAAAGGCTACAAAAAGCCATCTCAAAGATTTCAGCTGTCAGTCTCCACTGTGAGGAACATAGTGAGGAACATTGTGAGGAAATGGAAGGCCACAGGCACAGTTCTGCCAGAAGTGGCAGGCCATCAAAACTATCAGAGAGGCAAAGACAAAGGATGATCAGAATGGTGAAAAACAACCCACAAACCACCTCTAAAGACCTGCAAGGTCATCTTGCTGCAGATGCTGCAGATGGTGTCACTGTGCATAGGTCAACAATACAGCGCAATTTGCACAAGGAAAGGCTGTACGGGAGAGTGATGCGGAAGAAGCCTTTTCTTCACAGATGCCACAAACTGAGTTGCTTGAGGTATGCAAAAGCACATTTGGACAAGCCAGCTTCATTTTGGAATAAGGTGCTGTGGACTGATGAAACAAAGATTGAGTTATTTGGTCATAAAAACAGGTGATATGCATGGCGGCAAAAGAACACAGCATTCCAAGAAAAACACCTGCTACCCACAGTAAAATTTGGTGGAGGTTCCATCATGCTGTGGGGCTGTGTGGCCAGTGCCGGTACTGGGAATCTTGTTAAAGTTGAGGGTCGCATGGATTTCACTCAATATCAGCGGATTCTTGAGAATAATGTTCAACAATCTGTCACAAAGTTGAAGTTACGCCGGGGCTGGATATTTCCACAAGACAACGACCCAAAACACTGCTCAAAATCTACTCAGGCATTCATGCAGAGGAACAAGTACAATGTTCTGGAAAGGTCATCCCAGTCCCCAGACTTGAATATCATTGAAAATCTGTGGGATGATTTGAAGTGGGCTGTCCAGGCTCAGCAACCATCAAACCTCACTGAACTGGAAATGTTTTGTAAGGAGGAATGGTCCAGTAGACCTTCATCCAGGATCCAGACACTCATTAGTGGCTATAGGAATCGTCTAGAGGCTGTTATTTTTGCAAAAAGAGGCTCTACTAAATATTGATATGATTTTTTTTGTTAAGGTGCTAAAATTTATGCACTGGTCTAATTTTGTTTTGATGCATATGCAGATGCTGTTAAACCTAAATATATGTTAAACCTAATTTCACTTCTGAAATATTACTGTGTCCATTAGTTATTTGATAGATCAAAACGACGTTGTGGACCTAAACACCCAATGATTTATAAATGAAAATAATGGCAATTGTCAAGGGTGCCCAAACTTTTTCATACAACTGTATGACCCCATTATTACTGAAGAGGACGGAGTCGCTCTCATTGAATGATGTGTTGGAGTGGGACTATTTGTATGTCCCTGTTTTCCTGACTTTGACTTGAGTTTATTGAAATATGTTTAGAAAAACATTACAAACATGGCTAACATTTTAAAATAAGGTTTCTTTATAAGCATTAGTTACATGTTTATAAGTGATTTTAAGCAATTTACCAACACGTTTAGACAGACTAATAATAAAACATGGGTGAATGAAACAAAACACAACACCAGGTCTGTTTTTCAGGAGGTAACAACATTGAAACATGGCTTAAAGCTCACAAGAGTTAATATAGAACCTTTAATGATACTGTGATAAGTGACACAATGTGCTTTGAGTTTTACTAATGTTTTTTCATGTTGCCTTAAGAGGCTTGAAATAATTCCTTTTAAACAAAGATCTTTTAAACAAACCCAAAAGTTATTTTAGAAATTCTTCTGTAATCATCAGTAATTGTTTTAATGCCTAAAAACTGTACACAAATACACTGTCCTTTAAAGCCCTGTTTGGGGTCTAAATGTGTTTCAAATAAAAAAAGTGAAATTTTCATACTGTGTATGGTGTTTATCCATGGTTATAAAGGTAGTCTATGTTTTAGATTCAAAACCACTGATAAGCTTAGTAAGTTAATGTAAATGTATTTAATAGCCCTCCTGTTACGTTGTAACCTGTTTATCAACATGTTTATAAAGGAATAATGAATTTATTAGCACTTATAACGACAAATGTAATGTGTGTGAATGGCTTTTTAACACACAAGAAAACCTTTAGAATAGATGTTTCAACGTGTAACAATAGGGGGCGCCATGTAACAATAGGGGGCGCCATACACCTCGCTCACTAGAATCTACTGAACTTTACTGAACTAAATATTAAAGGAGATGTTAAGGAAATATTAAAGGAGATGTTCACTTGAAAATTAGCACTTCATAAAATCACAAGTTGGAACAGAGGATTTTGAGCTTTGGAGATGTAGACAGAATAATAATAAAGAGTTAGTCAAACATGTGAAAGAAACAAAACACAACTCCATAGTCTATGTTTTTGAGGAGGTAAAACATAAGGCTTACGTGGCTTAAAGCTCACAAGAGTCCATAAGAGTGGCAAACAGCCCTTTAATAGATGTTTCAACGTGTAACAATAGGGGGCGCCATACACCTCGCTGGTCTGCAGTCCGCGGCGCGTCATCTTCGTCATCATTAGTGGACAAACTGGTGCCACACGTGTTTCTTTACCAGCCCGGTCTCAGTGGATTATGTGTGAAGTCTGCGCGTCCTCTCCCGTGATCCCGTTCACACCCGTGCAGGACTTGTAGCTGCCGCGTGTCTCATCATGGCGGAGTCTGGAGCCGAGAAGAGCCGCGGGTTACGCTTCGCCGAACGCCAGCTGCTGCGCCACGGCTGGGAGCACGGTAACCGGCTCTCGCTGTGGCCTAGTCTTATGTGTCCTTTAACGAGTGGACACATGCCCAGTATTCCAAGTGTCATAATAAAAACAGAACAGCGCGTCAGAGAAGAGAAAAGATTGTGCAGGAAAGCAGAATGTCCCTACTACGTGTACATGTGCTTTTAATGTTGGTGCCATTTCAGTGTTTCCCATTCTAAGGAACACAAAAAATCAATATTATAAGTGGTGCATATATTGTTGTTACTTACTACTTACTGTTACTTAATTACTGTAGCTACTTTTGTTATTGTCAACAAATGTAAAGTAGCCTGTCCTCTAACTGAACCTGTGCTGCCAGCGCTTTGACCTGCAGAGGACAAGTTTGTCTCATTCTCAGTATATGGACAGACAGAGGTATTTTAGTTTTAAACCAGCTGGAAATGAAAACAAACAGGTTGACCAGGTCCAATGATTTTGTAATTCAATATAGCTTTTACTGAAAATAGCAATTGTAAAGCTGATTTATTCTGATTTGAACATGTCTGTCATATCTGGGCGATTTACATTCACATAAACATGACCTTACAAATAGTTCCTTTTTTTAATATGTCGTATTCATACTGAACAGTATTTTCTATTTCTTTGTATTTTCATAGGTAAGGGGCTTGGGCGAGACGAAAACGGCATTTCCGAGGCCATCAAAGTGAAAGTGAAATGCGACAAAGGCGGCATCGGGCACAAGGAGGGCGACCAGTTCACCTTTCACTGGTGGGACCACGTGTTCAACCAGACCTCTGCCAGCCTCCAGGTGGAGTCCGACCACTCCGGCACCAAACTACACAAGAGCGGCGGCGAAAGCGAGGGCGCCGTCTCCAACAAGAAGCCGCTAAAGGCCAGCTTGGCTAAAGATAAACTGTACGGCGCGTTCATCAAATCGGCTACACTAGTGTCCGGCCTGGAGCAAGCCGCGAGGACAACTTCTAGTGACAGCAGCAGTTCGGACAGTGAGGACGATGCAGAATTGGACTTATCCTCGACTACCAAAATGTCCGACGAGGAGCTGGTGAGGGCGTGCGGCGGTCGGACGGCGCACAAAGGGGCCAGGCACGGGCTGAAGATGAGCGCCAAGTTAGCCCGCCTGGAGCAGCAGGAGGCAGAGTTCATGGCCAAGTACGGCAAAAAGACGCAGACACCAGACCAACCTAGCGGAGAGAGCGAGGAAAACACACAGAAGACGATAAAGAAGAAAAAGAAGAGGAACGATAGTGAGCTGAGCCGTTTGGAGCCAGAGGAGAGCGCAGGAGCCGAGGAGGTCAGAGTTAAACGCAAGAAGAAAAAGAAAAAGAGGGATGCTGCGGAGGAGGAAAAACAAGTCCAGGGAGATGACGATGCCCAAGAGAGCCCACCACCACGCAAGAAGAAAAAGAAGTCCAAAGAGTAATGCACCATCAGAGTTGCCTGGCAAATCCAGAATATCATTTCGAGACGCACTGGAGGGAGTGGAGACCAAACATACTCAATGGTCACCTATCATTTTTAAACAAAATCAAATGTCTCAGTTCACTCTTTGGTTCTGTTTTTCTACTTTCTATTTCCTCATAAGCAGCCGTATAAGATTTGATATGGACAGATCGTACGTGTCCCTGATTGGCTAATTCAACTGTCAATCAGACCCATCTGAACTCTGGGAGATTCACCGTGACCAGACTCACACCTTAATGAAGACGTAGGTATTCTGGATCCCAGGCAACAATCAGACTTTTTTTTGTCTAAATCTGATAATGGATTGAGAAAAATGACCCATAACTGACTGACTGTCTTTTAATAGGCAAATGAAATTCATGAACCCCACATCTGAACTGGTCCTCAGCTCTATGAAATGTGTATTGTCTTACAAAAACAAAAACATACTTATTAAAAAGAAACATGTAGTTTTGAAAATTTTCATCTTATTAATTTTTCCAGTGTTTTGACACGCGCTTTTCTCTCTAATAAAATTATGAAATTATTCAACATAATTGGTACGTTTCTCAAACTAAAGGTGTAGTAATTCAAAATGGTAACATATATAGACTATACTACATTATATTTATTATTATTATTATTATTATTATTTTAACATTGTGATACGATTATATTGATTTTTGATTCAATTTTATTTGGTCTTATTAAAACAAATTTGGCTTTCAATATTAATTTCCTTAGAATAAATACAGAATTTTAATCAGTGTCATTTAACACAAAAAGTAACATGTGGTTTGGAGCAAGAAAGTTGAATTTTACTGACTGGATTGACTGTGGACGTCTCATTAGAAATCGTGAATCTTGATTTGATCTGCAAAGCTAACACACTGTACTAATCAAGTGTTCGTCAATAGGTTCATTGCTGGAGGCCTCAGTTAAAGGTGGGAAATGTTGCACATCTCCTGACCAAATACAGGAATGCCACATAGTATGGTATTAAAAATGTGTTTACCCTAGTACAGTCCACGTCTGAGTAGGTGATAAACCGAAGTAAAACAGAGCAAGGGTCTATAGATCTATGGACTTTTGTTAATCCTACTTTAGATAAGATATCAGATACTACAGATCATATGCTTCCTACTCCTGTCAACTATCATCTGTGGGGGAGATAAAGAGCTTATTGATACTGAAGGAAATTCAATTTTCAGCAGCAACAATGAAACATAATAATTATAAATATGATACGCCTGTACAACGCATAACTATAAATGATGAGTCACTGTATGGTTTGTGGGGGGAGAAAACAAAAGTTTTTTTTCTGATGGATGTTTTTTTTTTTTTTTCATCTGGGTTTATCCACATTTCAGCACAAGCTACAAACAAGGTCATTCTTTAACTCGTCATTTCACCTTCACAGATTGTATCAATGTAAATATAAGCAATACAGAGGTAGTACTTAAAAAAAATGTGAGGTTGTATAAATGTAACAAAAGACTCACACAGCTGCATATTATCAAAACTTTGGGTTTAATTTGGCTGAGAGGAAGAGAATTTGCATGTGTTATTTGTATAATGATTAGTTAAAGAATTATTTTTCGACATTATAAAAGTCTGTGTACATGAGTGAAGTTGGTTAGTATCAGACTGGACAGGACATACATTTTTACTGAAGGTCAACAAAATTCCACCATAGATTCTTGCGGTTATATTTGGTACTTTGCAAGGGAAGCTTCTGTCCGAATATACATAATAAATATATAAATGTACAATCTATTAAACTTGTTGGGAAGATGTACGTGTGCAAAGTACTGGGGGGTTGTGGCTAAATGTTCCTATCCTTGGTTAGAAGGCACAGGAGACTTAATAGGTTGAAAATGAACTTTAATCCAATCCAAACATGACAGTTGAGCAATAGCTGGTTGTGCATCCGTGTGTGTGTGTGTGTGTGTGTGTGTGTGTGTGTGTGTGTGTGTGGGTGTGGGTGTGGGTGCGGGTGCGCGTGTGCGTGTGTGCGTGGTATCTGTAAAAAAAAAACAGTAAAAGGAAATAATTACAATCAGGTATGATAAAGGCAAATACACAGGTAAATAACATAACTAACAAGGCTGAAAAGTGACTGAACAGCGCCCTCTTTTGGTCAGACAAATGTACTGCAAGGTTGAGTTCACAGTTTGGCGACTTCATCAATACGAATTAGTGGAAGCTACGCTCTCTGGTGGACAAATTATATAACTGCAATGTTTGGACAAAGGAAAAACTCAGACTATTTAGGGGAACATCCGATGTTAAAGTACAATATAAAGGTGGTCAATATATAAATAACACCAGGTATAAATTACACACAGGAATAATATTAATCGACTGTGAGCTGGAGACATTTATCACAGTGAGGGACAGGAGGACACTGGACAAACTGCTCTCCATCATGGACACTCCTGCTCACCCACTGCACCAGACTATAGAGGGACAGAGGTGATAATACTCCCTACAACTGTACAACAACTCACCCACTGTACCAGACTACAGAGGGACAGAGGAGATAATACTCCCTACAACTGTACAACAACTCACCCACTGCAGCAGACTATAGAGGGACAGAGGAGATAATACTCCCTACAACTGTACAACAACTCAGCCTTATGTAACAGATAATACTCCCTACAACTGTACAAAAACTCAGTCTTAAGTAACGGATAACTTATGCATATTATTTGCACTGTTGTTCTTGTCTCTTGTATATAGCTATGATTTTATACTTTATTTTATATTTTATTACTTATTTTTCTATTTTATTTTGACTTGTACATATACATTTATTTTTATAATTATGTCTCATTTGACACTTGCTCTTTTTTGCTACACCATCTATTTTTGTTACTCTCTGTTATTATATTATATTGTGATGAGTGAGCTGCTGTATCCAAATCATTTCCCTTGTGGATCAATAAAGTTTGTCTAAGTCTAAGTCTAATTCTAATTGATAAACACGTGCCCTTATAATGCCTTGTGACTGCACAAACTAAACGCAAAACCGCAGCTACGTTTGGGTGCCTGAGGAAATACACATAATGATGGTACACATATTACAAATAGAAATACACATACAACACTTACTTATCATTAACGCACTCTAAACACCCGCTTAAGATAACATTGAGCAGGACTAGACCAAACATGCCCCTAACCCTAACCCTAAAAATTAAAATTAAAAGTAAAATGACGATACTCCGTTGGGTGCACAAATCTCCCATTGTTATTGTACCGTGAACGCATCACGCTTATGCTACTAGCTTAGGCGCTTTCCGCTGTTTCTGCTACAATTCACGCTGCTTTTCCGACTAAACGCGATGAATAATGATGCCTTGGACACATTTTACGTCTCTTTTGTTTTCCCGTAAAGATGGTGCACAAAACGTGGCAAAATCCAACGTTTTAGCTGCCAAATGACAGCGTTGGCGTTAGCTCGTACGTGCGCATGGTCCTGGTGGGAGTTCAAACTTTGGCTCCTGCATTCCTGGATTATCTTTATTTTATTTTATTTTTTTTATTTATATATATATATTTATTTTTGCCGTTGCTCCCATGCATGCTCCGCTATGAGGTACACTTAAGTATTGATTTAGTAGCTAGTGATCCATAGCAGCAGTTTGATTTATATACTGTCGATGCATTGTCATTAGAAACCGTTTCATTAACTGACACAGAACGTTTACGCGGATGACATTTGGATTTAACAACAAAAGCAATGCCCACATATTCATCAATTTAAGTTTGCATATAAAAAACACAGTCTGTCAGTGGTGAGTAATTCCTATTATCCTGTTAAAGCTCTAAACACTTCTAAAATGTGAAAGATCTGCTGCAGCTTCATAATAAATGATAAAAGTGTACAACTGTTATCCATATTATATAGTACCTGACTTGATTTTCTTGTTTTCAGTGTCAGCAGTAGAAAACCAGTGAACAGTTAACCAACTAAACCACAGGGACATTGCACACACACGTTCATCACTGATCCAGACTTTGGATCAGACACGGATGAACTGAACTGAACTTCCTTAATGTTCCTGAGTCTGAGTGTGTTGAGGAAGTAATTACTGTTGGGTGGAAAAAAAACAGTAGGACAGACATGAGGCAATACAAAGCAAACAAACCCATTAAGTCTGTAATTTGTGCTGTTCATGTCTGCCTCCGTGCCACTCAGAATGTTGACGAGCGAATTACATCAGTGCAGAACCTCGAGTGATTTCTACTACCACAGTCTGAAGAGCTGTGACCATGTCCAGCTGCGTAATGAGGCTTCATTGTTGCTTTGCTTGGAATGGTCCCACAATATGGCATTACTGATCTCTCCCTTTGTATTTACGCTGTTACAAGTGTCTTTAGTGCTCAAAATAACTTGAGAAACAAGCATTCTTACTGTGAGTGTGCTCGCCTCTCCCCAGATCTGACCTGCTTGTCTCCATGGAGATTCAGCGGCATCCTGAGAAACTTTCCAGGCAAAGCACTAACATTGTGCATTGTCCATGAGGAAACATACATACTTCACCTTTTAATTCTCTTCACAAATCTTACCTACGTAATTTAAGTTTAAAAGCACATTTCTATGCACCAGAGAGGCAAAAGATATACTGAACAATCTGATAACATTGCAGTTTATTTGAGATATGGAAAATTATAATGGATAAGCAGTAAATTGTTAATTTCAGAAACTTCTTATAAAGGCTCACAAAATGTCCCTATTTGTGCAATACTTAAACCAGAACTATGACATTCACAGGTATGTTGTAACACAGTTTCTTACTGTAATATTGTCATCAGCTTTATCTCAAATACTATTCAAATATGATTTTTATCTCTTCTGAATAGAGTTGTTGAGTGGATTTTCCATTGGCCATTGAGTATATTAAGTTTCTTAAAGCTCTGAGAGATTCTATAATCACAGCGTGCGGGGGCGGTATTCTTATTAGATTAACAACATGGTTTAAAGTTCATATGAGTTAAAATATGCTAAAGTTACACTTTTGTTGTGGTTAGGCAAGTACTAACAAAGGTGGTTAAAATTAGAATATGTTTATTACAAGGGGTGTGGTAACATTGACTTACTGTAAGTTGGGAATGATGTAATATGAGTTGTGTGGGAGGTAGAGGTCCAGAATGCTAAGATTTTATTTATTTATTTATTTTTCTATTTGGATCTTTCTGATTGGTGTTTTGGTTCTCAAAACATTTGTTCAAATAACTATTAACAAATTGCTCATCATGTCCAGCATTTAAGAATAAATCAACATTACAATTGGCAAAAAAAGGAGAAAATTTTAATTTGTCAACTGGACATAGTTTATTTGGTTGAATACGTTTCGCAGCTCATCCAAGCTGCTTCCTCAGTTCTGGTCAGATGCTGGTGGACACTGCTTTATATCTGCCTGAAGGGAGGAGCTTAATTACAATGAAAATTACTCTGAGACAACACATATTTAAATACAGTTTCAGTTGGTCAGGTGATACAATATGGAGTTGTTAACAGTTTCTGTTAGTCATGTGAGTCTATTCAATATGGAGTGGGAGTGGGGGAGTAGTTAGCATATCCATTCAGGGCCATGATGGGTGTTTTCACACCTCTGGACCTGACCTGGCTAGTCCCATTGTCTTCCCAGTTTGTTTTGATTTAGGTTTGAGGATAGATTTTTTGCCATGGATTCTACCTGGACGACTGAGGGATTTTACATACAACATTACAATTGTTATCAGTAAAAGCTCTAGTTGATTTGAACCTGTTTATCTGGGGACAGATTTCATAAACTTACATCTAAGTTCCTTTAAACCTAATCATCTTACTCTTTATATTGTTTGTTTTTAATGATATCATTTTCCTATATAATCATTATTCTTTACAGATTGAGTAGGCTACTGTAGACATGCTACTGCAGACATGTTTGAGCAAGTTTGAACATCGAGTGTGTATTAAAACATAAACAGAGGTTTTGAAGTGAAATTGTAGATTGAGTGCCAGTATAAATTCTTAAAGTCCTTTTCCTTCCTCAGCTGTGCCTGTAGAGCTATCACATGACTGTGCATTCAGAACTGTGATCCAGCAGCATGTGTGCTGGGCTGGTTGCTGTTGGAGATGCCACACAGCTGCTTTACTTTCAGTTTCCATTCTGTCCTGCTTACAGAGAACGAAACCCAAGGAAGTGCTGGGAGGGAGGGCTCTGCCACTTTAAAGCCTCTCAGTGCTCCAACTGTGTATTCTGAGACTTGACAAGACCAAGGAAGCACTGAACGCACTTACAGAAAAGGTATGTATCATTTTAAACTCAAATTTTGATTTGATTTGATGATTATGAATGTGTGACTGACTCACTGCTTTTCAAAAACAAGCACTTGTACGTGTTCAAATGTAAAACTGGATTATTTCAAACAAGGAAATCTACTGAAAATATCATGTCAATTTGTCCACTTTTAAAGCTTCATAGTTGGTTAGCTTCATAGTTGGTGCTTATTATTTTTGCTTTATTTACATCAAATATGTAGCTCTCTAACTGCTCTCATATTCACAGAAATGGAAACTTAAGCAACAGTGCAAACAGCTTTGTTATCTATGGGAAAAATCTAAAAACACTGCTAACACTGCTACTGAAAAAATCTAACACTGCTGCTGTAGCAATTAACAATAATATCATATCATATCATATATCATATCATATCAAATCAAATCAAATCAAATCATAACAATTCTGGAGTTAGTTTATACATTAATAACAGCCAAAATACATAACAATACTAGCAATAATACTAATAATACTTTTTTGGTGGATGGTTCACCAACAGCTTCTCTCCATCTTATTGCTTTGCCTGGAATGTTCCACAGTATGGCATTCATTTTTATATATCAAATCATGTCGCAATTATGAAATTACAGGTGTTTTTGTTGGTGTTTTTGTTGGCCCCATGCCTTCACCTGCTTGTTTCCATAGAGATAAATTGGTTTGATGCCATACTATGGAACATTCCAGAGCAGTTGGTGAATCCTCCAACGAAAAAGTTACATCTTAGATCTTTTAAATTGAATGGAGAAAAAAAAAAAAAAAAGAATTTAAATAATACATATAAGAGATATGCCAAGCCTATGACAAGTACTTTTTTCACTAAAACAGTTAAAATAATTGATTATATTTAACCTTTAACTAAAAATGTTATCTAGTTTTGTCTTATTTTTACATTTCTGATGAATAATTTTACTTCTTGTTTGGACATGGGCAGCAGATGTGACATGTGTAGAGGTAATTCCATAACTGTTACGTAGCAACTATAATGTTCACAAGGGCCAAAACGTGTCTAAATATTAAGACGTTGTATTTTGTACTTTTCTTCTCAACTTTCTTTTTCCACAAACTGTCACTTAACTGATGATACATATTTAGCATAGGTATGTTCCCAAGACTGAATTAGAAAATGTGAAAATATTAATTTTTAATATTGACATCTGTCTCTTGTGTTATTGGACAGCCATGGAGACAGACGTGGAGGACTTGGTGGAGATGACAAGGCTGCATCCAGAGGGCATCCCTGTGAAAAAGCTGTCCAGTATGTTCCAGCAGAACTTCCACCGCAACCTGTGTCCAGAGGCTCTGGGCTGTGACTCCTTGGCCAGCCTGTTGGACAGCCTGGATGAAGAGCTGCTTGTTAAGGATAGAAAAGTATTCCACAAGAGCTACACTGGGGACAGGATTGTGAAGCCTAAAACGCCCAAGCTAACCAAAGCAGAGCGTGAAAAAATTATCCAAAACATTCTGACCATGATTAAGGAGCACCCAAAAGGAATTCGTCTGAAAACCTTGGGCTCTGTATATGTGCAGAAATACAACCAAAAAATGTTCCTAACACAACTTGGTTTCACAACAATGGAAGGGCTGGTGGAGTCCCTAAGCGAGCATCTATTTGTGAAAGGAAAGCGTGTGGTTCATATCATGTACAAGAAGCATCAAAAATCACCCAACTGTCCAGAACCTAGCGATCTCCAGTCAGCTGCCTGCCCCACAGAGAGAGTTTTGCCCAAGGCTCCACTCTCCTTTCTGGGGCCTCAAGTGTTCACCACGCCCCTTGTGTTTGGCATACCGAGTCTACCCACGGCCTTACCCAGCACTATGCCCAGACCGGAGGTAAGGCTGACCAAGGAGCAGCTGTTTGAACGGGTCATGGAGGTGAGTCATAGTTGTGCCCATGTGTCATCAATAAGTGACTCATTATGATACCTTAGGGCTGGGCGGTATGGAGCAAAAAATATATCTCAATATATTTTGCTATATCTCAATATACGATATATATCTCGATATCTGTACAGGAAAAATAACCACCTAAAAACTACTAGAAAAACAAATATGCCAAATTCCACAAGGTCTTTTTTTATTGAAGTGCAAAGATTTAAGCAGTTCATGTAGGAACAAAGTGCTTCTGCGACATACATACAAAAATAATAATTTAACTGTAAAATAAAGGAAGGAATAAAGGAAGGCGGCACGGTGGCACGGTGGCTGAGTGGCAACACTCATGCCTCACAGCAAGAAGGTTACGGGTTCGATCCCCGGGTCGCCCGAGCCTTTCTGTGTGGAGTTTGCATGTTTCCTCCCCGTGTCTGGATGGGTTTCCTCCGGGTATTCCGGTTTCCCCCCATCAACCAAAAACATGCAACACCCGTATGAACAGTTTACAATCAAGGACCGTCAAGGAATTCCTCCCTCCTGTGGGCTCACCACCTGCAGAGGGGTTCATAGGGGTCTGGGTCTGGTGCACAGAGTAATGGGCAGCGTGCTGCCCCCGCGACCCAGCCGGATTAAGCGGCTGGATAAAGGAAGAAATAATACATATTGCCTAATTTCTTTC
Organism: Taenioides sp. WSHXM2023; assembly: GCA_029959045.1. Lineage (NCBI taxonomy): Eukaryota > Metazoa > Chordata > Actinopteri > Gobiiformes > Gobiidae > Taenioides > Taenioides sp. WSHXM2023. Next base: position 23,836,953 of record CM057104.1, on the reverse strand, counting down.
AAAAATAAAACAACTCAACTCAAGCTAGGGCTTTGACTCCGAACTTCGTTATTCGAATATAATTCGAATATTTAAAAAAATTGAGATATTCGAACGAAGCCCTTAATATTCAGGGTTTTTTTTTTGGTTTTTTTTTGTTTTGTTTTTCGTAAATGTGGTTGCTTGTAAACATTGTTTTCGATTCAAGATTCCGTTTTTTCACACCTGGTGAAGTTGTAAATCGCGAGCTCATTAGCCACCCAGGCGCTGTCAACGGAAAACTACCCAACAGCATCTGCGGTTCTCCCCCTGCAGTATGAGCTTCTGACACAACTCCAGCCCTCCACCGATGACCCGACAGGAGTGAAAGAGATGAAAACAATAATGTCAGCTGATCTGAAGGCGCGATATGACTCCGACAACGATGCTTTTTTGCTACTGAACACACAGACTGATACACTGCCCTCTGGTGGACAGAACATGTACAACTTAAGTTTGATACCAATATAGGTCTTACTCAGGGGTCGGCAACCTTAAATACTCAAAGAGCCATTTGGACCGTCTCCCACAGAAAAGAAAACACCCGGAGCCACAAAACCCTTTTGACTCTAAACCAGCGCTAACCAGGGGAACTACAGGCAAAACTACAACTCTCAGAAAACGAACTACAACAAGCATCATCCTCCACTACAGCTCATAAGCGCGAGTCTTAAGAGAATTATTTACACCTTTCAGTCTTTTCATCACAACAGTAGCAACATAAATAAAGTGCATGAGTGAAATAAAGAACTGCGCTGCACATGTACAACCTGCACACGTATAATCTCTGAAAAGTTTAACATGAACCATCTCCAACGCGATAGAAGCACAGAACAGACTCACCATAGGCAGAACATCCCTCAGTCACAGAAAGAACACACATATTCCACTGAATCCTGCCCTTTAGTCCGACAGAAGCTGACCGCATCAGCGGCACAAGGAGCGAGCTGTTTTTTCAGCAAATGAGCCATGTGGTTTTAAGTTTCGCTTCTGTAAAACGTAAACAAATGTGCGCAAAGCTGCATTAAACACATTATTATTTGAGTCCTCCTCGTAGGAAATAAAAATCCAAACTTAAATTATCCACTGTCGCGTGTACCGCGTGTACCAGTCTCATCAGCCGTGAAAGCAAATGAATCTGCCCACGTAGCATTAAGCGTTCTGTTTTCTTCAGAAACTTTTCTTTTCTTGGATTTATCATCATTGGGCCGAAAATCATACTGCTGATGTAGGTGCCGGTAAGTCCGGGTGTGTGCGGGTGGTGCACATCGGCGGCGTTGACGCATGTTTTGAGCGACAAAAATATTAAAAACGTTTTATTTAAATGTTACAAGATTACCATTATCTACAATTTTAGATTTACATTTAAAAACAAACAAACTAAAATAAAAATACAATGTAATTAAATACTCATTATTATTTTCCAAAGTCACAGGGAGCCACGACAGAACGATGAAAGAACCACATGCGGCTCTGGAGCCGCGGGTTACCGACCCCTGGTCTTACTGAAGGCATTTAATGGTCAAAATATTAATACAATATTCGAATATTAATATTAATAAACAAACGGACTTCGAATATGATTTTTGGGCAAAAGTGAAAGCCCTAACTCAAGCTCATCTTTGCATTAACTCTATGAACTATGAGGTATCCCACAAGCCACTGCGCAGACCAAACTGAACGGTTCCAAATAGTATTGTACAAGTTATACACTGTATAAAAATAAACTTTACATTATTAAACTTTACAACATATAAAGCATAACGACTATAGAGCCACATCAGCCCTTTTGATAATATAATGTGTTTAATGCAGCTCTGCACACATTTGTTTACGTTTTACAGAACCACATGACTTATTTGCATAAACTATAAATGCTGAAAAAAACAGCTTGCTCCTTGTGCCCTGATGTGGTCAACTTCTGTCGGTCTAAAGGACACGACTTAGTGGAATATGCATGTTCTCTTTGTGACAGGATGTGCTGCTGATGGTGAGTCTGTAAATGGTGGAAAAGGTTCATGGTGCTAGAAGGCATCAACTTTTGGCATTCACGGCACAGTAGACATCTGTCTGCTCTTCATCCGACACCTTAAAACCGAAGTATCTCCATTTTTTTATTTTTTTTATTATTATTTTTTTTTTGTATCCTCCTTGTGGGCGCCGCCGTGTTGAATGGGACAACATGCGAGGGGAGGGGTCACAAAAGCAAGGAGGCGGGGGCACGCACAGCACAGAGAAGGCAAACAAGCAAAGTGGCAAAATCAGAATTAAATATAAGAATTATATCAATATATACAATGTCTCAGAATCCATTTCGTGTTTAAAAAATATAATATTTTATTATTATTATTATTATTATTATTATTATTATTATTATTATTATTATTATTATTATTATTATTATTATTATTATATATTTATATATAATAAAGTGTTACTCAACATGTGTGAATGAAACAAAACACAACTCTGGAGGAGGTAACAACATTCTAACATGGCTTAAAGCTCACAAGAATCAATTTTGTGTAATATGGGACCTTTAAAGCAGACCTTAACCTATCACCCATGTTGCAGGTCATGCAGAAGTATAACCTGGACAACCCAACAATGAGCAAGCTCCAAAGCTGCTATTTGGAACACTTTGGCTCGGAACTTCCCTTTGGCCAATATCTGTCCCTGTATGACCAGTGGAAGACATCCACTACTAAGGGCAGCGGCACCCCCGACAACGCCAAGACAGCAGCACAACCACAACCAGGTAACCAGATGTTGTGTAAAGTCAAGCATTCAACAGTGTATTAGACATCATCAAACATGGGGAAGTTCTGTTCAAGTTAAAGGACACATACAAAATGTAATTTTTGAGCTTTTAGACTTAACCAGGTTATACTGGTGTCACCTCATCAAAAACATACCTGGAGTTGTATTTTGCTTACTTCACGCATGTTTCATTAATCTACTAATTTAAAATATTTTTTTGAGCACTCAGAAATGCTCAGTTGGCATTTTGCCTGGATTGTTGTGTCATAGGTAAAAATCCCATTCCATAAACCATGGCTGGACTCATTCTGTGGTAATATCGTAGCATTCAGGGGGGATAAGGACTTAATTTATTTTTTTTACTTTACAGCAGAGGGCGCTACAGCGCCTAAATGCCCCAATGGAAATGGAGGTAACATTTTTAATAAAGTATATCTTCCAAATGTAGACATCATTACCTCCGCCAAGGAGGTTATGTTTTCGCCTGAGTCTGTCTGTTTGTTTGTTTGTTTGTTTGTTTGTTAGTTAGCAAGATAACTCAAAAAGTTATGGACGGATCTTGATGAAATTTTCAGGAAATGTTCCTAATGGTAAATCCAACAGATGATTACATTTTGGTGATGATTCAGAAGAAATCCTGGATTCTGGATCACTTTGAAAACTGAGCTGCTTGGCGGAGGTCTGCGCTCTCTGAGTGCTTTTCTAGTTTTAAGGTATAAAATGTGATGTGACCAAAAGCATGTTTAAGGCAGTTGAAGCCAGAAGAATGCATCATGTTCCTGAAAATACAGAGTATAGTTTCTCTTAAACTTTGTGTACCAGCTGTTTAGTTTTTATAATATTATTATTATTATTATTATTATTATTATTATTATTAATAATAATAATAATAATAATAATAATAATAATAATAATAATAATGCATCAGTTTTATACAGCGCTTGGACACTCAAAGACGCTTTACAGTTCATTATTCATTCACTCCACACTCAGTGGTGGTAAGTTACTATTGTAGCCACAGCTGCCCTGGGGCAGACTGACAGAAGCGAGTCTGCCAACCTGCGCCATCGGCCCCTCTGACCACCACCATCACTCACGCGCACACCACTTTCATACTAGGCAATGTGGGTGAAGTGCCTTGCCAAAGGACACAACCACAGTTTTGTTTTTGTTTTTTTTAATATTCCATATGTTCCATAGTGAGCCACATTTAAACATGTAAAATTCATCTATGGAGATACTGTTGGGTGTTATTCAAGCTAAGAATTTTTCTCGGGCATTTTGGTACTTTTACAATTTGTCCTTCAACAACATCAGTTTTTCTCAGCTAAGTTAAGGACAAATTCTTTAAGACATACTGTACCTAAGTGCATGCGTTTTGTAACTTAAGATACATTTTTTATTCCATACATTTTAAACATCCTCTACATGTCACAAAACATGAAAAATCATTTCCATTTTAAATAATACATTGGAAATGATACTATACTATATTTTTGTCATACTGTCATCCTATTTTTGCTTCAAGTTTCGATTTAATGCGTTGTTTACTATTTATTCAGTTGGCAGGGTTAGTGGAGTCAGTTAGCATAATCTCCCATCTTATTCTGCTCAAAGCTACTAACCTTGTTCAGATCTGTACAGACATGTTCTGAAATGTGATTCTTGTATTAGTTTGTCAGTTCATAGTTCAGTTCATCTTTTTGTCAGTTCTGGACATGTGAACAGAGAATCCATCTATTACATATCTAATCACAATCTCAGTGTTAGATATATTTTCCAAATCTGACAAATTGTGATTTTTCTAAGTCAGACATTATAGATATTATTTAGAAAACATTGCTTGCAACTGAAAAAATACAGCATGTGCTAATTCCCTAGTCCTGTCTGTGGGTTTCTACAGTAGCATTATTTTAATATGTTATAATACAATACCATTTTTATTTATTTATTTATTTATTTATTTTTATTATATATCTTAATTTTTTTGCATGCTCTTACTTTATTTTTAAATAGTGATACTTTATTATTATTATTATTATTTTTATTTATTTATTTATTTATTTTTTAATAGTGATATTTCTACTTTATATTATTATTATTCAGTGTTCTATGTTGCACCTCATTACCAAAGCAAGTTCCTAGTTTGTGAATTATGTTCACTGACAGTGGCAATAAAAGTTTTCTGATCCTGATTCTGATACAAAATACACACTGTTAGTGCATAGGTCTGAAATATTTGGGAGAAATATCAAACTGCAATTTTTATATTTTATTTCTGTGGACCAGCATTGCGATTGCGATTAGATTTATGATTCATGTTTTAATAGTAGGATTCTGTTCAAAGTTCACAAAGTCCAGAAGAATTGACAAAAGGCTGAAACTGATAAACTAATACAAGAATCACATTTCAGAACATGTGAACAGACCTAAACTACAGGGATAACAGATTTAATAATTTGTGAGGAAAATTATGGTACTTCAAAAATTGCAGCTTTTGCTAATTGTGTCCATTCAAATTTCACTTCAATTTCAATGAATCTTGCACATATATTTTGACATATTCTTGTATCTTTCTGCAGCTTGGAAAAATCCTGAAGTTGCACCTGTGACTGCCGCCTCCTCGAGCTTCTTCTCGGACAGCAACTTCCCCGAGCTGGGAGCAAAAGTACCTCAAAAGCAGAGCTCCAGCACTGGGACGGCTGAGGCGCCAAAGCCCAAGAGCAGCAGCAGTAGCGTGTTCATTGAGGGCTACCACAGACAGCTGAGGGAGGTGCACGGGGCCAACATGAGGGCGGTGGAGGCCATGGAGGAGACCGTGGGAGTAGAGAGGAGCTGGAGCAAGAGGCTTCAACCAGACAACGTCAACAACCTCATGAAAGACGTGATACGGGACATCGCCTCGGAGGGAGAGCTCGTCACCAAAGAGCGGGTGAGCACTGTCCTCCCAACATCATGTACATTGCAATTTAAACATACAAAATTTATGCAAGATTGACTTTTAAATTCAAATCAGTCTTGATTGACATATTGCTGTACATACAACTGTAGTGCAGGCAAGATGAAATTGCATCCCAGCACATCCATTCACACGTCCCTGAGACAGATCCGGTTAGAAAACGTATTGCAGTTGCAGTTTAAAGTGACCATAATAGCTGTCTGTGTATAAAGTGGCTGAGTGATATAAATACTTAAAACTAAGCTAAAACAATAATATACATGATGTACACGAGGTGCAGTAGTATATATGAAAGTTTCCTAATAGCTTGTGGGAGGAAGCTGTTAATCTGGTGGTTCTGCCTCTGATGCTCCGGAATCATGTGCCTGATGGCAGCAGTTCAAAGATTGACTTTTTTGAGATTTTAACTGTTAAACTGTTGTCCCCTCATCACAAACATAGTTGGAGTTGTATTTTGCTTCCTTCATGTTTTGTTAATCCACTGAATCCAAAATTCTTTTCTCTGAGCCCTCAAAAATGCTCAGTTTGCATTATGTCAGTTTAGTTGCACCATAGATCAAATTCTGGACTACTCCTGCACAGTTTTTTAAGCCCACAAACCATTACTGATGTGTGTGTTCATTGTGAACATAATTTGACCACATAACAACACCACAATGTAGACTTGTGGGCTGAGCTTTGGACAGGATCTACTGCTAACTGTAAGGAGGGTTAGAATAGTGGGGAGAGATCACAAGATTGCTCAGACATACATGGATAACATCTAAAGGCATGTTTTTGATAAGGGAACAACATTATAACATGAGAAAGCTCCAAAAAGCTCCAAGGGGAAGCCATACATTATGCAGTTTTAATGCACAACATGGCGTCACAGTGTTCCTCAGCCAAATAAAAGCCTACCCCTTGTTTGTATGTTCAGGTGATTTCCAGAACGTGCCAGCTGCTGCAGATCTCCTCTTTGGAATCATCCCAAATCAAGCCCTGGCAGATCCAGGCTCTGAAGGACCTGCAGTACACCATAAGAGAGGTCAACATGTTCCTGGAGGTGAGGGTTCCATTATTACATTTTCACAGGAGTCCCGTTCATCCTAAACTCACGTCCCCTCGCCGCGCTCCCCCCAGGCCACAGAGTCGGTGTCGTGCATGTGTACACTGTATGAGCTGGGTCAGGCACTGGCTGCACTTAAAGACAAGAAGCGCTACGAGGAGCTGAGCCTGGGCCCACTGTGCAAACTGCCCCTGGTGCACCGCATGTTCAAGATCGACAGCAACACCAAAGATGATGACATCCAACCGATCCAGACCGTGGACATACTTAAGGTCTGCTGCCCTCTGCACTATCCTGTCATTTTGGTAGTTTTCGTATTATTGATGTTGTGATGATGTTATAATTCCAAATGGGGGGCATGCATAGACTGTATATAGACATAGCTAACCCGCTAGCCGATAGGAAGTGAGCATGGGCGAGCGCACTTCCTGATCCATACCAGACCATATACAAACTTATAAAACATCAAAGGTGCTGTACCTGATTTTGATCTTAAACACATGAAAAGCAAAGCATTGCAAATCATTATAAACAGTTTGCAGTGGTCCAAAGTTATTCCTTACTTACTTTGGTGTTTTCACAACTTTCAGAGACCAGAGCTAACAGCAACTAGCATGCTAAAAGCAGATCATAAAAAGACAATAAAACACGTTATAATTAGATGCTGACAGCACGTAGCACATACACTATGTGTGCACTGCGGAAAATCTGGTTTACATAAAAAATAATGTATTGCCTAATCTATAACTAAATATGTATTAGCCATGTTTTCCAGCTACTTGCTGAACAGTTTTGCTATATATATATATATAACGTGACACATTTAGCGCTGTTTCTGGATGTCAAATAGTATTAATACTTTTTTTTCTTTTTCTTTTTTTTAGCATCTTCGCAGTTTTCGAAGGAAAAATACCAAAGCTAAAATTGACCTGGCAGATTTTATGAAGTACATGGCTGATCAATACAACTGTGACTCTCCCTATGAGCTGGGCATCCGCATTCACAGTGTGGGCCTCCCTATTTCAGTACGTATCTCTGTGTTTTATATGATGTCCTATAAGGGCCAGGGTATATATCCATAAAAAGCACATGTATCTCTGTAACTCTCTTTTGGACCAATATCTTGTATGTTTGAGGTTTTTAAAGTTGGTTTAGACATTTGCACCACATGCACTCACCAATAATGTGCTACTTCTGAATGTAACCACAGACATTGAATTGCACTGTTCTACGTGTCATAATGATGATATGGACTGGCAAAACTAGGGATGGACAGTATATCAGTTCTAGTATTGTATCAGCTGATATTGATGTTCCAGACCAATATTTTCTCTGGGCTTCCCCATTCTCTGTGTCATGTGTCATTCCCAGTTTGTTCAAAAAGACAAATCTGATGCTGTGAGGACAGACTTATGAGGAACAATGGAAATAGAGGAGCATTATATGCAGTTATGCTATGTTATAGTTGCACAAACATGTAAACATTTACTGTATATTTCAGATAGATAACTTTAGTAAAACATAAACTGTACATTTGTATTGAAAACACCGGGGAACACTATATGTTGCATTTAAAGAAAGACTTGTTTTCAGTCAATTTAAGTGTGCTGAGTTCAAATCTGAAGTTAGTTTTTTTTCTGCAAGCTACAGATTTTATGCAATCTTTGATTTTTATTATGATGGAGTGTGTAGCAACCACAGATGTAACAGAAGGCATCAGGCTTGTTTCTACAGTGATGTCTCGATGAGGAAGCCATGTTTGATCTGGAAAAAAGAAGCATGATAAAAATATTAGAATCTATCTATGTATATAATCTCAAAACGCTTAGATTTGGGTTACGTAAGTTCATATTTAGACTATTTCATCTATCTCAAATTGCATGAAAACTAGAGCTTATGGAGAAAAACTAATTTCAGATTTGAAATCAGCACCTAAAAATCCTTCAGAATCAGTTACAAAATCCAATGCAACAGAAAGTTAAAATTTTAGTGTTCCCCAGTGAAATCAAACTCCTAAACAAAATCATTGAACGTTTGAATTGATCACTGAAAATGTGCGGTTTAAATCCATTTGTATTTTTGTAGTTTTCATATAATCCAAACTTATCAGGTTATGTTTGCTAATATGTGCATTGTGTCAATAGCATAACGGGACCATCCCTCCACATGCAGACACACATCAGTTGTAATATACAGTCCCTGACAAAAGTCTTGTCGCTTATCCATTTTGTAGAAACAAAAGCTTATAACCTGACTTTAAATTAATCGATTGGTTTTAGAAATGTCTCATATGAAAGCTAAAACCCTCCCAAATTATGCTCAATATACTAAAATAAATTTGCTTCACTGAAGAAAGATTGATCATTTAATGAACACAGAAAGGTCAGATTTTGGCAAGACAAAAGTCTTGTCGCCTACAGAAAATTGAACAAATAATTTACTTCAAATACGAAAATATGTTGCATAACGAGATCCATATTTAATATCTTGTATGACTTCCATGAGCTTGAAGGACTGCATCCATGCGGTTCGACAATGAGTCATACAATTTGTTGATGAAGTCATCAGGAATAGCAAAGAAAGCAGTCTTACATGCCTCCCAGAGTTCATCAAGATTCTTTGGTTTTGCCTTCCATGCTTCCTCTTTCATTCTACCCCAGACATGCTCAATGATGTTCATGTCTGGTGACTGGGCTGGCCAGTCCTGGAGCACCTTGATCTTCTTCGCCTTGAGGAACTTTGATGTAGAGATAGAAGTATGCGATGGAGCACCATCCTGCTGCAAAATTTGACCCTTTTTATGGTTGGGAATGTAAGAGGTAGCTAATACTTCTTGATATTTTAGGCTATTGATATTGCCTTCCACCCTGCAAATGTCTCGCACACCCCCATACTGGATGTAACCCCAGACCATGATTTTTCCGCCACCAAACTTAACTGTTTTCTGGGTGAATCTTGGATCCATGCGGGCTCCAGTAGGTCTCCTGCAATATTTGCGGCGGCTGTGATGTAATTCAACCGAGGATTCATCTGAGAAATCCACCTTCTGCCACTTTTCCAGTGTCCATCCTTTTAGCAGGCTGTGGGCCTTGGCAAATGCCACACGTTTTTTTAATTGCCTTTTGTTTAGTGCTGGTTTCTGTGCACTGATTCGACCATGGAGGCCATTTCGAGACAGAATTCTACAAACTGTTCTGGTTGACACAGGGACTTGAGGTGACCAGGCCTGGTGGAGCTCTGCTGCAGTGGAAAAGGGGCTGGCCTTGGATTTTCGAATCAACAAACGGTCCTCCCGAGCAGTTGTCTTGCGGGGTCTGCCGGACCTGGGCTTGTCAAAAACATCTCCAGTCTTTTCAGATCTTTTTCTTATTCTTTGTACTGGACGCTGAGACACATTGAAGGTGTCAGCCACCTCAGCAGTGGATCTGGTCTTCAGCCTCTTGATAATTAACGCTTTGGTCTCAGGGTGGATCTTAGGCATGGTGTCAGAGGTCAAGTTGCAGTTGATGTGAAGGTCTGGTGTGCTGGGGTTCTTTTTATACACACCCACTAATTGATTGATCAGTAACTGATCACAGGTGAGGCTGTAATCTAGGATTGGGTGCATCATATGACAAGGCGACAAGACTTTTGTCTTGCCAAAATCTGACCTTTCTGTGTTCATTAAATGATCAATCTTTCTTCAGTGAAGCAAGTTTATTTTAGTATATTGAGCATAATTTGGGAGGGTTTTAGCTTTTATATGAGACATTTCTAAAACCAATCGATTAATTTAAAGTCAGGTTATAAGCTTTTGTTTCTACAAAATGGATAAGCGACAAGACTTTTGTCAGGGACTGTAGGACATTAATTGCTGCGTGTTTTCAGACCATATCAAAGGTCTCCCGCAATGAGCACACTCTGCTGGAGAAAGCCCAAGAGCAGGTCCAGAAGGAGCTGGAGGAGGAGACAGTGGAGAGGCTGAGGAAAATTAAGAGGAGTGTGTTGGATGCCCTCCCAGCGTCTGCGTCCGAAGCCAATGCCGACCTGAGGAAGAAGTACGCCAGTCTGACCGCAGCTGAGGTGGTGCTGGCTGTCTTCTCCAAAGCAGAGGGAGTGTTCAACCCCAGGATGACCAAGGCAAGTCTCACTCATAATGGAAGCACTACATCCATCCACATTACAAACATTTTTACATGCATAGGAATACTTCTTGGGAGCCAGTGACACTGAGGAAAAGGGCTCTACTTTTTCTACAGGAAAATAAGAGCTTTTAATGGGCTATGTGTGTATTCACATGATTTTGCCCCTTTAATTTGATTGTTATTAGATGATCTGATTAGATGATGTGATGTGTTGTGCGTTCAGCATGTGCAGGCCTTCCTGATGCAGGTGTCTGGGGACCGTCTGGCCAGAGCTCTGTTTCAGCTGTCCATCTGTGGAGGCTCCCTGGCCCCACCTCAGGACCTGGTGCTAAAGGACAAGAGCTCCAAAGCCCACAGGCAGACCAAACCAGAGGAGAAGCCCTCCAAACCGCGCCCCACTGAAGGTATACTTGCCTATGATACTGTAAGTTATAAGGCAGGGCCATAGAAAAACTATGTGTGAGCACGCCATCTGGTGGTATAACCTGTTATGACACAATGCTTATGAATGTATGGGCACATACACAAATGCAACGTGTGTACTGCTGTCTCCTGTGTAGTTGGCAGACTCCTGTTGTAACCCAGTCCAGAGTGCTGTGATGAGTGCTGTGTTTCAGGTGCAGTGCAGCAGTTTGTGAAGGACAGCCTCTCCTCTCACACCTCCACCATCACTCTGGCTTACATGGCTGCTCTGGAGAAGAAACTCATCAAGCACTTCCACCTCCAGAACTTCCTCTGCTTGGAGATGGGCACCTTCTTGGACTTCCTTGTGAAACACGTGCAGGTGGGTCTGGTGGAATAGACATGTGTATTGTAGTTGTACAAAGCAGCAGATGTGATGTTGTGTTCTGTGCAGCTGGTGCAGGAGTGCCTGGGCTCGGCTCTGTTTCTCAGTAGCAGCAGTGTTGGGCTGGGGGGAGCTGGTTTTAGGCCCACTCGTCAGGACGTGTTTGAGTTCATCAAACAGTGTGGAGATCTGGACCACACAGACCCCGAGCAGGTACGACACTATTCCTTTTTTCTGGTGCTGTTTGAATCCCCATGTCTAAAGAATCTCTCTCTCTCTCTCTCTCTTGCACAGCTCTCGTTGATGGAGACAGCAGTGCACTCCCACTACAGGCTGAGGGACAGCAGAGACCTGGGCTTTGGGGCCCTGCACAGACTGGCCGGCCTGGTGCAGCAGCAGAAGCAGCTGTCCGGAGGAGGACTCAGCCCGGTCTACTACGAGCTGGCACTGCTGGTCAAACACAGCAACTCATGGTGGGCATTTACATGTTCATATAGATGTTATGTATACAGTATGATAAACTGCCTCAGACTTTTGTGTGTTATTGATTGATTGAAGTGTTGAATATGAAGTGTTCCTCCATTCCGTTACTCACTATCTGACGCACACTGTAGCCAAAGCCCCTGCCTTGTGTTATTTAATCCTCAGCTCAGAGGTTAATGTGAATGGGAAAATGTCAAAGAACGTAATTATGATGTGTCGCCTGTGAAATCAGGTATAGTGGGAGATGTTTTGACAGTAGCTGAAACCATTTTGTTTCTTCACAATTTGCAAACCACTCTTGTTGAACATCCCTGATTAGCTTGGTGGTGAGCTTTAGTTTAAAACATCTACTGTACTACTCTCCTGTCTCCTTTTTGTCCCACAGTGCTGAGGTCGAGGGTGAGTCCGTGGGACGCCTGGGGGAGATGTCCAAGGACCAGGCCCTGTCCAGTCTACTGTCCTGCCCCCTGCTGGAGAACTTAGGCCAGTGGAGCCAATGGGACCTCGTGTTTAAACCTCTCTATGGCCCTTTGAAAGATTTTATTGAAACAAATGCAGGTAATGCAATGCTTCATGATCCAAAACACACCACAAGTGAAATACCATGAGCAGGCACTGTACTTGTGCTTCTAGCAGATTGGAGTGTCACAACACAACAAGTGGAACCGAACTAACAAAATCAAATTTAGTCAACTAAATCTATTATGCATTTCACTAGCACCACATCACAACAACATAGACATTATGTTGAATGAGATGAAGCAATGACAAAGACAAAAATAATGCATGGAACAGGATGCCAGAAGCCATGAGGCAGGGCAGCTAGCTTGGAGCTTTGAGTTTGCATATGGTCTGATTTAGACTGGAATATTGAAAATGAATACATACAAGAGAGTGAGGTACTTTATTGATCCTGAGGGAAAAGTACAGTTTTGTGTTGTCACAAGAATACAATTTCAAACTCTATTCCGATACTGAGGAATAGACTGGATACTCCTACTATGATGATAGTCTTTATTTAGACGATGGAATGTGATTTTCAATATAAAAAAGAAAAAGTACTTTCTTTTATATTATCATTATTATTTTCCATCCATTTTCTTCCACTTATCTGGGGCTGGGTCCCGGGGGCAACAGTCGTATTATTATTATATTGGGCTTATATGTGTGTACTCCCTCAGTGGTCCTGTAGATTCCATAGTGGTCCATGGGTGTATACTAGTCTATGTGCTCTTATACTTGTTCTGATACAGCTCAACATCATTCTAAAGCTAATCAGGAAAGGTTCTGTCCTGTGAATGTGACTTTTTTAGTATTGATACCTGTGCAAAATTAATATCTAATTTTGATACTAGTTTTAATAGCGACTTTTTAACAACCCTAGTACAGTTTCATTGGAAGCTCGGTACAAGTTTACTTTTCATTTATGCTTAGTTTTTATTCGCACTTTGAGTCATGCCTGATTTTATTCAATTTAGCTTTAGCCTGCAAAAATATTACAACAACAAACAAAACGTGTTCGTGGACTAAATGAACAGTGGTATGCCCTAACTCTCCAGGCACCAGTGGTCTCTCTGCTCTGGAGGTGTGCCCCGGGGTGCTGCTCAGGATCACATTGCACACAGGAGAGCAGGACTTCAGTGCAGCTGTCGAGAGCCTGGACGCCGTGGGCACTGCGGGGCATCTGGTGTCCATGGTGGTGGCCTACGGGGTGGACAACGCCCCCCTGGCTCTGTTGGCCAATCACATGCAGAGCTCACTGGCAGCAGCTGTGGCCAGAGAAGGTAGGTTTTTAAAGTGAATATGACAGGTTAGACTACTCATTTCACAAAAACATCAGTATATTTTAGGTTTTACTCAAAATCTTGTCTAGCTTTTTACTTTTATTTTGGTCAAGTTTATCATTTTATTTCCTGATTGGACACAGGCAGCAGATATGGCATATGTAGAGGTAATTCCATAACTGTTATCTAACAACCATAATGTAAAGAAGGATCAAAACTTTCCTAATTTACATTTACAGTTATGATTGGACTCATAAAAATAAATGATGATAAATGGAAGTTTACACTGTCAGAAAAATGTCTGTGCATTTTGGAGGAATTTTCTGTGTTGACATCATCAGAGGGATTCTGTTTTAGGACTTAGCGCTATAGCGCTCGTATGTTCTCTAAACATGTGGATATGCTAAAGAGGTAATTGAATGTTTGTATTTTTTCTAATTCTGTAATATTTTGTCAGATTTGTCCCAGGCTCATGAAGACGTGTCTTGCTACAGAAGAGTGGCAGAGTTCATTTTGGCTTGTTTAGTTCGAATCCCCACAAGAACCTGCAGGACTCTGATGCAGCAGGTTAGGAACTCCTCACAATCTGTACTTGATAGTCCCAGAACATGAAATGTATCATTTTAGAAATGTTTACAGCTAAAATCTAATTGCTTAATTGACCTAAAGGTATACTTTTTAGTGGTTACTAATCTCCATGAAGTTCTTATTGTTGCCTACAGTGTTTCACAATATGGCCTTAAAATTCTGCCTGGCATGGGTTCAATTATAGGTGTTTATAATGCTAAAAAAATACTTTGACAGTAAGCAGGCTTACCTCACCACAGATCTGACGTGTAACTCAGTCTGGTGGAGTCAACCTGCTTTCCTCTATAATGATATACAAGTTTAAAGTTTACTGTGGATATTCCAAACAAGATAATGACATCTTCATGGAGACTAGTGGCTGAAAAACCTTTAATTTATCCTGGTAATGAACAAGAACTGCTGTCACAAGTTGATTTTCCTTGGTGTCAGGTGTTTCTGGAGCCCTTTGCCAAAGTGCTGGGTCAGACGCGCTCTAAGGAAGTTCTGATGAGCGTGGCCCAGTCCAACCCACAGCACCTGAACCTCCTGCACCGCCTGGGCATCCTGCTAGGCATCACAGACTGGATTAAGGACTACCACAGGAAGCTGAGCCCGCCTCTGCTCCAGGAGAGGCCCACACGTCAAGAGGCAGAGAGGGGGGCCAAGGTGAACATACTCCACTTTAGAACTAATGCCTTATTCTAAACTTCCCCCTAGCTCAGGGCTAACCAGCTATGTGGTAACTAAAGATCACAAGACCTACAAAATTATTTCAAATCCGTTTCAGAAACTTTTAGAAACTATTAAAGTTATTAAATAATTTTGCCATATTTTAAGCATTTGCTTTTTGGGCTTAAAACAACCACACTGTGGATATTAGTTAGAGCATACCTGGTTAGCCTCTGTGATGCCTTTTGACTCTTAATATTAGAATTTTAAAATAAGTCCATGACAAAAACATGGAAAGTTTACTTCCAGAACTGGAGCCGATGTCAAAGTGGACGGGACTGTTGAGCTCCATAGAACTTATTTGTTAAGAATAGCAGTCCCATGGATGTTTTAGGCTATCATGACCACAAGACTGATATAACTTTTGGAGCTCAAATGCTTCCATCCATCCATTTTGTTCCGGTTGTAGAGGCAGCAATCTGTGCAGGGAGGCCCAGACTTCCCTTTCCACACACACTTCCTCCAGCTCTTCTGGGGAGATCATGAGACATTCCCAGGCCAGTTCAGAGACATAGTCCCTCCAGTGCGTCCTGGGTCTTCCCCGGGGCCTCCTTAATAATTAAATAGATCATAATTTGTCTCTTTTACAAACTTCTGTCTAACTCAGTCTAAAAACAAATCTGCAACAGTTCATTTATTTGCCTGCATGTTTGCATACATGTTTGCATACAT
The DNA here is from genome assembly GCA_029959045.1 of Taenioides sp. WSHXM2023. Taxonomy (NCBI): domain Eukaryota; kingdom Metazoa; phylum Chordata; class Actinopteri; order Gobiiformes; family Gobiidae; genus Taenioides; species Taenioides sp. WSHXM2023. Next base: position 23,821,022 of record CM057104.1, on the reverse strand, counting down.
TCACTATATATTTTTCTGTTTTCAGTCTAATAACATACATTCAGAGAGCAGCAGTGAGTTTGACTTGAGTGACACTGAGGATGCTGATATGTTAGACACCTCCTCTTCTCTAAACCTACAAGGTAACCTCAATATATAATGGAGATATTTACAAAGCATGCCTGCTATGGGAGACAGAGCATAATGTTGTGTTACCTAAATATCTAAATGCAGTGAATGGTGACATGGACGTCAAAGTGGAGGAGGAAGAAGAAGAAGAAGAGGAGGAGGAAGATGACGAGGAGCTGTACGAGCTGGCCAGTGTTTCTAACAGAGAGGCTACAGACCACAGCAGCGAGGGAGAACCAAGCCCAGAGGGAGACCAAAGAGAGAGGGACACGGACCAAGAGGAGCAGGCCCAAATCACGGAGGAGAGAGCGGGGTTGTGTCCGGAACAAGCCCTCATCGAAGACATCAGGTTTGGAAGGATCAGATTGTTTGCATAAAATAGTTGGGAGGAATGATATATTGGAGCTAATATCAGTATAAGTGATTGGATTAAAAAAAAAAAAAGCAGATGCGGTATACATCTCGCCCTTCACGGGGCTGCGTTTAGCAAGCAGTGGTGTAGAAAAAATAGATAATAATTCAATATTGCTCTCACTCATCACGCTCGGTGTCATTAGATTCTCGACCTCTGCATGCACAAAGATGACCATTCAGTGCTTGAAGCACCGCCTCTGGCGGTCAGTAGGGATGAAATAGAATTTAAAGCCACAGTATGCAACTTTTAACCAAAAACACTGACCTTATTCTGCCGTGCCCACTTTTGACATTAATGCTCCTAAACTGCACTTTTTTGTGGTTTCCAGTTAAGCGAAAATCCCATTCATTTCAATTGAGAATTTTGATAGTTTTGCCGCTAAAATATGAAATAAAGTTGGTTTATTTGTGTAAAATGTTCAATGTTTATGTGCACCAACAAGTCACACTGCACCAATTTCCTGGAGGCTTTAAAACAGCTTTGTAGTCCATACAGAATTTATTTGCTGTGAGATCGGCAGCCTCATGCAAAATAATACAAACCCAGTGATGATGGCTGCGCCCATGGTAACTTCCGGAAAAAGGTGAATGTGTTTTTATTGCACTGAAAAACTAAATCGTGTCTGTTACTGTGAACAGGCTTGCTACTGCACACACCTGGAGGATGGCCTCCTGCTTGTTTCCATGTAAATGTTGTTCCCATTTTTAACATTCTGTTTACATGGAATCCTATAGGTGATGTGACACCTCCAGGAAGTTACACACTGCACCTTTAATTTAGGAACATTACTTCATCAATTTCCACATCAAATTATGAGCATTAATGGCAAGTATTTGTTGGTGGCAATAGCAGCAGGACAAACACCAGATATCTGCTTTGGTTAAGGAAAAAACAACTATTGGACCATAGCTAATTCACTCTGCAGGTTTAGTTGTGCCTCTGTTGGTCCTCTGTTTGGCGACAAGAGTCTCATGTGTGTCCTGACTGTTGAGTGCAGGAAGAGTGAGTTTGGAGTGGGCGTGGAGCTGACCGCAGAGGGCCAGAAGCTGATGCAGGTGCACCAGGAGCGCCTGGGCCGGAGCCTGGACCGCCTCTCCACAGAGCTCTACAGCAAAGACACACACTTTGTCCTGGAGCTTATTCAGGTAACACTGCACTCTTAAAAGAACACTATATTTATAAGACGTTGATTTTAAATTCCATGACCAGGGCCTATCTGTCTGATCACAATTTGATCACCTATAGCCATTCTATTCAGACTCCTCTTAACCTTCTTCCTTAACCACACTGCACACACTATGGTGACAATAGTATTTTGTTCTTTTAATTGTTACAGTATTTCAAAAGAGTGCTGTTTCTCCAGTCTTCCTGTGTTCTTGTATATGTTTGCAGAATGCAGATGATAACAGTTATGCATTAGAGGATGGAGTGACCCCCGCCCTGGCCTTTGTGGTGGAGAGAGACTGCATCACTGTGCTCAACAATGAGACTGGCTTTCAGGTTAACACAAATAATAACATACGCTCAGTATTTATAGGTACTTCAGATGGCACAGCAAGTTCTTGTTTATCGACAAAGGACAAAGTTTGTTTGGGATTATTTATATTTCCATTTTAGATTTCATTTTTTTTAAATTTCATTCAAGTTTTCAAAAGCCTGCAGTCCTAGATGCAAGAGCGTCTTATTATGTGTAGCATGACTTGGCCTAATCTCTCAGAGAACTGTGGCTTTACAAATATAATGGGTTTTATTTGCAGGAGAAAAACATCCGTGCCATCTGCGATGTGGGCCGCAGTACCAAGGGAAAGCACACATATGGATACATAGGTGGGTAGAATGTCAGGTGTTGTCAGTGGATTACAGAGAGAGGTTCATCCTTCAGATCTACTTCATGATTTAACTCAGGATAATCTGATAGCCTTCTATGTAATACATGAAATATTATTATTATTATTATTATTATTATTATTATTATTATAGGACAAAAAGGGATCGGGTTTAAGTCTGTGTTCAAGGTGACAGACTGTCCTGAGATCCACTCCAACGGCTTTCACCTGCGTTTTGACAAGACCTGTGGGCCCATGGGCTACATCCTGCCCCACTGGACTGAGGACCAGAGGGATGTGAGCCCCCTGCTGGAGAACATCAGCCAGCACAGGTCCTCTGTCACTGTACATTATTTCACAATCTTCTGTCTCCCCAGTAACTTATACAGTAAAATCCATTTGTGAGTCTGTTTACTCAAATTGTCATTTTCTCAATGCACGCTAGTGTTCCCCAGGACACTGGCTGAAAAACAGTGTTCTGGAGTACCTGCACTAGGGTTTAATGTGGAGTGTGTGTGTTTTCAGCTGGAGCACAAAGATCTGCCTGCCCCTGCGCTCTGAGAGTCACCACACCAGAAACCTGTTCCACGATGTGCACCCGTCCCTCCTGCTGTTCCTGCACCGCCTGCGCTCCATCACCATCTACAACCAGGTCAGGCCCTTCACTACACCACCACTGTTAGCTGCTCATTAGTATCATTTGGGATGCTAGCTACTGCAAATTCGATCCTCCCGCTGGCATTACATCACTGGAGCTCGAAATGGAGTCAATGTTTGTGTAAAATCTTATTACTCTAAGCTTTGTGAATGTGTCAAATGTTTCTTTAACTTCAACTATGACTTCAGTGGTTTCTCTCTGAGAGAAGAACTCAGCCTAAAAATGCAGGGTTTGTGTGTTAAACATGTGTGAATGAAACAAAACACAACTCCAAGTGTGTTTGTGATGAGGAAACAACATTAGAACATAGATCAGAAAATCATGTGATGTGGTTCCTTTGTATTTAGAGAAAAGACCTCTAAACTAGAGCAGACATCCAGAGAAAACCCATTTTAATTGTTGTATATAAGCCTGGCTGTACATACTGTATATATGGCTTTGTTTTATAGTCATGCTTTGCATTATTTTTTTACAAAGTACCAGAGCAGACAGTTACTTTGCATACAAAATACAACATAACATAATACAAAATCAAATGTGTCTTTAAAATAATGAGTTGTTCCTTTGCTTTCCACAGCTGGAGAACCGCCTTGTCACCATGTTGCGTAAAGACCTGAGCCACAAAGTGCTGGAGGTGGAGCACACAGAGGGCACGGAGCGCTGGCTGGTCATCAAGAGCATGCTCACCCCACGGAAGGTGAGACCTAGGACACACTGCATGTGTATTTTTGTCCCACGCACTGTAAAAACTGCATGTTTTGGACACATTGTTAGCCAGCCAGGAGTAGACCTGTGGCAGCCAGTGTGTTTGGCACCTAAGGGCCCTCTTCGCCTTGACACCACGGGCTGGTGCTGTGTGTGTATATGTATATGTATGTGTGTGTGTACATTCATCCCTGTGTGCCATGCAGATCAAAGATGGCGTGGAGGCGACAGAGCTGGCTCTGGCCTTCCAGCTGAGCACAGAGGACACAGGAAGTGAGGTCACAGGGCAGCCCCAGAAACAGCCCGTGTTTGCCTACCTGCCCCTCCGCACCTTCGGCTTCCGCTTCATCATCCAGGGTGAGGTGTATGGATCATAGGGTGGAATTAAGAAATGTGCTTCTTTTAAAGATACACTATGTCACTTTTCTGGTGGAGGGTTGGCCACTTGCTTGTCTCTATGGAGGGGTTATTTCTAGGGTTTGGACAATTTTGGCAAAATGACTTTTTTTGCAATTAGATTCTACTCTATGGAGATTGTATTGCTTTGCATGGAATATTCCACAGTATTGTATTATACATATCATTCTTGCATTTATTTATTACATTACATAGTGTTTTTAATGCTTACAATTTATTTTTCTAATTTCAATTACATTTTATTTGTTTAGCCCATTTCTTTTTTTTTCTTAAAACAGAACTAGCTTATTTTAACCAGTTTGCAGTGATCCAAAGTTATTTCTCCATACCAAGCATCCTAATCATTCACTACGATGAATGTAGAAGTGTTATAACTCTGTCCTGGTGTCCGAAAGTTGGGAAAAACGCACATAAACTCTACTCTAAAAGCAGATATGCATAAGGTAAGCGAGGAATAACTTTGGACCACGGCAAACCATTTTTAAGACCATGAAAATCGGGTTATATTCAGGAATAATAAATACATGGAAAAACTGTCTAGGCTCTAAGAAAACTATGATATATTTTTTTTCTGTATTGGCCAAATTATTTGAGCTTGTTCATGTTGATCGCACAGGGGACTTTGACATCCCCTCATCTCGAGAGGACGTGGACCGAGACAGCTCCTGGAACCAGTGGCTGCGCTCGGAAATCCCTCAGCTCTTCCTGCAGGCCATGGAGGTCTTTAACGTAAGCACACCCTTCTTTTCTATGTTCACAATACAGGTTTTTAATACATGGGTCACAATATCTAAACAATTTTGATGAAAAAAAAAAAAAGTTTCCTCCCTTACTGCTATGGTAATTATTAATAAAAGATAACATTTTGTTCAATTACACCATCTCTTATTTGTTCAAATCTGTCAGTTTTTTTCAGTTTTTTAAAGGTGCACTGTGCTACTTTTTGGTTGGGGGTTTGTCAGCTGCTTGTTTCTATGGATATGTCATTGCTCTGCCTCTTCCACAGTATGACATTAAACAGCTCTACCATACACTTAATCAATTACAGGTGGTTTTATAGCTCAAAAACACCTCAACAAACAGGCATTCTGACTGTGAGAGGGGTTGGCTCTCCACAGATCTGACCTGTAACTTGGTCTTGTTTGGTCTCCATGAAGATAGAAAGGTTTAATGCCATACTGTGAAACAGACAAAGCAATCACATGTGCATGAACAAAAGTATTTGACGGACCCTCCGCTAGAAAAGTTACATAATGCAGCTTTTAAGGCTGATGGCCACTGCGCTGAAAAGTGCATCGAATATCGGCTTGCTATATCGACCAACCCATATATCGGTCAACCATTATATAGCTCTATCTTTAGACTTCCTCCCAATGCCCCTGTAACGTTGTACACTCCCTGTAGACCCACCCAGACTTCAGAGGGCTCCGAGGCCTGTGCCACTTCCTCCAGTTCATCCCTCTGCCCGACGAGATCCTGGACTTCTTCAAACCTGTGGCACAGCACATCATCCAGCTGCTCAAAGGGAGAGCCTTTCTACCCACGCTCAGCACAGGTACCACACTGTACTGCTGTTGGCACGCACACAACTGTCTGCTATGTGTCCTCCTCTACTTGAGACATACAAAGAAATGTTGTGTAGCATAGTTAGGGGTAAATCTGTGAGAATTCTGTATATAAAACAATTGAGTAATTATCAATAGTGTAAGAAACCAAATATTGGTCCTGTTTTGAATAGTTGTAAAATGGCCCTTTGAACTTGTACGCCACTTGATAATGTTATAGAGGATTTGTATTAGTCGGCTAATTATTTTATTTAGGTGATAACGATTTATATGGGACAACAGTAGTAAGGGGAAGTGAGGGAGGGAGTTTAGCTGAAGATTAGGCATTTTTTGGTCTTTAAAGGTCCCGCATTACACTATTTTCTGATCTATGTTCTAATGTTGTTTCCTCATCACAAACAGACCTGGAGTTGTGTTTTCTTTCATTCACACATGTTTAACTCACAGACCATGCAGATTTTAGGCTGCGTTCTTCTCTCAAACAGAAAACACTCCACTTCCACCTTGTGATGTCATGTGGTAATACAGGAAGTGCTCCAAGTGTTTTGTTTTTTTTTTAACTCCATACACCTTCACTAGAACCATTTGGATGATTTCAACCCTGGAACCGCTATCGAACTAAAGGTAAAAGGAGGTGTTATTTTGAAAACTACAACTACATGACATCGCAAGGTGGAACAGAGCATTTCGTGCTTTGGAGCTTTGGAGATGACTGAAACATGTATGAATGAAAGAAAACACAACTCCAGGTATGTTTTTGAGGAGTTAACAACATTTTAACCCTCACAAGAGAATAGATTCACAAGAGTCAAAAAGGCAGATTGTAAAAAGGCAGATTAAACTCAAGATTCACACGTTTAATCTATGTTTATATGAATACATTGTTTCCTAGTACTTTTTATGAATAAATAGTAGTTTTTGCCTGAACTCCCCCTGCAGGTGTAGTCTTCTGAGGGTCAGATACACAGATATAAGTACTAGTAATAGTTTTGAGAGGTTTTTGCCACGGCCCCTTTTTAGTCAAGTATGAATTTCTTTAGTCGACTACAGCCCCAGACAACAACAAGGACGTTTTTTGACGTTTTTTCTTGTGTTCTCAGATGGTAAAGTGGTGTACAAGCTGCCCTCCCAGGTGGCCGTGTGTCAGGACCCCGTGATCCGTGATGTGATTGGAGGAGAGGAGCTGGAGAAGCACCTGTCCCTGTCCTACCTACACCCCAGCCTCAGCCCCGCCCCTCCACCCTCCCTGCTGCGAGAGCTGGGGGTGCGCTACCTGAGGGGGGCGGACGTCACCACGGTAACCTCCGCCATGGCCAAAGACCTCATGAAGATGGAGGGCATTCACTCAGGTTTGTGTCTTCAGAAAAACTGTACACGTTTTACATGTTTACTACATGGGCCATGTCTGGTACACGAGGCTGATAGGGTTACCAAATATTTTAACTGAAAATAATAATTCTCAAGTTAAAAAAACAATACTTGGATGAGGAAAAAAGTGCTGTTACTTCAAAACGAAAGGTTAAAGTAAATTTTACTATCTACTTTCTATTAGTTGCTTTTAATATCCTGTTAAATCATGTATTCTAATCCAGTCATTTCTGTGTGTACTTTCTAAATACCTTCATGTTCTAAACTGTGTGTGTCCTGTAGAGGGGGGGCTACAGAAACTGGCCAAGCTGCTGGTGTGTAACTTTCGCGCTCTGGAGCATGGATACGGAGAAGCCGACTCCATCCTGCAGACACTCCGAGACTTACCCATAATCCCCCTGTCCGACGGCCGCGTCGTGGCCCTCAGCGCAGAGGGAGTGTTCTTCCCTATGGAGGAGACCAGCAGCAAGAAGAAGAACAAGAACAAGGCTCACAACACTGGTAAGAACAGTGTTTTTGTAAAAATGCAGAAGCACAGTGGCACAGTGGTTGGATATGTTGAACTTAGAAGTCTCCACTTAGTTAAAATTCATAAACTACTGTCAAACTGGTTCATTAATCTGTCAACATGCTGTTTGCTAAAATGAATACTAAAGATTGTGCCCATGCCCACCGCAAAAACAGCTACTGAGTTTAGTTGCACAGGTGCAGGTGACACTATGAGTGTGAAGATCTATGAGACAATATTTTCCTCACTTCATGGTTTAAGTATGTAAAACCTCCATAGAGATTGCTCTTTCTATTTCGGTAAAATCAAGTGACTTCAGAAAGTGACTTCACAAAGTTCCATCCTGTACCTTTAAATAAAGTTGAATTTTCTATCAGACAGTGTGTGCTCAGGGTCCTCCAAACGCCCTGTGTGTAGATGTGACGGAAGTGTGGGCAGCCCCAGGGTCAAGATCAAATATTCAAGAGCACAGCACTTACAGTGTCCTGCAAACTTTAAACCGTGGACATTTAAAGTGGGTCACCTCACTGTCCCCAACTGTACTCAGAGCCATGAAAGAAGACAGAAGATTTATTCTGGCATTGTTGACATGCTGATAGACAACATTGCATTGGTATTTATAGGAGAAGTAGCTTACCACATCACTGTTTCTGAGCAGTAGATCACATGTAAACACTTTATATAACAAAATGTATTCCTCCTTCCTCTTTCAAACCTGAATAGCTTATGAGCCCAATAGTTTTGTAAGCGTGGCTTCTGTGTGGCTGTGTGCTAGGCCCCCTGAGCGCGCTGTACCAGGACGTGTGCGTGGTCCACCCCACCCTGCTCAGCTGCATGAACCCTCTGGAGAGTCAGCAGGTCAGGGAGCTGCTCAGGAGACTGGGTGTACACGAGCTGGAGCCTGAAGAGCTGCTCCAACAACACATCTACCCCGCCATACATAGCGCCAAGTGGAAGGTAACATATTATCAAGAGTGCCTTCTTCCCCATTGAGGCTATGTTTTTATTCTTATTTATTACACATGTACCACAGTATGGCTTTACATTCACAGGGCAGGGGTCTTATTTGTTATACTTTCAGTTAGGATTTCACATAAAGTGTATGTAAGGACAAAACACAAACTCCCTCAAACTTGCTCAGATCACCTTTTAGCTTGAATCTGAAAACCCCCACAAGCAATTTTCAGTATATAAGATCCAGAATACTACAGTAAGATTAGACCAAGAAAATGTTCCACTTGTATGATTGAAACTTTCTGGAGGTGGCTCATCACCTGCATGATTCCATGGAAATATAAAGTTATATACTTGAGAACACGGCTAAAGGAACACCATTTCCATGGAAACAAGCATTAAGAAACCTTGCCAGACCAAATAAGAATCAGGTTTGTGGAGATGCAAACCCATTCAAAGTAAGGTTTTTCAGTGCAATAAACAATAAAACACAACCAAATTGAAATTTATTTTAGTCTATTTTTGTCTAAAAAGTAGTTAGTAAAAGTAGTAAAAGTAGTTTTAGTATTCAAAATCACACTAAAACTAGTATTGAAACTAGATACTTATTTGATCAGGTATCAGTACTAAAAAGTCCCATTCACAGGACAGAAATGAACCTTTCCTGATTGTCTTTAGAATGATGTTGATCTGTATCAGAACAAGTATAAGAGCACATAGACTAGTATACACCCATGGACCACTATGGAACCTACAGGACCACTGAGGGAGTACACACATATAAGACCACATGGGAATAGAAAAGAAAATACTATTATTTAATGATGAATACCACATTCTATTGCCTAAATAAGGCAAGGTAGTGACTATCAAGACTATTCCTTAGTATCGAAATCCAGTTTTAGTATTTGTATCGTGACACTACTTGTTTTTGAACATCAAACAAGATTCACTAGTTTGACAGCACTCCTCAGCTACATTGTTTTATTGTTGTAATGTCTACAGTTTATATATTTCTACAGAACAGTCTTTGTTGTCTTGCAGTCCAAACCAGAGGCAGTGGTGGTGAGCTACTTGGTGTTCATAAAGCAGCACTCCTCATCCTCCTCTCTGCAGGAGCTATCTGACACTGCAGTCCCTGTGCTTACCAGCAGGGGGCTGCTCTGCCCCAAACACAGCCGAGTCTACTTCTCTGAGGAGTACGGCAACATCAACCTGAGCAGCAGACTGCCCGGTATGTCCGCAGGGCCCATTCACCACTACAGGCTCAAGACTAAAAGAGCCCATATTAGGCTATTTTCAGATCTAAGTTATAATGTTGTTTCATCATCACAAATACATCTGGAGTTGTGTTTTGTTTCATTCACACATGTTTAACACACAAAACCTGCATATTTAGGCTGAGCTCCTCTCTTAAACAGAAAACACTCTGTTCCACCTTGTGATGTCATGTGGTAATACAGGAAGTGCCCCATTGTGTTTTTAAACTCCATACACTTTCGTTAGAATCATTTGGATAGTTTCAGCCCTGGAATTGTATAATTGTTCTGGATTTGCCATGCAAGCAAATATACATAGCAGTTTTTTTTGCATTCTGCTACGCTGCTTGAGATTTAAGATTCTTGGGAGTTTATTTTGCATTTGCCAACAACCTGCTTCATGGATGACATTAGCAGTGACCGTAACATTTCCCTTTGCTAACCTGTGCTGCTGATTATTTCCTGTGGGTGGTGCAGGTCATGAATGGGTGCTGCTGAGCCCCTGTTACGCAAAGGCAGACTCGGATGTGGCCGGCTGGAGAGAGCTCTTCACCAAACTGGGAGTGAGAGACAGCTTCATCATCAGGAAGGAGAGGAGGACGCTCACACCAAAGGAACTGGTGAGGATCATAAGTGTGGGACCTAAAGTTCACCTGTCCGACCGATGCACACTGTTATTGTGTTCATGAGCAATACATCTTCAAATCTGCCACTCCACTGAATAAACAAATGATCATAATATATGCTGTTATAAGAACCCGCCCTCTTCCCATTTTAACCAGATTTGTTTGAATCTCAGATCATTTAGCACTTAATCACCTTCGACCTACAAAGCATCGATCTGTTGGCACAATGTTGCCATTGCTCAACAGTGAGAAAAAGATTGAAATATTAACAGGTCAAAGGCATTGTGGACATCCATAACATGGTTATGTCAAAAAAGCACATTTAAAACACAAGATTCGGCAAATTGCTTTATTAACTTTGTGGTGTATAAAGTGTCAGAAATATTTTATTTATTATTTAATTTTGAATGTAAATATTGGGTCTTGTGCTCGTTAGGCACCACGCAGCTGCCTGTGGCTGCCCAACCAGAGGGTGGGCATTCACTGTAGAGCTCCATAGCCATGCTGCTAATTTGTCATGTCTAAATGCTTCATGCCCCTGTTTAAAATATCTCCATGGAGACAAGCAGTTTAGGCCACCCACAGTAGAATGTTTATTTCACACGATATTTTTGTCCTATAGAAACACACAAGAACTCTAATACTGTGTTCACACCACAGCGTCAAAAATACCTGTAGTTTGACGCCTCTTCATTTGAGGGCAGACCCCTGGAACTCATTGACGCACAGCAAATTTCACCAACATGGCACGTCTGAACGCAGCATTATGCCATGATGACCCCCCCATCAGAAAAGTTACATACTGCACCATTAACATTTCATAACAATTAGTGTTGTCAATCGATTAAAATATTTAACTGCGATTAATCTCAAGAATGTTATAGTTAACTTGCGATTAATTGCAAATTAATTGCACATTTTTGTCCCTTGAATCATTTTAATACTCTTATCCACATAGAAGAGTGGATAGGTGTCGCTTTGTGCAAATGTGTTTTTATTGCAAACCATAACAATTGTCAGTGAGACACTTTGTGTTTGATGTTCCACTGTCATGAAGTGCTCCGCATCAGTGTGAGTGAAGTGCTTCTCTTTGTCTTCATAAGAGTCAAAGCGACTTAAGTTCCCACTGTGGGTGAAATAATGTGCTGTGACCATGAGGTAGTTCTCAGTACAGAGTGATGTCCAGTAATCTGCAGTTAGTGTTACTGTGTTTGTCTGCCCTAACGCCTGCTGTACTAGGGGTGCACTCGCGCTGAGACTTTTGCGCCGTGCCGTGCTTGAGCGTGGTCACACGGTGGAGCTGGTGCTTTTGGCAGAGAGGGTGGGCCAGTGGCATGGGGTGTCTGTTGAGTGGTGGGAACACTGCTCTGGTAAAAAGTTGTGAAAAGTGCAAAAAACTCATTGTGGTAAATAATTAGGATGCTTGGAATTCATAAGGTAAGTGAGGAATAACTTTGGACCACTGCAAACTGTTTATACAGTATGAAGCAAAATACTCTTTTCAGCTTCATGTCAGAATGTTGTTACCTCATTACAAACAAAGTTGTGTTATATTTCATTCACACATGTTTGAGTAAAGCATTATTAGTCTGTCTACATCTCCAAAGCTCAAAATGCTCTGTTCCACCTTGTAACGTCATGAAGAGATAGTTTTCAAGTTAACATCTTATAACAGAGATCCGAAAATAGGGTAATGTGGGCCCTTTTAAAATAATTCTGTCTTTCCAAGTTTTTAAGACCGTAAAAAACAGGTACAGCATCTTCTAATGCGAAAAACAATTATGTAAGACGGATGACAATATTGACCGGTTGCATGGACACGTAAAGCCTGCTGCCTCTGTACTCTGCAGAGTGCCTCACAACCAAATCCGCACTCATTGTTGTGGGATCAGGAGTGCTGATGGGACAGCACCAGTAGATTTACAGAGCAGGGCTTACAGCAGGGGAACATTCTCTGCTCCTGCTTTAGCCTGGACCATAGCCACACAGGATCATGCGTCTATTGTTAGCATACAGTTAGTGCGCTGACTGGTGGCTGTCTGAACTCAGGTGTGAAGGTGAAATGCCATTTTTAATTATTGTTGTCAGTAATTATAATATTAGCAATATTAGCATTAGCAGCATTGTTTATAATTAAATGAGCTGCTGTTTTTCCATTTCAAACACAAAGGAACCTTATGTAAGATTTAGAGTTTAGTGTCCCCAGATATGAGGTAAACATGTTCAAATCAAATATTGCTTTTACTTTTGTAATATTGATTTATTCTTAATTACAAAAACATTGGACGTGGTGCCCAGGTTGTTTATGTTATAATTTTGGTGAAGACGATTGTACAGTCAGAAAGCAGAATGAGCCTCATATGAGTCTCTCATTTGGGTTGCCAGTTGCAATGCTGAAAAAAAAAATGGCTCTCTGATCTGAATGCACTAGCACCTAGGTACTGACCAGCCTCTGCAGCTCAGGGAGGGAATTCTGGAGGTTCTGAGCTTTCACATGAGGCATGTTCTGTCCATATACTGAGACTGAGACAAATTTGTCCTCTATCTGGCAACCCAACCCAGGTCCAGTTGTGATTGTAGTAACCGTTTTAGACTACATACAGGTACTTTAAGTACATTGCAAATCTGTAAAGAAAATTACCATTACGGATTGACAATATAATGATACTAGTATGAGTATTAGTGTTATTGTGTTTTATTTATTTATTTATTTATTTTTAATACAATAATGGCAATAGAAGGCCAGTGAAGCTAATGAGGTGTCTTTTAGTTTGCCTTGTCTTTAAAAGTACAACAAAGTATATCTGAGAACATGTTTATTGCATATACTATTTAAACAAGAAAACAGTAAAGCTCACTTCACACGCATTTGTAACCGTGTCTATTCCTGTGGCCGCAGGCGTCCAGTCCATGGTCAGTGGAGAGCTCCCGGTGGTGCCAGAGCCGCTCGGAGGGCTGTGTCATCGATGATTACCCCTGTGAGGAGTTCTACAGCCTGGCCACAGCTCAGCTCCCCGACCCCCTCCTCCTCCAGCAAAGAGCCACTCTGGTGGAGCTGCTGGCTAACAACTGGGACTCTGGGTACGCCGCACCACTCCACATACAAGGAGTGCACTGTAGAACATTACATGGTCATTGGTTCTTTACATTATAAAAGATCCTTTATTTGCCCCACATACAAGAAATTACAGTTTTGAGGCACCAAAACATGCCAAAAAGTACCCAAAATACTCAAGGTTGATAAGAATTCAAAGATAGGCCATTTTAGCTAAATAAGAGTCAAGCCTCCACAAACTTCAGTGCTATAAAAACATGAATTATTTTACTGTACATGCTTTTATTTGGGTTTATTTTCTGCCTAAAACGTTACACAGTGGGGCTTTATTATTTTATTATTTATTATAATGACTGTGCATAGTTAATGGACAACAATAAATGGCAGATAAAGCATCTACTATTGTGATTAACATTATACAATTAAACAATTATGCAATAATAGCCATCCATCCATACATCCATCCATTTTCTTCCACTTATCTGGGGCTGGGTCGCGGGGCAACAGTCTAAGCAGGGACTCCCAGACTTCCTTCACCCCGGACACTTCCTCCTGCTCCTTCGAAGGGGCCCCAAGGCGTTCCCAGGTCAGCCGAGAGACATAGTCCCGCCAGCGTGTCCTGGGTCTTCCCCGGGGCCTCCTGCCAGTGGGACATGCCCGGAACACCTCCCTAGGGAGGCGTCCAGGAGCATCCGGAACAGATGCCCGAGCCTCAGCTGCTCCTCTCGACGTGGAGGAGCAGCTGCTCTACTCCGAGCCCCTCCCGTGTGACTGAGCTCCTCACCCTATCTCTAAGGGAGTGCCCAGCCACTCTGCGGAGGAAACTCATTTCGGCCGCTTGTATCCGCGATCTTGTCCTTTCGGTTATTACCCAAAGCTCATGACCATAGGTGAGGGGAGGAACGCAGACTGACGGTAAATCGAGAGCTTTGCCTTTCGGTTCAGCTCCCTCTTCACCACAACGGTCCGATATAGCGACCACATCACTGCTGACGCTGCACCAGTCCGCCTGTTAATCTCACGCTCCATCCTCCCCTCACTCGTGAGCAAGACCCCGAGATACTTGAACTCCTCCACTTGAGGCAGGGTCTCCCCACCCACCCGGAGAGGGGCAATAATAGCCCGATATTTTAAAACTAAAGTTATAGTCCGACTGTTTTGGAGTGTACCTGGACATGAATACAAATTTAAAATGACAGAGAAGCTAAAGAAACAAGTATATAAGCAGCTCTTGAGGTCAAAATAGTAATTAGAAACTGTCCAAGAACTGCACTTTTTCATTTTGTTAGCATTACCGTGACTGCAAAATTCCACTATGGTCTCTGAAAGTTTTTAAAAGCACTTATAAACTCATCACATGAATAATTAGGATGCTCAGAATGCATAAGGTAAATGAGGAATAACTTTGGACCATTGCAGACATTTTTTTATGTTTTTAAGTTTTGCAAGTGCCTCTTATTCCCAGTAATTACCTTAACCAACACTACAGTATTGCTGTACTGTGTAGTCTGATTGCTAGGTCTGCTATGTGCTCTTGTTCTTGCTAACGGCTGGTGATAATGCGTGCTAATGGCTCAGGGTTTCCATTGTGTACCACCTCAGAGGTAACATGGGGTGATGCTAAAAGCTATGTGGTGTGCAGCGCTCTTTTGTGTGGGATTAATCATGAGAAAGGCCAGGGATTCATCTGGATTACAGTTTAGAAGGCAACTGCAGAGGTGGAGCAGGCCAGTGGTTCTAGTGAGTGAGTCCTAGGGAATTTTGTGTTGCAATTAATGTGAGAGGAAAAAAAAATAAAAAATTGTACAAATATGTATTATTCATGATTACTGACCCCATGACCAGACAACAGTGAAATTCTCACTGTGTATAAACTTTCTGAATGATAAACTGAAGCTGAGGTGACATAATCAGCCAGATAAAAAGCCCTTTCCATGAATTGTATGTTTTTATATATATATTCAACAATTATCACAGTTATCAATTAAACATCTCTAGTGGGTTCAAAATGTACTTATAATGTGGAGCTTTTTACTGTACTGCGTTGTTATACATTTGGCACAAAATATTTGATGTGATTCAGGCTTAAAACAATAACCAAAACAAACGACTATGCTATCGTCAGAAAATCAGAATTGCCATTTTAGAACTAAGAAAAAAAACTCTCTATAATTTTATTTAAAGGCACTGTAAATGATGTGTACTGTCTCAAAACATTTTAAATGGTTTGCAGTGGTCCAGTGTTATTCCTCACTTGCCTTATGCATTCTGAGCATCCTTTGTTGGCACAATAATGCTAACAACTAGCAGGCTAACTTCCTGATTATCTGACAATAAAATGCTTTATAATCAAATGCAAACAGTTCACAGTGGACTTATTTTGACCTCAAGAGCTACTTATACAATATATTTGTACTGGGGCACAGACACATTTGGCTTAAATACATGGGAAGAACTCAGGTACAGGTCCTTTAAATACTGGGACTGAAAAAAAAAATAGACCCAGTTCTGCATAAACAGATTTACATAAACACAGTTCTGGTGTGTTTGTGTAGGAAACGCATTTGAAGGAAAACGCATTTGAAAGGAAAGTCTAGTTTTCTTAAAATAGCTCCATTATAAAGCTTCACTTATAAAACACAAAATACTAATACAAAGGTGTCCAAAAGCATGTTAAAAAGGTCGAAATAAACATTGGAAGAAAAGATAATCTCGGTAAACCCTAATTTGCACTAACTGCAAAAAAAGTACAGTATCGAGAGTTTCATAGCCAATATAAAGACAAGTCCTACATCTCCACACTGTAACTAGCCCTTTTAAGAGGGTTAGTAGATATAGTAGGTTAGTCAGTGCATTCACTAATGTGTGGCACGTGAACAGATATGGTGATCACTAATGTAGGTCAGTGGTCTGCTGAGGAGGTACTCATCCATGTACTAGAGTCCTGTAGTCCTGCTTCATCAACTGTGAGCAACCCCCTCCCACACACATACACACACTTTGCATGCTTACAAATGTAATCGAGTATTATACCTACCATTTAAAGGAATACGATTAAATAAACAGCCTAGCTGTGTAAATGTTTAAATCAAATCATGCTTTTACTGATAACAAATCTACTGCTGTTTTATTCCTTCTTAGGAATAAAGGAAGTTATATTTTGGTGTTTTGGTTCTTAAGATGATTATCCAGTCAGAAAGCAGAATGAGCCTCATTTGGTTTGCCAGTTTCAATACTAAAATCCAGGTTTAGACCTAAAAGGACTAAACCAATCCTCAGCTCCTACAGCCATCATTAATCAGTGCCTCTGCTGCTGCAGTATGCTGTCCATATACTGAGAAAGAGAAACACTTGGTTGTGTCCCCTATCTGCAGGTTAAGGCTCTGGCTACACAGGTTCAGTTGTGATTGTAGTCACTTGTACGAGTGCAGGGTACATACAGTTCCTTTAAAGCATGTCCAAGGTCTGTGGTCTATTTTAGTTTACTATATCCTGGTTAGTGTTGGAAAACTTACATAATGCAGTGTCTTCACATGTGTTTGTTTCCTCCAGACACCACTACTCCCAGTACCTGACAGCCCAGGTGATTGACAGTGACGGCCGGCCAATCACAAGCACCCGCTCCTCTTTCTACTACTACCTGTGCCGTCTGGAGTGGGTGCCGGCACATCGCCCCCTGCAGAGCGGACAAGAGCAGAGCAGCTTCATGTGTCCCAGCTCTGTGTACCTGTCCTCAGAGGAGATAAGGGGACTGTTGGGTACGCACGTGTGGTATGTGGACCTCCAGCCCAGCGAGTTCACCAGGGCACTAGGTAACGTGTCTCTAGCATATGAACTATGATTTATCAGATGGTGTAATACCCATATGTGTTTTTTTTATTTTATTTTATTTACTATAAAAATGCATTTCAGTGTTAATTGCCTAAACATAAAGATGACACACTTAATCAGTGCCATTTAAAACTAAAATAGTTCATTGTCTTCCTTCAAAGTTTAAACTCTGCTCTAAACCACAGGCTTTTAGCACAAGCTGACAATCACTGACCATTAGAAATGACTGAGTCCAGGTTAAAATGTGCTTCATTACACAGCCAAACTTGTAAATATCATACAGTATCTTGCAGCCTCCTGTTAAGCTTCACTGCACTACTACTTCCTTTAGAAATAGAAGAAATCTATTGGCCCATTAGATTGTGCACTGTGTCACCATGGTAACCGCTGAACATTCTGACATAGACATACATGCCCCCCCCAATGTGATGTCACTGCAGCGTATAAAACGTGTAGACCCAGTCTCTAACAAAACAAAATATGATGAACTTCACAATAAAATTAAAAAAATAAAAAGAAATACAGGCTTCTAGAACCAAGCCAGTTGAAATGTTTTTTGAGTGTTGACTCGTCCTCCCTCTTGTCCCTGTTTCTGTCCAGGCATGAGGAACACAGTGACAGTGGACTCTCTGATCTCCTACCTGAAGGAGTGGTGTGGGGGGGCCCAGGCTGAGGGGGAGGAGCCTGAGGGGTCAGAGTTCACATCCACAGTGGAGCACATCCATAATGTGTACTCATACCTGTACAAGAACTGCTCCCAGAGTCCGCTGAAGGAGCTGTTCCAACACACGCCCGCTGTGTTTGTGCTGCTGCAAAGGTACAGACAGGCATATAGGGCTAATCAGGTTTACCCTATAAATCATACATATGTTTAAATGAGAGTAGTTTAAATTACATGTGATGGGTTTTTATGTTTTTCTAATTCTTAGTTTGGTGGGATAATAACTGTGGTCAATATTTCTCATAGTTTTACGTCAGTTAAGTGGAAATTTGTGGGGAAAAAAAAAGGAAGTAGTGCTGAGTTCTAAAACGGAATCACTCATCAACATGGAAAACTCCATCCAAAATGGAGAGACAATCTTTCTACCTTAATTTAATAAAATAAATGTGTTATTTATTTGTAATGGTCTAATCATAGCTTTTGTTACATTATGGTTGCTAGGTAACAGTTATGGAATTGCCTCTATGCTCGTGTCCAACCAGGAAGTAAAATAATAAACTTGGCAAACTCTTTCAGTTGTTGTTTCAGTGATATGAGTAGCCTAACGTGGCTTATGCACTTTAACTTTGAGAAACTCTGCTGTAGCTTAATGAACTCCTTTCATGGGCGGATGTGTACAGGCACAGTGATGAGTGGTGCTCGGGCCGGTTCTACCACCTGAAGGATGTATGCTGGAGCGATCCCACCTACATGTTCCTCCGATACAGAAGCCTGACCCAGAGCGCCTCCAGCCCCGTACAGGACCCCCGAGTGCTGGCCCCCTTCTACGGCAGCTTGGAGAACATGAAAGACTTCTTCACCAGGGTACACACCATTTTAACTGCTTTTTCCTCCACACACTTTCAGGCTCTGGAATCAAAAGCTGAGGACAAGGGGCTGAGTTGAATCATTTCAAGGTTTAAGTGAGGGAAGGGAGTTTCTTGACATGTACAGGCGGATCAGTGGATTCCCCCACAGCTGTATTTTTTCCACAATCAGCTATGTTTATGAACTCCGGATTATGGCTGTCAGCACCCAAAAATCAAAAAAAAAAAAAAATACAGGCGGATCAGTGGATTCCCCCACAGCTGTATTTTTTCCACAATCAGCTATGTTTATGAACTCCGGATTATGGCTGTCAGCACCCAAAAATCAAAACCTAAAGAGGATGCAGGAGTGAAGACTAATGTCTTAAAACTGGATTAAACACCGACTCCTCCCATAACCACATTTCAAATAGAGCTGATAAACTGGGCAGTACCTGGAGGACTAAAGGGGAGAGTGTGGAAGGAAGAGGGGCAGGTTCTGGACATTTGAGGAACAGTATGATTGGTCTAACAGGTATCCACACTTCAACTCCACCCCTGCAGCCAGTGTTGGTAATCAGAAACACATGGCTGTAATCAGGGAAGTCCTGTGTGATGTCACATAGTGCTTGAAATTGCACTAAACACTAAATTGTCAAAAAAGGACTAGAAATTCACCATGCACAGTGTAGTCGCAAAAGAAAGTTGATTTCGTGTTTAGCCATAGAAGATGGCTTCAGCACCTAACAAAAGAAAAAAGAGATTGGCACTGTACTTTGAAGCTCCCATTTTTTTATTTCAAGCCCTTCTTCAGACATTTTTGTCTTTGGACCCAGCACGCAGTTGCAATTTTTATTGGATGTGCATGTCTCTATCTACCAGTATTCAGCACCTAACAACCCTGAAACTATACCTGAACGAACAGTAAAGCCTTACACTGGATGGCTGCTCCCAAGGTCAACACAAGACTAAAACGAACAAAAAGCTACAGCACAGAGACATGGAGGAGGCATGCAACCAGGAGAGGCTGATGGACAAGTTGGCGAGAGTGTACACTTCACTAAATGGCCTATTGACACACATACAGAAAAACACAGAAACCAAAGGCAGCATGTTGGAAGTGGTATGTATTTTCTTGTTTCCAGCTGCTGAGCGTGAACATGATCCCTAACATAAAGCAGTACGTGGGCTTGTTGGAGGTGGTGTGCTCCTCGTGTCCCATACCCACCAGTGAGGTCCTGCAGGATGTGTCCGTGCTCTACGCCACTCTGGGTAAAGACGCTTCTACTGCATCCATGTTTATCTGCTTTATGTGGATTTAAAATGACTCCTGTCCCAATAGCTCACAAGTGCAAAATGCTAAATACTATGGACCAGGATGACGGCACCCAACCCAGGCTCAACGCTGGATACTGTTCTACCCTCAAAGGTAATAATAATAATAATAATAATAATGATAATGATAATGATAATGATAATAATAATCATCATCATCATCATCATCATCATCATCATCATCATCATCATAATAATTAGGAATATTCAGAATTCAGTAACTTTCCCATTAAACAACCTTCTTTTTTTTTTTTTTTTTTTTTAATTTTGAACATGTGTAAGAGTCATAGATATCTGCCTGTTAAGAACAGTGAGGGCCTTGCTTTTTGCAATGTGAATATGGTTAAAAGATGGCTCGCAGTTAGCAGCCGAAACATGTCAACAAGGTAAATACACATTACTGTATTGTCTTTAAAAAAGAACCCAAGAAGTTATGGTTGAACAAGTTTTTTTGCAATAACATAATGCTGGGGGTGTATCTCTAGTGATATGTTCAGCAATTACCATAGTTACACAATGCACACATTAAGAAACACTGCCTAATAAGTTTTAAGATTGTCTCAACACTCAAGAAAAAAATACTAAATGAATTTAAACAGCAGATTTTAGGAGCCTGTGATCAATACGAGCGTTCATGGTCCTGTTTAGGTGTTTGGTTTTTACCAAAAAGGTGAGAGTGAGTAACTGAAAAACTGCTGGCTAATGTGAGCTAACTTGTGACTGTAATGATATTTTAGAGGGACTTGTTTAACAGGACAAATCATCTCACCAGTTGTAGTTCCAGCTAAGTCAGTTCTTTATGGCCAGATTGTGCTAAAACAAAGCTCAAACTGAAGTTTAACCTGAGTAACAGAGCTTCAGACAGAGCAGTGCCTACAGTTAGTTAGCTACAAATGGGTGTAAACAACCTCTGGCTACATCTACAGACATATGTTTTCTTTTATGACATTACCTAGTATGTTCCACAAAAAACATTAATCTTAGCAATCTCCATGGGGACAAGCCAGTGACTCTTCCATGTATTTTTTGCTGTAAATAAGTCTGTAATGGAATAAATGAAAGATATGTTTATGCCATACTGTGGAACCTTTCAGACTGACATTCCACCAGAAAAATAACACAATGTACCTTTAAATATACAAATAAACTAAACTAATGAAGACCCTTCTAACTGTGTTCCTTTTGTCTTGGTCCTGTAGGGATGATGTCTGAGCTCAGAGTGTTCCCCACTAAAGACAACACATGGGTGAGTCTGTCCCGCAGGCCCATGCTCAGTGACAGCAGAGAGCTGGAGAAGGTCTTCAAAGCCCACAAGGAGCTGTGCCTGCTCAACCTGCCCCCAGCCGAGAAGAACACAGCCAAGAAGAACAGGAGCTCCAGGCCTGGTACACAAGTCCTGCTTAACTCAGACTGTTTATCACACCTCTCCTCACTGCAAGCGGGACTGTGGAGGAGTTTAAAAGAAATGCAAACATTCATTTATGATTTAAGTCTAAATTTTTACTTCTAGAATGTAGAATATTTTACAAATGTTATTATATTTCTAGTGAAAACATCTGTCCTTTTCATATTTTAAAGTGAAATGAACCCTTACAGTAATGATAATGATACATTTCTCTTAGAAGCTCTTTTCTCACTTTAAGTTGTTAGGTTAATGCAGCTTTAATAGTCAATTTCCAAACTGCGAAAGGAGGATGTATTTAAATTGCAGTTTTAACTCTCACATTCAGTCCTACTGCTGATTATTGCCAGGGTAGTGATAGGGGTAGAAGACTTCATTATCGCTGTAGACAGTGCGCAGCTGCTTTTACATAATCTCTATGAGGAAAGAAACTACATTTACTCATTTACAAGAATAAAGTCAGATACCATTCATTCATTTATTATTATTTATTCATTCATTTATTCAGATACTTGTTCCATAGCTGCCCTACTGCAGACTGACTTTTTAACTATGAATAATTCCATTTATAATTGTTTATATTCTTGTGTTTATTGTGTCACAGAAAAGTATTAATGTGTATGTTACACAACAGGCACCACATGGAGATTGGCAACTACTTCAGTAAAAGCGAATGGGGTTTCCAATCATTCGTAAACAGAGACGTGTCTGCCATCCTGCTCCTAGTCAGGGGGTTCAGGCATAAGGACTCCTTCCTGATTTGATCCTTGATGTTATAGCAGTAGAGTATATCACAGTATTATATATTATGAATGGGGAAAGGTCCTCACAAAATTCTTCAAATCAGGAAGGAATCGTTGGCCTGAAACCCATGGATATACCTCTACATCTCACCAAATGCACAACCACACTGCAGGATTTGAACCACCAACCATGTGGTTCATAAAAACAACAGCTCCAGCACCTCACCTTCTGTCACTCTATATTGAATACAATGTAAATACTGTTTCAGATCATACTGTGTGAAAGTCAACAGTTCTAGACCTAGCATGTTATAATTTTGCTCACTCATCAGAAACATGCCTGAAAATGTTTTAGATGTCATCCATGCATGTTTGAGTAATTTAGCGATCTCTCCTGGGCCCTATTCAAACCCTGGGGCCCACGTCCACAAGCCTATATCAACCATGCACCCACATGTCAATTCTCCATAAATATACAAACGCATGCTACAAAACAATGCACTACAGCTTCACAACCTGATGCGATGTGCAGTACTTTCATTACAGTGATGTGATAGCGCTCTGAAGATGGGTGGTGACTTTTGACTCATAGCATCAAAAAGGAAAGTGAAACATACAAAACATGTTAATACAGCGAATATAGCATTTCCAAAACAATAAAAGGAAACACAGTGATCTAAATGTCTGTTAAATGTTCGGAGACCCCGTAGAAGTGTAATACCCGTCTTTAAACATTTTGTGCTAATGTGTTGTATTCTCCCATTCTCCCATCAGGCCCCAGTACGGAGCATCTGGCGTTCCGAGAGGAGGACCGGAGCTTGTTCCTGGACATCTGTGGAATCAAACAGCTGTCTGCCTGTGTGACCAGTGAAGCCCAGACGGAAAACCTGAGACCCTGCCCCAGTATGCAGGAGATGGTGCGCTCTGTGGTGCCTTACATCCAGAGGTTCCTCTTCCACCGAGAAGACCTGACCGAAGTCTACTTTGAGCTGCAGGAGAGCAACATCGCACACAAGATCAAGAAACTCTCCTTTGGACAGGTTTGATGGAACTCTACTAGTTTGGATTTAAAGCGCACATGTAATGCTAAAACCTTTTAAAGCTTTTAACTTTGTTCGTTGTCCCCTCGTCAAAAACGTACCTGGAGTTGTATTTTGTTTCATTCAAAGGTGGGGAAGCTGTACCGGCGCTACCAGCTGGACCTCCCAGACTCGGGCAGCATCGTGGAGCTGGAGGACGTCATCTGTCTGCTCAAAGACAACAAGGAGCTGTACATCCAGAAGGACCACCTGGGAGCCAAGCTGGACATCTGCAGGTCACACCCCTATACATGTCTATGTCTGACCAGGGATTTAGTTTTATCGCACAGACTATGAAGAAACTCGTTATGTATTAGTTAAAAGTGCATTACACAACACTTCTGTTGTCACTTCCTTGTTTCCATGGAGATGTTATTGCTCTTCCTGGAATGTTCCACAGTATGACATAAACAGCTCTATCTTACATTTATTCAATTACAGGTGATTTTATAGCTCAAAAATACCCTGAAAAACAGACATTTTAACTGTGAGCGGGGTCGCCTCTCCGCAGATCTGATCTGTAACTTGGTAGGGTTTGGTCTCCATGAAGATAGAAAGGTTAAATGCCATACTGTGGAACATTCCAGACAAAGCAATAACATCTCCATGGAGAAAAGCATTTGACAGACCCTCCACCAGAAAAGTTACACAATTGCCCTTTAAAGGAACTGTATGTATCTCTTACAGTTTTAGTTTGTAGAACTCAATTACAGAGTGACGCACATATCAATGTGACATGAGCCTGGTTGTCTGGACAAACAGGATGAAAATTGGACCTAGAGCGTGCTGGGAGCTCCATGTGCATATAAACATAGCGGCTGTATTGTTTTGTGTTGTGTTGCAGGGAGCTGGTGAAGCTGTTCTGCTCTGAGGAGGCCCACAGGAAGGAGCTCATGCACTTCCTGAGCGGACTCATCACATCTCTGTCTGTAAGTCTGCACAATCCTCTGGGACTAAACACCTAAACTCTGCCCACAATCACATTTCAAACACAGCTGCTAAAGTGGGCAGTACCTGGAGGACTAAAGGGGAGAGTGATGGAGGGGCGGGGTCTGGGGGACTAAAGGGTTAATGTAATCAGAAGCATAAAGCTAAATTATAATTGACTGCCAAAATTAATGTTAGATTTTTATTATTTATAATTTTTTTTTTTTTTTTTTTTTTTTTTTTCATTTTTGTTTTAGTTGACAAAAATTATGTGTAATTTAGGGCTGTTATTGACTAAAGAAATTCTTCTCAACTAGAGAAAAAAGGAAAAAAAAACAGGGCGTAGAAAAAGCTCTCAAAACTATTATGTATCTGTTAGGGATGTAACAATATCCAAATATCTCGGTACGATATTTTCACGATACACATCTTACAGTACGATATTTATTGTGATATTTTGTGGAGGCTAACGAAACCGTGAATGTTACTTTTTCCTCTTAAAATGCCTTGACAAGACTTAATCCAAAGAACTAAGATTTAAAAGTGTTTAGAACAGTTATTTCTTCATGTAGTCTGCACTGAAATAGAGCAAAGGATCATGGTCTATGTAGTTTGTATAGCAATTGCTGCAGCATAACTCTTCATTTAAGCAAAGAGACTTGTAATTCGATACATTGTGATGGCCCACCATATTATTGTGGGACCTCTGACGATACGATATCACGATATTTCGGTTATTGTTACATTCCTAGTATCTCTGTATCTCACCCAAACTGCACTCCCAACTCCCAAGACTCCACCTGCAATCCGCAATCTTCAGCTAGCACATTCACTCACTTCTCCTTTCTGCCGTTCCTTATCATCTTAATAAAATAATGAGTCGACTAATACAAGTTTACGCCGACTAAGACTCCATCAACTTATTAATCAACTAAACAACTAAAGGCCTGCAGGTCATTACTGGTGCATTTTACGTTGTTTATTTCGATTTAGTCAGCAGAAATTACATTATTTAGAACTATGTCGAAATATTAAGCCAATGAAATGAACACTGTTCCATCATCACATGTTGTGTTTGAGAGAACATTAAACAGTTACGCATTACACCGTTTGGTATTCTGGGTCACTAGCCCATGTTATATAATCCGACAGGCAAAGAGCTAAATCATTAGAATGTGTATGTGTAAATAAACTGAATCCCTCTCTCTGTGATTAATATTTCGTAACATCACTCCCATCTGTAACAGCCATTCATTTCAGCTCTGATATGAGAGGCTTAGCAGTATTTATTTATGATTTCCAATACCCCGTGAGTGCTTCTACAGTAAGATTTCTGCTGAGCTTGTATCAGATGTATCAAGTAGTGAGTGCTGCTACTTTAAATAATAATACTCAATTAGAAGTGCAAAGTATCGGTCCAAGAGGAATTAAGAGGGATAAATGTCAAAACTACTACTCAGGTAAGTGTAGTAGTTTTGTCTGTAACGTCTGATTTATCGTTAAACCAGACCTATTCTGTAAAATGGACTTTTCAGAGCTTTTAACCACTTTTACCCCCTGTATTTGGAGTGATTTATGCATGCTTGAGTCATCTGTAATCACCAGTAAACACCCACTGCACTGTACTTACTTGGCTCTTTTTTTTTTTTCCTTTTGGTGATGCATAGAGGTAGGGCTGGGCGATATCGGAAAAAAAAAAAAAAAAAAAATCATAATTTTTTCCCCCCATATTGATCGATCTCAATTTTCGATTCGATCTTCTTCCATATTATTAAAAACACAGACATATGAACTTCAGGTATAAAGGGCAGGGTGGCAGGATCACTACAGTTTTTATTTTGTGTTGATTGAGATCGACCAAAGTAGAGATCTATCGACCTTTCGAAGTGCAAATTGTTGCTGTTTTTGCAGGACCACGCGGCCTTGAGGAGGTACCTGCAGAAGGAGGACATCCGAGAGCTGCCTGAGGAAGAGGAGCAGTGGGAGGTCCCCGAGCCGCCTAAGCCCCCCCAGCCTGAGCCCAGCCTGGAGAAAGGTACGCTTAAGAAAATCCCATTATCAAAGTATGAAAGAGAATATTTCAGTTAAAAGGTCCGGCTTCCTATTAGTTTGCGTGCATTCTTGGGAAAATTTTCCACTCACAACATGGCTGCTGGAATTGGATGTTGGTTACTATAAGTTAACATGCTACAATTTCTCAGAAGATCTTCGAGGCACTGAAGGTACATCCTGAAGCCCTCTCTGTTTATATAGGCTTACGTTTATTGTCTGGTGTAAAAGTAACATGGATAAATGCTCTGAACAACCAGTCACACAGAGGTCCACTCTAGCGCAAGGTAACACGAGTTTACAATCAGGAGAGAAGGTCATACTGAGGCAGCGTTATACTTTATAATCCTGCCTTTTTACGCCGTTTATGTCCTTGCCAAAGCTCCAAAGGAAAATTGACTTTCTCAAAGTCTCAAGCCCCTCCCCTCAGCATTACCATGAAGATGGAGCTCTCACCAAGAACTGAGAGAAAATACTTACAAGTGAGATACTGTTAAACTTGTGTTGGGTTAGTTGTGGTAACTAATTTCAAAATAATCAGCTGTATTAAGTTGTAGGCAAGTTCATTCTTATAACTAAAATATTTTCCACTCCTAGTTTTCTTCTTGCTGAATGTAAAAGTAGCTTGCTACTTTTGCTACTGAAAAAGCTTGGCCGCCCCCGCTCTAGTCCTCATTGGTCTAGATTTTATGGTAGATTTTTTTTTTCTTTATGTATAGTTGACTACAACCCTACTTTTCAAATAGTATCAATATTTTTTTGTTTTTTTTGTTTTTATTGAGCGTTCTGCCTCAGTGTCACCTTCCGCTGTAGTGGCCTGTGGGTTAGCTACAGCACCTGTCTCTGGGACTTTCCGTGAGACTGGAGTAGAGTCCCAGTGCAGTGACAGTCCAGGCTCAGGCAGACTCATCACTGTGATCCAGAGCTTACGGGGCATTACATAACACAGGCAGGCTCAGCTATGGGCAATGACACACGGGGACTAAAGGAGAACGAAGCAATGGTGTAGATATGTAACCTTTTCAGCACACATGGAGCTATTAAAAAGTACAGATTATGTTACTTTTTTCACCCTTTAAACATGTTATGCTGTTGTCCTCTCAACAAAAACATATCTAGAGTTGTTTTTTGTGTCATTCATGCTTGTTTCATTGATGCGTCCAGTTTTCAGCCAGTTTTGTTGCGTTATAGGTAATAATCCGGACTTCTCCTGTGCAATTTTTAAGCCCATAAACCACTACTGTGCACATGGCTCTATTAGCACAGTGTTCACGGGCATAAGGGCTTCATATTAACATACTGTAGTTGCATTCTTGGGCACAAAAACTGCCCTGTCACTGTAAGACTTGTTTAAATAACCAGAGATTGTATAATTCTGTTTAAACTAAATGGCAGCTGTAATGAATAACAGTCTAATATATGTCTTTCCCTGTCCTGGGCCAGCCTTCTCCCTGTTCTCCCTATCAGACGAAACCCCTCGGCCCTCACAGGAGGCTGGGGAGCAGACCCTGGTGTGCTGGCCCCCACGCGCTTCTATCTCCAACACAGGAGCCGCCCGCAAAGGTACGCCGCAGCCACACCTCGCTATCTACTGCTACTGTTCAAAGCCCTCATTCAGTTTAGTTCACAAGATTTAATCGATTACCATTATGTAACCAGCTTTTTAACAGTTTGTTTATTTTTTTTCCTCATGTATTTGAGCAAAGCTTGTCTTGCCCCAGTACAGATCTATTGTATAAGCAGCTCTTGAGGTTAAAATATGTGCATGTGTGCGTTGTCTGCATCTAATTATAAAGCAGTTTACTGTCTGATAATCAGGATAAAAGTGCTTATGAACTCATCACAATGAATA
Source organism: Taenioides sp. WSHXM2023 (assembly GCA_029959045.1). Lineage (NCBI taxonomy): Eukaryota > Metazoa > Chordata > Actinopteri > Gobiiformes > Gobiidae > Taenioides > Taenioides sp. WSHXM2023. The sequence continues at coordinate 23,792,834 of CM057104.1, read as the reverse complement.
ATTAGGATGTTCAGAATGCATAAAGTAAGTGAGGAAGAACTTTGGGGCACTACAAACTATTTCAAATCAGCCAGTTTTGTTTTTCATGTTTTAAGTAAAAATCAGGTACAGGACCTTTAATAGAGGATCTGCCACCTGCTTGTCTCCATGGTGATGTTCTTGCTTTACTTGGAATGTTCCATAGTATCCAGCAGCTTGTCTCCATAAAAATACTCAAGATTAATACTGTGTAAGGTTCTAGGCAAAGCTGTGGAGCTCAGACCAAGCCCCAAGGTCTAAACATGGCCGCCTTTTTAAGTCAGTGGGCTGAGTTCACTGGCGCATGAGTCTAGATTAGCCTTTAGTGCCTAGGTACGTAACCCTAACCCTAAGACGACTGAAGGATTTTGAGCTGAGAAAAAGTTAATGATCTGAAAATACTGTATGTACAAAAGATCCAACCTTTGTGAAAGCTGTAGGTCCCTGTCTGTCCCTGTCAGCTGAACATGAGCTGTTTGTGTATAGGGGGATTGGGGGTATCAGTGAGGGGCCACTAATCCAACTTGGAACAGCTCTAGTTAGCAATGCCCTATCCAGTTATTTGAATAGATCCATGACTCAGACTGACGAGCAGGTGAAAAGTTACACAATGCACCTTTTAAAATAGTTTAAAGAAAAAAACAAAAATGCAACCTAAAATAAAAATTAAACTAATGAATTTATTTGGAATCACATTTATGCAACACCGCATTTGGCTGCTTCATGAGTTTCTGATCAGTCTCCCTCAAAAATTGTTCCAAAAGTTTAAATCCAAAATGTTCCATGAAAAAAAAAAAAACATAGATCAGAAAATAGCATAATATAGGCCCTTTAAAACACTGTACAGTATTTACAGGTGCTGTGCCTGATTTTAGTGCTTTAGAAACATGAAAAACGTAACTAATTTTAACCTGTCTCCTGCTTAAGACCACACTGGCCAGCTTCCCCACAATATATATCACTTTAACTCTATGTGCCTGTTAATACGCTGAACTTTTGTTTTTCTTGTAGCTGGAGATGGTGTGGTGGAGGCAGTGAACAAGATGTGGCCCCCGCCCGCTCCTCCCAAAGACAGGCAGTATGAGGGCCCCTCAGAGCCCAGGGACCACACCACTGGGATCCTCTCCAGCCCTGGTCCTATCAGCCAAGAGAGCCAGCCCCGAGCCCCAGAGCCGCACCTGCAGAGGGGACACGGACATAGCCAACAGCCCCCTGCTCCTACCACCAGCAGCTCCAGACATACAGGTCAGCAGCACTATGGGAGGAGGAGTTCTGATTTAGTCCTGGTTGAGACCGTTTAAAGGGCCCATATTACACTATTTCCTGATCTCTGTTCTAATGTTGTTTCCTCATCACAAACACACCTGGAGTGTTGTGATTCATTCACACATGATTAACACAGAAATCCTGTATATTTACACGTGTATCTTAGGAGCTCTTCTCTTAAACAGAAAACTCTCTGTTCCACCTTGGCAAAGGAGAAATTCTATTTGTCAACTGGACAAAAGTTTATTTGGTCGAATAAGTTTCGCAGCTCATCCAAGCTGCTTCTTCAGTTCTGGTTAGACGCTGGTGGACACTGCCTTATATCTGCCTGCAGATAAGACCTAGAATCATTTGGACAATTTTAGACCTTAAATTGTCAATCTCAACTGAACTAAAGGTAAAAGGAGCTGTTAACTTGAAAACTACTTCTTTGTGGAACAGAGCATTTTGAGCTTTGGAGATGTGGACAGACAAATAATAAAGGGTTACTCAAACATGTGTGAATGAAACAAACATCATATCCAGGTCTGTTTTTGATGAGGTAACAACATTCAAACATGGCTTAAAGCTCACAAGAGTCCATTTTGGGTGATATAGGACCTTTAAAGAAGACATAATGCTTTTGTCTGCAATATGTAACTTGTCTGGAGAAGGGCAGTAGTACTGTAGTTTATTCAGTTATTTGCAGTATGATATACACAACAACCCCAAATTCCAAGAAAAGCAAGCATATGAACAGCAAGTTTACATTTACAGTTTCACAACACTAACCCTAACCCTACATGAACCCAGTCTGCATTCAGGGCAATGTCAAACTAGAGAAAATTAGAGAAAACAAAATAATGCTTTATAGCTCTTTTTAAAGGCTTCAATTCTTTTTTTTTTTTTTTATTATTATTTCTAGTCTTAATTTTTAAAATGCCTGTTTTTATAAGGTTGTACTGACTCTTTGCTTAAATAGCTCCTGTATACAAGGAAGAAGCATATGACTATAGGCCTTGTACATCAACTGCTACACTCGACAAGATCAACACACTTCAGTACTTTTTGCTTAAAGGGCTCATATTACACTATTTCCTGATCTGATTCTGATGTTTTAATGTTGTTTCCTCATCACAAACACTGGAGTTGTGTTTTGTTTCATTCACACGTTTAACGCACAAACCCTGCAGATTTAGGCCGAGTTCTTCTCTCAAACAGAAAACTCCATTCCACCTTGTGATGTCAAGTGCTCCACTGTGTTTTTAAACTCTGTACACCTTCACTAGAATCATCAGCCAATCTCAACTAAACTAAAGGTAAAAGAAGCTGTTAACTTGAAAACTATCGCTTCATGACATCACAAGGTGGAACAGAGCATTTAAGACTCATAATAAAGGGCTACTCAAACATGTGTGAATGAAACAAAACATAATACCGGGTATGTTTTTGAGGAGGTAACAACACTGTAACTCAATTTTGAGTCAAGTTTGTGTAACATAGGACCTTTGACAAAAAGAGGATTGTTGATGGCTGATAGTTTGCTTGATTAACTATTCTAATGACCGTATTTTGGAGTAAAAATAGATTATTAGTTTGTGATTCCCGCATAATTCCACACAGTAGTTCAGGTATGGAAGGAATAGAGGAAGCGAGTTTTGCTTCAAGAAAGTTTTCATTTTATTCAAAATGTATCTGTAAAGATGACATCGCATTTTACCTGCTTGTCTCTGTGGGGATAAACACATTTAAAACCATACTGTGGAGCTTTCCTGGCAAAACGAGTACATCTCCATGGAACCAAGCAGATGGTGTACTCTTGTCCAGAAGAGTGCCTTTACAGCATTTATTGATTTGAGTGTTTAGTGTTGCCACAGCACACCGCTCTAATCTAACCGGCCACACTGATAGACCTTGTCCCTGTGTGCCTGTCTGACACCCACAGAGCCCCCAGAGCCCCGCCGCAGAGCCCAGCCTGACGGAGAGAGAGCAGAGGAGGCCCCTGCAGCGCCCAAACCTCCCAGCGCTCCTGAACACACCACGGATACTGCTGCTACTACTGCTGCTCCTGCTGCCGCTCCATCTGCCCTGCCCGCTGACAGCTCCTACCCCAGCACTGCCTCCACGAGCCAAGCAGACAGCCCGTACGGAGGACACACCCACATGTACACGGAGACACGGGGGAGACTCGGGGCAGAGAGAGTGCATTTATATAGCTCCATTCACTCATAGATCTCAGAACAATTGCCAGGTTCAAAATGCCAGAACATTCAGCAGTGAGTCCCATTCACACACACATGTCCCAGAACATTGCAGGGTCTGCTCTGTTCACACATGACCTGGCATTTGGCTCTCTGAACAACACGTCTACTAATTATACGTCTGTGGTACAATGCTGATGCTATCGTCCACTTAGCAACTCGTTAGCATCATGCAGAGGGTGTGGGCTGGTACCAACCCATCCACCACATTTAGCTGAGGTCAGAGCCTTGTTAAAACTTGTTGTTGACTGAGTGTGTATTCCTTTTGGTGTTTTATTTTAGATCATAATTAGCATGTCAAACTGGCATCTCCTATAATGCTTAAGTTATTATTCCATTAGTCAGAGCACGGCTTTATGTATGACCTTACTGTGAACTGGAGAAGACTTGACTCTCCTCTGTGGTTGTGCAGAGCCCCAGGTCCAGAGGTGGTGCTGGTGTCCGGCGTGTTCCAGGGCAGTGCGGCAGCAGCAGACCCCCTCCGCCCCCCTCTGCACATGGACTTCCCCCAGTGGAAAGGGAACATGTCTATGGAGGACATGGTGATCGCCTGTGAGAAGCCCGCCACTGTAAGTGTAGGCCTGCCCGCTTAATAAAGACTTCAATCATGATGAACAGATAGTTTATTAAGGATGATTTAGGCTTAGTAACTACTTGTTTAGGATGTTAGGCTTAGGAGTTAGGGTATTCATTAAATTGTTACTAAGCCTGAGTCATTCTCAATGAACTATTTGTTCATTTAGAATTTTCTTCATTCTATATTAAAGTCGTAGTATGTAACTTTTTTGCCAAAAAAAATTTACTAACATCAAAAATTCATTATTTTGTTATTGCATGGAAAAATGTGTCCTTACTGTTGCATCTCCACAGACCTGACTTTTTGGCCTCCTCCTGCTTGTTTCCATAGAAATGTTGTTTATTTAGGTATAATCTTCCACAGTATGGCATAAAATGTATCTATCGCCACGGAGAATGTTCCAAAGTATGTTTTTTAACTTTTTGTTTCCATGGGAACATGCAGAAAGTTACATACTATTACTTTAAGGCTATGAAAAGTGTAGTTATTATAAAGTGTTACCACATAATCAATTTCAAGTATAGGTACTGCTGCCAAATTTGTACAGCCGTAATGCTGACTCCACCACTGTAAACGCTCTGCTCCCTGACCCTGCCCTCCTCCAGGTGTTCTTGTCTGACCAAAAGGACCTGGTGGCCATCGGTGAGTGGGGGGAGCGCCTGGTGCACTCCTTCCTGCTGCACTGGCGCGACGGCCACGACCCGGCCCGCCCCTCCTCCGTCTCCTGGTGCAACGAGCGCGGAGAGAGCGGCCAGCCCTACGACTTCCAGCTGTCCTTCACCCCTCCGCACGGAGACGCCACCACCGTCTTCATCGAGGTCAAGTCCACGGTGAAGACGGAGAAAGCCTTCATGCATATGTCCGCCAACGAGCTGGACTTTGCTCTGAGGAAGAAGGAACATTACCACATCTACAGAGTGTACAGCGCAGGGGATGCCCAGCAGGTCCGCCTGTGCCGCATCCAGAACCTGGCACAGCACCTGCACACCAAGAACCTGGAGCTGTTTCTGTTTATTTAAATGGATCGGCATTAAAGAGTCTGCACTAAAACATGATGGTGACACTTTAGTCCTGGAATCACATGTGAATCACTAACCAAGCGGGAATTGGTCAGCTAGTTGAGTGGTTTCCAAAGTGGGGATGGCAAAATGACTTGGAAGATATGATTTTAAAATTACACTGTATTTAATCTATTTACATAATATCAAATTAGCTCAGTTAACACATACAATGAAGTATGATTTTGAATGTTTTTTAACTGAAATTATTACAAACTTCAAATTAATTTTACCGTAGGGGTACCAATAGGGGTGGGTGATGTGTCAAAAATATAAGCTTCATAGACTTACTACATACAGCCTGTAAGGACTCCAGTCATCTCCTGCTCTTGAGAGTTCACTCTTCAATATTATTGGTTAACTCCACACTCACTCAGAGGCCGACCAATAGGAGAAGGAGCTGAGGGAAAGTTTCTGAGCTTAGTGCTGCTTTAAATGAATGAAATACTGAATCTCGATCTGATGATATCAACAAAATAACAGATCGTCAAAAGAATAGGCTCACAATTAGATTTTTATTGAGATCTCGCCCAGCTCTAGGCCCCGACCTGAAAAGTTTGGGAACCCCTATGTCAGTTAGTGTTATTCAGATATTGGTTTTCTGTTCCTGTTTATTAGGATATAGTCTCTGCTTATTAAAGATGATAGTGTATGTACAAATACTTGTAAAGCATAGGCACAGACAAAAAGTATTAATAAGCTGTTGTAATGAAGCACTTGTACTGTTATTCATGAATCCGTGGTCCCCAGTCTAAAGGGTTCCCAGCATGCCTTACTACTGCACTAATTTGAGTTTTGATGTGCCTTTAAATCTGAACATTCTCTGTATTTGATTTGATTTGTTGTTGTTGAGTCTTTTAGTGTTTTGATGGGGTATCTTCTGTTTTATACTCGCATTTTTAATAAAGCCATGTTCCAGCGGCTCATCCCAAGTGTCTGTGAGTGTGGGCTGTAGGGCAGAAATGAGTCACCTTTATCTTACAACACAAGAAATGAAAGCAGTGATACTGGCAGTGTTCACACCAACTTCTTATGAGCCATATTTAGAGCAAGTCTACATGCTATATGCCTTTAAAGTGTAATCTATATTTCACTTATAGTCCAACAGCCAAATGGTACAGTGTAAATAATTCAAACTAGTGGTGGGTGATGTTCGTACTCATTTGGAACAAAATCTATCTTGCCCCGGTACAGATGTATTGTATAAGCAGTTACTGGGGTCAAAATAAGTCCTCTGTGTACCATCTGCATCTAATTAGAAAGTGTTTTATTATCCAAACTGCTCAGGTTTCGCAAAGCGCTTATAAACTCATCATGGTGAGTGAGGAATAACTTTGGACCACTGCAAACTGCTTCAAATTAATTAGTTCTGGGGTTTTTTGCATCATTAAGACGGCACATACCAGGTACAGAGCCTGATTTACAGACTCTCTTTATGAATGAATGAATCATTAGATTTCTACAGCTCCTTTAATGACACACAAAGCACTTGACAGTGCATTATTCATTCACTCCACACTCGTGATGTCTTGGTACCATTTGGTATCAACAACTGCAGTACAAGCTCCAATACTGACAAACTGTTGTACCTGTCCTTACAATAAGCTGTAATGTGAAATCCAGCTCATACTGTGTCTAATGCCACTGGAGCAGCTGAAGTGTAGAGAATGCACTCAAGGATACAGTGGTACCTCGGTATTTATGTTTCCTAAACATGTGTTTATTACTATGGGACTGATCTTCAATCTTCTCATATTCATTTTTTTTTTTTAATGTATTCATGTGTTTATTTTTTTTAACAGTGCTTTACAACAAACAGAGTGGGACTGAGCCCATGTTTCTGAAAGTACATCTGTACTAACAAAAGGTTTAATGCCATACTGTGGAGCATTCCAGGCAAAGCAATGACATCTCCAGAAAAGTGACATAATGGAATGGACCTTACACAAAGATGAATGCACATGTCCTCAAATGAGCCCTAATTACACATTAATAATAATATAATTAATATAATAATAATAATAATAATAATAATAATAATAATAATAATAATAATAATAATAATAATAACAATAATAATAACAATAATAATAATAATAATAATAATAATAATACCATGTGATTTATTTAAACTGGTCAAATAATGTATCAACAACAAATTCAGTGAATAACAAAACTAATATTTCAGGTACTACAAAAGTTATGGTAGTATTTGTTGACATGTTTCCATACATTTTCCATAGTCCCTCTTTACAGGCAGAGCATCCACAGCAGCAGCCGTGTGGTGAACACAAGCGCCCCTGTTCCCCTGTGTCATGTGACTGGAGAGAGCCACCCGAGGGAGCAGCGACACAATCGCCCCGCAACCAGAGGGCGTCCTGAAAAACAACCTCACGACAGCACCTCACCAGAGTAAGAGTGTTTTCACCTTTTTCTAATTCTTTTCTGACTTGATTTGGTGTATAGCACTTGTGGAAAAGGTCAGGTAAAGGTCCTATATTACGCAAAATTGGCTCTTGTGAGTTTTAAGTCATATTATGATGTTGCTACCTCCTCAAAAACAGACCTGGAGTTGTGTTTTGGTTCATTCACATGATTGAGTAACTCTTTATTATTAGTCTGTCTACATCTCCAAAGCTCAAAATGCTCTGTTCCACGTCGTGATGTCATGAAGTGGTAGTTTTCAAGTGAAAAGCTCCTTTTGCATTTAATTCAGTAGAATTTAGCAATTCCACGGCTGAAATTATCCAAATGATTCTAGTGAAGGTGTGTGGAGTTTAAAAACACAGTGGAGCACTTCCTGTACCACATGACATCACAAGAGTACTCTGGAGTTTTTTTTTGTTTGAGAGAAGAACTCAGCCTAAATCTGCAGGGTTTGCGTGTGAATGAAACGAAACACAACTCCATGTCTGTGTGTGTGATGAGGAAACTTAGAACGCATCAGAAAATAGCCTAATATGGGCCTTTTAAGTTTGTAGAAAAAGGTTGGGAAAATGATCACTTTTAGAGTTCTAAAAACCAGGCTCTACAGATTTTATCATCTATACACAAAATTTCATCCAAATTGCAGGGACAATTTACATGCAATGTATAGAGGTATTGTTATATATTTTTATTTGTTAATTTCTATTGTGTAAATTAGCTTAGCTTTGCTCTTGTTTACAGTACGGTTGCTAGGTAACAGTTATGGAATTACCTCTCCATAGCTCTGCTGCCCGTGTCCAACCAGGAAGTAAAATTATAAACTTCACCAAAACTGTAACTAGAAAATTTTGTAGTAATTCGTATGTTAAAGGTGCAATAGATCAGATAAAGTAGTGTATCTACCGTGTATTTTTTTACCACGACAAGTCTGCTCAAAAACAAAGTGGAAAAACATACAAATGCATACTTATCTCCCATCCATAGATCTAACCTGTAACTTGGCCTTATAACACCACTGCACAGAAAACACAGTGTACATAGTGCACCTTTAACTCTGCTTTAGTTAAAGCGGGGGTATTATGCCAGATTTACTTTTCAGAGCTTTCTACCATGTTATAACATTATTCCCTCATCAAAAACCTGCCTGAAGAGGTTTTAGGGTCATCCATGCATGTTTGAGTCATTTAGCGATCTCCCAGGCCCTATTCAAACCCTCCATACAGATCGTATGTATAAGATCCTGTACGAGGCTCCGCCCACAAGCCTACATCACCCATGCTCCTGCACGACAATTTTCAATATAAACCTGATGTGATGTGCGGTAGTTTCATTAGGGGGGACGCATGCTGATTGTGTTGTGATAGCACTCTGAAGGGGGAGTGACTTAGTGCGGAGAGCAAAGCTCAGTCAGATTTATAAAACATGTTATTATGTTGTTTTCGGCGAATATAGCAATTCAAAACAATAAAAGTAACACGGTGATCTAAATATGTTAATACCCTATACTATAGAAGTGTAAAACTGCCGTCTTTATATTATGAATCGCTATGGCAACAGTCCTAATTTCCCATCATTCTGAAACCCATGAATATGACTGTAGCGTTGCCTTCATTTATGTAACTAAACTCCGTGTGAAATCTTGTGGAAGTCCAGTGTTGTTTTCAGGCGTTTGGTCATGGGGCAGGAGGAGATCAACCACCACAACAGCCCGATTGTTGGATAAGGACATTAGCTGCGGGACGGTCCAAAGATAGCACTGGGGACAACAGTGTTACGATGAAGTGTTTTCACAGTTTATGCTAATGGATCCTCTGCCCTGGGCTAAATACTGTATAGAATATAACACAGAGTCACACTGGAGTTACCCAAAGTTTGTATAGAAAGTTCAACTCTGGTCATTAGTGGTACGTTTTAAAGGCGCATGCTTGTTTCCATGGAGACAGAAGCTCCAGAGTATTAGTTCAAACCATGTATATGTATTTTGATTTTAAATTCACGACCGATGTCCTCAAATATGACGTAAATGTGTTCAAATCAAATAGAGGACAACTGTAGTGCTGATTTATTCTTAATTACAAACACTCAACATAATGATCCAATCAGACACCAGAATGAGCCTGATGAGTGTTTCATTTGTGTTGCCAGTCTCCGTGGAGAAAAGCATTTGATGGACCCTCCACCAGAAAAGTTACACAATGCACCTTTAAGGCACTAACCCCACAGGTTCAGTAATAATTGTAGTACTTTTTTATTTTTTGTTTTTTTTACTGTAAGCGCGACGGCTACATACAGTTCTTTTACAACTTGAAAATTTCCACTGAGACATGCTTATGGTGCTGCCAGTCTTAGTTACTGGTCAAATCTGTGGAGAGGCGACCCCACTCACAGTAACGCATGTTTTTCAAGGCATTTCTGAGCAATGAAAATGCCTGTAATTTGCAAAATAGATACAGTAAAGTTAAACATTACAGGTGGCAGAGAAACGTTTAAACCATGTTTTATCTAATACTTTTAATAAAAACATTTAGGCCTCTGCTGTACTCTCCAACATGCACATGCAGGGGGCGACACTGTGAGGTTACAGAAGACCCAGCAGAGACACTGGGGCTTCTGTTCTGTGCAGAGGACAAAGGTCAATTACCTAAAAGAGACGGTTGAAATCATCAGATCGATTATATAAAATGTTTATCTTTCTGAATATTTAAAAGTACACTGTGTACATTTTCTGGTGGAGGGTCTGTTTAGTTGAATACTGGTGTTATGGAGGTGTTATTGCTTTGTCTGGAATGTTTCACAGTATGGCATTAAACCTTTCTATCTTCATGCAGACCAAACCAGACCAAGTTACAGGTCAGATCTGTGGAGAGGTGACCCCACTCACAGTCAGAATGTCTGTTTTTCTAGGTATTTTTGAGCTATAAAATCACCTGTGATTGAATAAATATAAAGTAGAGCTGTTTAATGTCATACTGTGGAACATTCCAGAGTATGACATTAGTATCCATAGAAACAAGCAAATGACAGACCCTTAAGCAAAAAGTTACATAGTGCATCAACCTTGCCCTAGTAGTTTCACAATTGGACCACCTATTTCAATACTACGGAATACTTTTAATAACAAAAAAAACAAAAAAAAACAACATTCTTTTTTATAAAACATAATGTCATTTTCACACAAAATAAAATAATAGTGATTTGTCTAGTAGAGTACAGATTCAACTTTGGCCTATATATCCCCTATGTGTTTTTATCAGTATACTAGGCCTGTTTAGTTTTAGTATTCATACTTTGCAGCTGATGTCATCAACATTACCTGGGGGGGACTCAGACTTTAATCTGAGCTTTATTTGAACACATCTGACCAGAAAGAACTGACTTAACGGGTGAGTTGTTTGTCTCTCTCAAATAGCATTAGCCAACAGTTTTTCAGTTAGTCTCTTTCACCTTTTTATTAAAACTCAAACTCCTAAACAGGACCATGAACGCTTGGACTGATCACAGGCTCCTGAAAATGTGCTCTTTAAGTCCATTTTGTGTTTTTTCTTGAGGTTACTGCATTGTGTCACCATGGTAACACCATAGAGATACATGTAAAACACCCCCAGCGTGATGTCACTGCAAGTATCAATTCATTATATGTGTTAATAATAATTAACCCAAATTCCAGAGTACAAATGGGTGAGTACTGCTGGAGAGGTCTGAATTTGCAGCCCAGAATCTAGAATCGTTGCCATAGCGACTGATTATTTAAAACAAAAACAAAAAAAAGATATCTTTTGAATCAGAAAAAAAAAGTCCCATGAATATCCCATGTGAAATGAGGACCATTCAAAAGAGATGTAGTTTGAAATTGCTAATTGCTATGGTAACATCATTCTGAAACCCATAGACTGATGCCTATTCTCAAAGGTCCTATATTAGGTAAAATGGACTCTGCTGAGTTTTAAAGGTGTACTCTGTAACTTCTAAGGTGGAGGGTCTACTACTTGTGCTACTTGCTTGTCTCCATGGAAATGTTATTTAATTTGCCTGGAAGGTCCCACAGTAGGGCATTAAACATGTCTCCCTTGGATTTGTTCAATTACAGGTGTTTAATAGCTCAAAAATACCTTAAAAATATGAATTCGCAGCAGCAGCCGAAACATGTCAACAAGGTAAATACACTTTACTGTATTGTGTTTAAAAAAGAACCCAAAAAGTTAAAGTACATAAGAAGACAAAATGAACATCTTTGGTTTCTCCATTGTGATTACCAAGTTTATTCCCATACTGTGGAATAATCAAGGCAAAACAGTAACATCTCCATGGAGACCAGCAGAAGGCTCCACCAGAAAAGTTACACAGTGCACCTTTAAGCCATGTTAGAATGTTGTTACTGCCTCTTTGTTATGAGTCTGTCTACATCTCCAAAGCTCAAAATGCTCTGTTGTGATGTCATGTAGTTTTCAAGTTAATTTATACAACAGTTAATTTTACTTTTCGTTCATTAGAGATTCCAGGACTGGAATGATCCAAATGATTCTAGTGAAGGTGTATGAAGTTTAAAAACACAGTGGAGCACTTCCTATAGGCCTATTACCACATGGCATCACAAGGTGGAAAAGAGCATTTTCAGACTGAGAGAAGAACTCTGTCTAATTATGCAGGTCTGTGCTTTATTCGAGTCCTTTGTAGATTCCTACACGCTGGTTTATCAAATATATATTCCCGGTGCATAATTCAGCCGTGCTCCTCCTGTCAGAACCCGGCTATGTCGGCTCCAATCCCGGCCCTAAACTCGGCCTGCGTGCGCCCGCTGTTACCGTGCCTCTGCGCTCAAGCTCCGCGCTCATCCGCGCAGTCATTGGCTGTAACCTGTCTAGTGGGCGTACCCGTTTGTTTTTAACTGTCTGTGATTGGCTCGCGCCGCAAAAAGAGGCGTGTCTCATCCTCATCCTCTCCTCTCCCTGCTGTCCCCGTCCTCCCCCCGCGGACAGAGCGATGCGGCTGCGGTAGAGGACTCTGGGATGCTCCAGTCTGCTTCCAGTTCCAGCGCTTGCCCACGTCCACCTGCACCAGACCACGGGCTCTTGGACAGCCCTCCCCGCGTCTCGCCTCCCTGCACCGGGCTTCTCCTCCCTCCTCTCCCCGCTCCTGGCATGCGCTGGTGCCGCAGGGTGTGTTTACAGCAGGCGCGCTCCTCCTTGGCTCCTGGGCCGGACCACACCGCCAGCACATGGAAGCCGAGCGAATGGTGAGTCCGGCGGGTTTGCGAGAGCATTTTTTCCACCATTTCATGTTCCAGCCTTATTTTTATTTTTTTTCAACGTGCAGGTTCATTTTGAGCGCAGTTCCAACAACGTTACGTATTGATGCGTCGTAATGAATGCGCTGTAATCATTTTTGTCAGTTTATTTTGCATGTTTAGTTCCATAATTGATATTTTTGTTGTATATTTTGGTTGATGGTTCAAGGCTGGTGCAGTGCATGTGTCACTATTGCAGTAGTGGTACAATGCAGGTGACGTGACGTAGACGCGCTGTTTACACTACATAAGGCGCCAGAGACGGCTACATTGCAATTGGAAGTGGGCCAAAGTGGGCCAAAGGTGGAAATCTCCTCTGTGTGTTATTGGGAATGTGAAGGCAGAACTATGAGGATAAACGTGGACTAAACTAGGATCTAAACCAGGATTAGGGACTAGTTGTCAGGGTGCAGGGTAAGCACTAGTCCTGCTTTTGTCCAAGTTTAGTCCTGGGTTAGTCACAATTTTGATGTGCATGTGTGAAAGTGGTCTAAAGCAGGACTACATCAGGTTTAAAGTCAAGTCAGACTGAGAACCAAACCAGGCAAAACTACATAGGCCAACATCAGTGGAAAACCATGTCTGAACCCGGTCTAAGTCAGGACCACACCAGGCCAAGGACTAAACTTGGGTTAAACCGGGGCTAAGGCTAATCAAGAACTAAGTCATTGCTACAGTAGAACTACACCAGGTCTAAACCAGGACTAACGTAGGACTTTATCTAAACCTGGACTATTGTAACAATATACACACTCTAACCTAGGACTTGGACTAAGTCAGGACTACATTAGAAATATACAAGGTCTACGACAGGACTGAAGCAGGACTACACTATGCCAGGACTTTAGAAGGACCATACCAGGACTAAACTAAACACCAGGATATAAATTTCTCCTTTTACTATAAACACCAGGATAAAACAGAACAGGATTAAAGCTTGAAACAGCCCCGTCCCGCACACTGGTGACATATTGGGACAGTAGTCTGCAGTATGAACACAGGAGATGAGGCTGGAGTCCAGACTGGCTCAGATCAAAGCTGCTCTAAAGCTCTGCTGACGTCTACTGTGCTGTGAGTCCCTCTCCCTCCTTTACAGTTTTGAAGGCACATTTTACTGTACCTGAAATTAAAAGAACTGTATGCGAAGATATGAGGTCAACATGTTCAGATCAGATAGATGATTATCCAATCAGAAAGCAGAATGAGCCTCACATGAGTTTCATTTGGGTTTCCTCTGATCTGAATGTTCACTACCTAAACCCCAGCACCTGCACCAGTCATGAATCAGTGCTAGTGCAGCCTCTGCAGCTCAGGGAGGGAATTCTGGAGGTTCTGAGCTTCACATGAGGCCTGTCCTGTCCATATACTGAGAATGAGACACTTGGATGTGTCTCTGTCTTCAGGTTAAGGCTCTGGCAACACAGGCACATTTTTAAAACCGTAAGAGGGCTACATACAGTTCTTTTAATGTGTCAGATATTGGTATATCAATATCAATATATTCATAGTACAGTGAGTCTTGCTTTTGTTCCAGTACTACAGTTTTCATATCAATCTGGCTCAAGGTTCCAGGGGCCCTAAACAAAATCTGTCTGAGGACCATCACCATTTCACTGCTACTTAAGTTAGTACAGTCACAACTGAACCTGCAGATAAAGGACACGTCCAAGTTTGTCTCTTTCTCAGTATATGGACAGAACATGCCTCGTGAAAGTTCAGAACCTCCAGAATTCCCTCCCTGAGCTGCAGAGGGTCTGCAGGTGCTGGAGTTTAGGGAGTGACCATTCAGATCAGATTTGGTGCTACCTTAGTGTCCCACATATAGTCCAACGCCCCTTTCTGGTAGACTGAAGACTCAAACTTCACTTCATGTATTTCCTTCAGTCAGGTGTTCAGCCCAAACAAAACAGCAACCTCTGTTGGAGCTTTGAGGTCATATACATCTAAAATGTTGAATATATTTTGACTAAAAGCTTAGTAATAGAACATGGGTCCCGTAGCATTCAGCAACATTTATCATTGCAAACACAAAGAAAAGGCAGTTATTTAGTTGTGTCCTTGGGCAAGACACATCACACGTCTAAATGAGGGACATTCAGTATGAGAGCTCCAAATGCATTTCAAAACATGTAGAGGTCTAACCTACAAGATGTACTCCTTTTCTGTCTTTTTGCCATAAAAAGACAGGATATTTTGTCATGTGCTGATGTCTGTTATCTGAAGCAGTGTTTCTCAAAGTGTGGTGTGGTACACAAACTCTCTCCAGGTCGAGTTGTTTAAATTGGAGCCTATTCTGTACTTTTTTGTCCAGGTCCTTGTTCAGAACTACTTCTAGGGAATGTTCAAACTTTTCTTCCTTGGCAGACCAAAATGTGTGGGTTAACGTGCCGAGGGAAAAACATTTACATGTTTAAAGTGTAACAAAAAATGTCTGCAAATATATTTATTGTCTGGAGAATGTTATAGAAATGGTTTTCACTTTACTTTAACTTTGGCAATTCCAGCTTTCACGATAATACTATCATTGTGTGTGTGAGTGTGTGTGTGTGTGTGTGTGTGTGTGTGTGCGTGTGTGTGTGTGAGTGAATGGGTGAGTGGTTTCTTGATGTAAAGTGCTTTGAGGGTGGATAATCTCTATAATAATGTGACCATTTACCACTGAAGTTGTCTTCAGTGATTGTACTGTTCAGGAGAACAGAAAATGTCTTGGCGTCCCTTCACAGAGTTCACTTTGACTTAGACCTTGGTGTAGTTCTATTTAAACCAGCAATAGTCCAGACTTTGAACCGATAGAAGTCGCAAAGAGAAATATTTTCTTATGTGGTAGTGGATGTGAAAAGTTTGAGATCCACTGGCCCAAAATGACTGCTGTCTTCTCAATTTGATCATTTCTATTTAAATATTTATATTTAAGGAATTCTGATTGGATTTGGTTACATTTTGCAGCCCTCTTTTGTACGTCACTGTTGGGAGAATGACTCACTGTTCCCCCTCCCCGCTCTCTGACTCTCTCTGACTCTCTCTCCGCCCTCGTGTCTGTCTGAAGTGCCCTCCTCACATACAGAGTGTTCCAGACACTTCTCCTGAATGCTCCAGATGCCCTGGTATCAGGTGTGTGTGTGTGTGTGTGTGTGTGTGTCTCATCAGAGCAGACTAATGCTTTAACACAGCTGTCTAATGGATTGGAGAGGCTTATGTGTTTATTTTAGGTAAATGAACTCTTGGAGTTTAGAGCCACACATTAATGGTGGAGCCGCTGTCACAATAACAGACTTGATACTCAATATCCATTCTGATACCACAGTTTCAGTAGTATTTTTGGTATTGTTTAGTGTCTGATTTTCAATACTTTTTACAAACTTACTACACTGTGTAACTTTACTGGTGGACAGACTGTCACCTTCTGGTTACTATGGAGATGTTATTGCTTTGCCTAGAATGTTTCACAGTATGTCATTTAACTTATTTATTGCATTTGAGACAAGCATATGACACCATCAGGCCAAGTTACAAGTTACTGGTCAAATCAGTGGAGAGGCGACTATGCTCACAGTAAGAATGCATGTTTTATAAAGTGTTTTGTTTTTTGTTTTTTTTTTCTTGTCTTTTTGAAGCATCGTTGCAGTTAGCCGTACGAGCCTGTTAAAGGCTCAGCCCTCAACAATTATAAAAATAAACAGAAAATAATACTGTGCAGCAGTTTCATTAGCGGGATGCACGCTATTTGTGTTGAAGGTGGGGTGTCTTAGCATGGAGAGCAAATGGAGGGGAGACTCAGCACAGTCTGAGCACAGAGTTGCTTCATGAGTGAAAGTGTGTGGATATCATCATACATAATGTGGCTAAAAGTATTAGCATATACAACAAACTTACTACTAGCATTACATTTTGTTGCTGTGTCCTTGGGCAAGACACTTTTTTCTGTGACTGCCTTTCTTAGCGGTTGAAATCCGCTGGTACAGTATCGTCTGTCACATTTTTTCTGCAGACTTGTTCCTAAATGTCAGGTGGAGCCTGGAGGTGTGGGGGTCTGTGTGGCACACAGTTAAGTCTAAAACAAAGTGCTTTTTCAGGCTGTTACGTAACTGCCCTGTGCCTCCTCTCTCCATCCATCCACCCACCCATCCTCCGCCACCCCCTCGTCCTCCTCGTCCTCCTCATCCTCCTTGTCCTCCTCGTCCGCTCAGAACATTTGAGAAGACACACTTCTCGTCAGGGAGAAGACTGTCACTGTCTGAGAGAGGACACCTGTATTCATCACATTGTGGGGACTCAAATCTGTACACACACCACAGTTTTGTGAGGCAGGAGTCAGTGGACTTGGAGACAGTTCATACTTAAAGCTATAGTATCAGAATCTGTATCGGTGCATCCCAAGTAGTGGTAAGCATGGAAACCTAACGTGTGTGTGTATTGTGTGTGTGTGTGTGTGTGTGTGTGTGTGTGCGTGCGTGTGCGTGTGTGTGTGTGTGTGTGTGTGTGTGTTAGATTCTCCTCCAGGCTCCTCTGCAGAATATTAGCATCTCCAGCCGCCCTCATGCCACGTTTCACATTCAAATCAGTGAAGTGCAGAGAGTGGAGCAGCTGCTAGAGCCTTCTGCTTACCCTGTGCAGTCATGTAGGGCTGGACCCAAAATAATATTATATTAATGATGAAAATGTAAGCAAACTTTATTTTTATCCAAAAAAATGTCCAGGATATAGTCTTGGTTTAGTTCTGATTCAGTCCTGATTCAACCCAGACTTCTGGTTCAGTCCTGGTTTAATCCATGAATCACAGAGCTGCACTTGGAGGAGGTCTGTGCCAAAAAAAAGACATTGTTTCTTCTGTATGACATTTTTGTCACTTTAATAAAGAAATTGGGGTGGTTCTCCTACAAGGATTTATTTATTTTTTCTCATTCACCAGTAGAATCCAGTGAACACTGATGCACTGATACATCCTCTGTGTTTCCTTTTTTTTTTTTTTTGGCATGCTGCGGACAGGCCTGTTGATAACGCATTTGGAATTGCCATATATGGTTAAAGTAAAATAGACAACAAACAATAACATGACACAAAAACCCAAAAGCAAATTTAAACCACAAAAACTATTCTAAATCTACAATACAGTAAAAACACAAGCTGCAATAAATAAACAGCAGAATGAAACGCTTCAGTACTGAGTTTGCATCTGTAATGAGTCATAGAAGTTATGAGCTTAAATCTTATATAGCCGAAAATAACCAAAAAATTCTCAGCTGTGTAAAGAAAATGTACACGATCAATATTGACCTCCAGAACTGTAGCTTTCATATACTGAACAATGAGTTGATATAATTATTATCATTTCAGGCCTAGCTGTGGCCAATTCCATCAGTGTAAAGGGGAAAAAAAAGTTACAGGAAGTATTGCTGAGTTCTAAAACAGAATCCCTCTACCTTTGTCATCAACACGAAACACTCCATCCAAGACAATTTACACACAAGGAAGGCATTTTTTTTTTTCATTTCACCTTCATTTAATTAGGTGCTGTTATTTCTTTTTTATGTTATTTCTGTTTATTAGTTTAATCAGACCTATTGTATAACACATTTTGGCTCTTTTTAACATTATGGTTGCTAGGTAACAGTTGTGGAATCACCTTTATGCATGTCCAACCAGGAAGTAAAGTCATAAACTTCATGAACATTTTAAAAACTAGCCAAGAATTCAGTGATCTTTAAAGCTCACTTCCGTGTTCCCTCTCTCCCTCAGTGATTTGCACGTGTAGCCTCCACACCTCCGCTCCTCTCCTGGCTCCTCTCCTCCTCTCGTCCCCATCATGAGCTCCTCTCCGCTGGGCTCCCGGGACCGTGTGGAGCGCATGGACATCCTGGAGGAGCTGCAGCTGATGGCGGCGCAGAACCTGGAGCGCCTGGAGGTGAACAAGTACTACGAGGTGATTGGAGAGCTGGGCAAGGGCACGTACGGGCGCGTCGATCTGGTCATCCACAAGATCAGAGGTGAGGGACCGGGCCTGTCGTGATCATTACAAGGGGTGTGCAGAAATATTGAAATATCGATATATCGTATTGTTTAATTTGGTGATACAGTAACAATATCGTGGGCTGCTGTATTGATACATTTTGGTATATTTTACTAAACTATTTTGTGAAAAAGCTACAATTGTGTTGCTTGCTTGGAGAAAGGAAACTTATGGAATACATTTTCACAGTTTTGACTAAAATGGGCATTTTACATATTAACTTTGCACAGACTTGTGACTTTTAATATCACAGCCATGATTTATCTTTGTTTTTTTACTCAGCTGTAATCGATTTGAAATATATCGTATCGAATCGTATTGAATCGAAAGTGCACTGTATCGAAAAATATATCATAAAGATGTAACAGTAATCAAAATATCGCAATATTGTACCGTCAAAAGTCTCACAATAATATCGAGAGCTGTCACAATATATCAAATTTGCTTGAATGCTTTGTTTTATAGTAAGAACAGCTCATAAACATAGGGAACTATATATCCCATGATTCATTTCAGTGCAGACATGAAGACATATGTTTTTTTATTAAATTATTGGGATTATAAATGGAATGATTCACACCAAAGTCTTGTCATTGTATTTTAAAAGCAAAAAGGATCCTACAATTCGATTAGCCTCACAATAAATATCATTCCGTGAAATTAATATCGTGATAATATTTGGATATCGTTACAGTCCCTAATGTATCGTATCGTGGGCTTTGTATCGGGGTATGTATCGTATCATCTTCTTAATGATACCCAGCCCTGATGATTACTGTATACATTTATTCCGTTCCTTATACAGTATGACAGACGGAAGTATTAGTTTTGAGGTCAGTATTTGTCGTGGGAATTTTTTCATTGCACTAGTGGGACAGTTTTTCTGTACAGTGGTAAGGTTTGAGCAGCAGAGTGTTAAATTATGAACTTTGATCACTACTTAAAGGTCCTATATTACATTAAATGGACTCTTGTGAGCTTGTTGTTTCTTCATCAGAAACAGACCTGGAGTTGTGTTTTGTTCATTTATGCAGGTTTGGGTAATTCTTTATAATTAATCTGCCTACACCTCCAAAGCTCAAAATGATGTCATGGAGTGGTAGTTTTCACGTTAACAGCTCTTTTTACCTTTAGTTCAGTAGAGATTGGCAATTTCAGCACTGAAATTATCCAAATGATTCTAGTGAAGGTGTGGAGCACTTCCTGTTTTACCACATGACATCACAAGGTGTTTTCTGTTTGAGAAGAACTCAACCTAAATATGCAGAGTTTGTGTGTTAAACATGAATGAAACTAAACACAACTCAAACTGCATTTTATTACAATATGGCAATAAAAATCTAATTAGTGATAGGATGTGATGATTAGTGTTGTCACAATAATAAAATTCCAAACTCGATTTTTCTATACTAAGGAATAAACTTGATACTCAATACCGATTTTGATACCACAATGTTAATAATAAAAACACTCTTTCTTAGACTTAGACTTAGACTTAGACAAACTTTATTGATCCACAAGGGAAATGATTTGGATACAGTAGCTCAAACATCACAATATAATATAATAACAGAGATTAACAAAAATAGATGGTGTAGCAAAAAAGAGCATGAGACACGTGTCAAATGAGACATAATTATAAAAATAAATGTATATGTACAAGTCAAAATAAAATAGAAAAATAAGTAATAAACTATAAAATAAACAATAAAATCACAGCTATAAACAAGAGACAAGAACAACAGTGCAAATAATGTGCTGAATGACAGGACATAAGGTTATCTGTTACTTAAGATTGAGTTGTTGTACAGTTGTAGGGAGTATTATCTCCTCTGTCCCTCTATAGTCTGGTGGAGTGGGTGAGTTGTTGTACAGTTGTAGGGAGTATTATCTCCTCTGTCCCTCTATAGTCTGGTGCAGTGGGTGAGTTGTTGTACAGTTGTAGGGAGTATTATCTCCTCTGTCCCTCTATAGTCTGGTGCAGTGGGTGAGCAGGAGTGTCCATGATGGAGAGCAGTTTGTCCAGTGACCTCCTGTCCCTCACTGTGACAAATGTCTCCAGTTCACAGTCGATCACGTGAGCAGCTTTACGGATCAGTTTGTCAATCCGCCCAATGTCTCGTCTGCTGGGGGAGCGGCACCAGTAAAAGAGACATTGGGCGGATTGACAAACTGTAACTCTCCAGTAACTCGTTGCACACATTGAAAGACCTGAGCTTTCTCAGGTAGAATGTGATTTTCCACATTAAATTAATTCCCATGTGTCCTTATATGTGTGTACTCCCTCTGTGGTTTTGATGAGATCGTCATATGGTGAGTCAGTGCAGTCTAGGCTCATCTTGAGTTGTATCAGAATGTGTTTAAGACCACAGGGTTTAATAAATAAATATTATTACTGTGTTGAAAATGACAATATAAATAAAAATGGAGCTTATAAAATGATCATTTGGGTCTATTCTTTAGTATTAAAATTGTATTTGGTCTCAGTTCTCAAACACTGACACACTGTTGTCTCTGGCCAGGCACAAAGATGGCTCTGAAGTTCCTGAAGAAGAAGAGCACAAAGCTGCGCTCGTTCCTGCGGGAGTACAGTATCTCCCTGTACCTGTCGCCCTGCCCCTTCATCATCAACATGTTCGGCATCGCCTTCCAAACCGACGACGCCTACGTGTTCGCCCAGGAGTACGCCCTGGCAGGGGACCTCTTCGACATCATACCCCCACAGGTACTTCATACCCCTGCAGGTACTCATCATACCCCCACAGGTACTTCATACCCCTACAGGTACTCATCATACCCCCACAGGTACTTCACACCCCCACAGGTACTTCACACTCCCACGGGTACTCATCATACCCCCACAGATACTCACCATACCCCCACAGGTACTCACCATACCCCCACAGGTACTCATCATACCCCCGCAGGTACTCATCATACCCCCACAGGTACTCACCATATCCCCTCAGATACTCACCATACCCCACAGGTACTCACCATACCCCCACAGGTACTCACCATACCCCCACAGATACTCACCATACCCCACAGATACTCACCATACCCCACAGATACTCACCATACCCCACAGGTACTCACCATACCCCCACAGATACTCACCATACCCCACAGATACTCACCATACCCCACAGGTACTTCATACCCCCACAGGTTCTCATCTTCACACTCACACTCACATCATGAGGACCTGCCTCAGTCCAGATCTGAGTCGTCGGTTGAAATCACCAGTGGGTGTCTAGGTTAAGGTTTGGCATGTGCTAAGGTCAGGATCAGGGAGATGAACGGAGGTCAATGTAATGTCCCCAAGAAGCATGGAAAGCCTACAGGTTGGGTGTGTGCAGGTATTTCTCACATTCTGGGGATTAGACACACACACACATTACACACACTCACATCACGGGGAGCTGCCTCTTTTATGGACACAATCAGGTCCCCATGATAAGAACCCTTTACTGTTAGATCAACACCAACATGGGCTTGGGTTAAGGTTAGGGAAATCCTGACTGTTGTAAGGTTAGGGTCAGTCTCCAGGGAAGAATGCAGGTCAATGTAATGTTCCCAACAAGAATGAAAACTCAACATGTGTGTGTGGGCTGGAGACGCTGGACACTGGTCCAGTACTGACCCACACTGCAGTCCTCACATGTGTGTGTGTGTCTTGCTCCAGATTGGTCTGCCTGAGGCGGTGGCTAAGCGCTGTGTGCACCAGGTTACCATGGCGCTGGACTATCTACACTGTAAGAAACTGGTGCACAGGGACATCAAGCCTGAGAACATCCTCATCTTCGACCGCGAGTGCAGGAAGGTCAAACTGTCCGACTTTGGGATGACGAGGCGCGCCGGCTCTCCAGTCAAACGGGTATGTGCCCTACAGGCCTCTGCGGCCTGCTCTGTCCATCTGTGCATGGCTGAGGTTTTCTTAAGGCAATCACAAAAAAAAACAGTGACAGTTGAAACTATTGAAACAACTGGCATTCTGTTTAAAATGTTGTAGTAGCGACATTTTTGTTTCATGGAGAGGGCAAATATACAAAATAATAAATCAACAATAAATAAATAAATCATAATCTATACAAATAAACCAATACAATTCTGTCATTCACTTAAGCAGTTTAAACTGGTTCAGGTTCTTCTAGATGTAATTATCATATTTGA
This sequence comes from Taenioides sp. WSHXM2023, assembly GCA_029959045.1. NCBI lineage: Eukaryota > Metazoa > Chordata > Actinopteri > Gobiiformes > Gobiidae > Taenioides > Taenioides sp. WSHXM2023. The sequence goes on along the minus strand of CM057104.1, from coordinate 23,769,781 downwards.
CTCAAAAGGTCAAATCCCTGGTAGGGTCAGTGTTAGGGTTAGGGTTAGGTTGATGTTTCTTGCTCTTAGAATGTTCTTATGCCACATTTTGCAGGCTCTATGTATTATTGTATGATTAAAGAAGTGTAACTATTAAAGCACCCTGTCCCTGCTGTGTCCCTGCCGTGTCTTAGGTGAGTGGCACTATTCCGTACACGGCTCCAGAGCTGTGCGACGCCTCCCGTCACGAGGGCTTCTGTGTGGACTACAGCACAGACGTGTGGGCGTTTGGAGTACTGCTCTTCTGCATGCTCACGGGGAACTTCCCCTGGGAGAAGGCGCTGCCCGGGGACACGTTCTACCAGGAGTTTGTGCGCTGGCAGAGGAGGAGGAGCACTGCTGTGCCCTCTCAGTGGAGGAGGTTCACGGAGCAGGCCCTCAGAATGTTCCGGCGCCTCCTGTCTGTGGAGCAGGAGCGCCGCTGCTCTGTCAAAGAGGTCTTTGTCTACTTCAGCCACACCTGGATGTTAGATACGGAAAACAACAACAACAATGGGAACACCAACGGGAACGCCAACAGCAACACCGTCAACAACGGAGCCAACCAGAACCATGTGTCCTCTTCATCTTCAGCCGAGGAGGACGAGGAGCTGCTGGTGGAGAGGATGAAGCAGCAGACTCTGTCTCCCATATCCCCCATGTCTCCCATGTCTCCTATGTCCCCTATGTCCCCTGTGGCAGTGGACAGAAGTGCAGGGAGTGGGGGAGGTAAAGGAGCCATGATGGATCCACCTGCGGGCGGCCATTTTGTGTCAGTGTCCACAAACAGCTCAGTGTCATCCACCACCAGCTACGAGAGGGTGCCCAGAGAGAGCGGCTCTCCGGGGGGACGCATGCTCGTAGCCACGCCCATTGAGATCTGCGTCTGAGCGCGTGCAGTGAAAGGGGTGGAGCTACAAGTCTGTTCGTTTGAACTTTAAATGTGCTGAGTCAGAAGGACGTTTAAATGAAGAACTGCACAAACCTGGAGTCCTTTCTGTGAGCATCCTGAACATTGTCACCTGTGCCCTGTGGATTTTAGCTCTGGAAAAATCCCACCACAAAAGAATACCTCTGCTCTGTGTCCAAACAAAGAAGCTCAGACTAAAGACGTGTCCATATGTCCTCTGTCATGTCTCCCACAGGCTGAGGCAGAGGAAGATCCAAATATCACCCAGAGCCTGTGGAATCAAAACTGATGCTTCCAGTGCAGTTCAACCGTGAAAAGAAGACCAAATGTTTCCTTTTTTTTCTTAAAGCAATACTTCCAGCAAAAAAGAACGGTTAACTGAAGACTTTTGAGTTTATGCCACGGGACAAAGACAAGATTCTGTTCCTCATTTTCAACAGTGCAATTTCAAGTTGATCCAAATAGTTTATGGGAATCTACATTTCTTCACTGTGTTTTTTGTTCTGTCTTTGCACTTCTAACTTTTTCCAAATTTGATTAACATTAGTGTTTTGTATTGTAAATATTTTTACAATTTTAATTTTTCATTCGACATTTTTTTTTTTTAAAAGATTCAGTTGAGCCATCTTCATATTCGTCTGAAAATCCATTTACAAAAAAAGTAAAAATACAAGTTTTTTAAAACTGCATGAAATTACATTTAAATTGAGACGTGAAAATCTTTCAAATTTGGCAGAATGTGTTAGCAGTAGTGACGTGTCGTTGTTAGAATAGCACAGCCCTCCTGCGTCATCTCCCAGTGAATTTTGCTTCTTGAAGCAGAAAACTCTTGCCCAGCTGCAGCGTGACGATCAACCATATATTTACACAACACAGTGGTAAAAGTGTACAGCCAGTGGGTACGTGACCGTGTAAAGGCATTTCAGCTGTATCAGGTTTTTAGAAAAGAATAATGTTCAGGATATTGTCAGGTTTACAAAATAAGATCATGTTGTTTAAAATGATGTCTCCAGATTATTACGTCATACTCATTTAAAGGACTTGTGAACCTGATGCAGCTCATATGTACTGACAGACACCACCATGGTGAACCTGGCTGTGTGTCCAAGCTGAATCATTGTAATGTATTTGTGATGTCACCATTTGAGTGCAGCGAGCCGAGCATGAAGCAACATTTGACATCATTTTAGAGAGAGCCACTGCCACTTTAAGTAGTGTGGCATATTTCTTTGACACCAGAGCTATTGTCCAAATGGAAGAAAAAAATACTAAATCAGTGAAAACTCCAGTAGGCCTACAGGCTGCGTTCACGTCACTGAACATTCAGTTACACACGGATTCACTGCTAATGCTTACATGGCCTGGTGACGTCACCTGTGCGTCTCCAAATCAGTTTAATGCCACATGAGGAACATTTTGCTTTGCCAGAAATGTCCCACATATGATATGGCGGAAACAAGCAGGTGGACGACCCAACAACAGAAAATGACATAATGTACCTACAAAATGTACTTTTTTTTTTTTTAGCTTTCTACCTTGTTATAACGATGTTCCCTCATCAAAAACATGCCCGAGGAGGTTTTATAATGTCATCCATGCATGTTTGAGTCATCTAGCAACGTCTCACAGGCACTTTTTGAACCATCCTTAAGGTTAGCAGTAAGACTCTGTCCATTGCTATGCCCACAAGTGGAATACCCCCTTTTAGAGCGATGTTGAAGTGGCAAGTATGGGGAGCCAGTTTCTTACTAAAATGAAGCTAAACGTTTGTGGATTTTGTGTTAATTCTTCCATAAACACAGACCCTGCCTTCCATCTGAAATCCTGACGTGAACTCAGCCTATGGTATTCTTGCTTTGTCCCATCTGCATGATCTGTATGTGTACAGCTCTTGTGTATTGTCCCTCCCAGGCCTCTGTAGCTGCTCCTCCCTGGGGTGTCCACGTGCCCGGTCTGGTGGTGGGTTGTGGGTGGGTGGGACAGGAGGAGAGGGGCTGGTGGTGCCATGCTCTGAGCTCATGTCCCCATTGTTCCTGAACAATGGGACAAAAGCAATGTGGACACTCTCATGTCCACACAGAAGACACCACGTCAGCCCTGATGTCCTCTGTCTCATCAGCCTGTGTCTGTGTCAATGTAAGGCTTGTCCAAACCACCACTGGAGGTGAGACAGTGGAGCTAGTTTAAACCTACCATGTGCTAAAGACTAGCTGGCCCTTTGGGTGGCCCCGGTGTACGACCCTGGTGCACGACCCCGGTGTACGACCCTGGTGCACTGTAGTGAGTAGCGCTCCAGTCTCCATACAAACTGTCTTCCTGTACAGCTGCCTTTGGTCAATAAAAACACTTGTTCTTCATGGACTCATGTGGCTTTATCTTATTTCCTCTGAACATTACACAAACATATCAGCTTCACCTGAATCATGTTAAAAAGGATGGTTGTAATGTGTGTGTGTGTGTGTGTGTGTGTGTGTGTGTGTGTATGTATATATATATATATGTGTGTGTGTGTGTGTATATATATACATATATATATATACATATATATCTATATATCATGTATAGTGTGTGTACATTTATATGTATATGATATAACGTGATATATTATATAATCTATCTATCATATACATGTATATATATCTTCAAGACAAAGACTAGTCATGGAACAAAATGTTTTATTTTGTTTGACAGGCGGGCGAGCTGTTCTAAAGCTTGTGTGAAAACAAACACGGCCCTTCAGCACAGCACACACATATGAAACATGTGGGAATGAACTGTGTGGATGGAAAATATGAACGCTGCTACATGTTACACTATTTAACAGACATTAAAAATGTAATTTTAACATGTGAGATTCAGCCCTGAGAACAGATTATAAAACAGCTGTATTTGGTACAACACAAAATCCAGGTGAGAGGATCGATTGCAAAGTAATTACTGATGGCACATTGGTTGCTGGTGACTTGGCATATATGGTCTTGAGCTGCCTTTAGAATAAAAAACAAAACAAACAAACAAAAATGATACAATACTCCCCCTGCAGACGAGATGGAAAAGTACACACAAATTTTACACTTGGAAGGAGGAATATTTCTGAAGCAGGAAAAAGTGCGTGCAAGCTGCCTTCAAATCCAATAATCTTCAGTGATTTGTCTCGGCTGAAATGAATAGTCTGTGTTCACAACATACAAGAATTTGATGTCAGAGTTTCAGTTGGAGGGCAGAGGCTCATATAAAAGTGCATATGACAGGTTTTCATGTTTTTCCAAATTTTGTTTGGCGAGATAATACATGTGATAAACAGAACAGTGGCAGCGATATTGCATTCAAATAATAGAATCCCATCTATGAGTCAATATGAGAATGAAAGTAGTTTGTTTGTTTTTTTTTCCCCCATCTGACATTTACCAATAAAGGTATCGTCACATATTTTTACTAGTCATAAACATGGTGTAAATTAGACAAGCCCTTGTTCATATAATGGCTGCTAGGTAGCAATTACCTCTAAAGTACCTCTACATATTTCACACCAGGAAGTAAAATTATAAACTTCACCAAAAAAAGAAAAAAACTGAGCAGTCTAACCCGCCATATGCACTGTACAGGGATTCTACACTGTTGTGATGTCACATGAACCCAACCTATGATGCATACGTTTTCACCAGGTAAGGCCATTTTGAAAAGCACCACTTGGAGGAGAGGAGAAATAAAAAACAAAAACAAAAAAATCTGATTTGTCTGATTTGTCCAATGCTGGCGCGGTGTTCGCTCGTGTAAACTTAAGTCTGGTCTGTAACACTGAAAATGCAAGAGAATGGTCCGTCTGTGGTCCGAGCGCACAGAGGGGTAAAAGCGAGAGGAGGAAAACTCAACTCAAATTAAAGATACACAATGTAACTTTTTTGTTGGTGCGGTCGTTATGGAGATGTTACACTTTACTTGAGGGCTGTAGCTGCTTAGTTGATTGTTGACAACAGAAGAAAGACGCGAGTGAGTGACGTCACCCATAGTGTTCAGCTTCAGACAAATGAAGCTCACTGAGGCTAGCAGTTATAGGAGCGAATGTGGAGTCAGGTTCCGCATTACAAATAGGAACTGATTTACAAATAAAATAGCAAAATAAAAACATCAGGATAGTGTAGAGTGGGTCCAAACAAAGATTTTGAACAGAATGAGGAGCCTGACAGCAGCAGGCAGAGAGAGGAGGATTTTTTGGAGCCAGAGTGAATGGACTCCATGCTCACTTCCTATTTGGAATGTGGCGGCTAGTGGGTTAGCTATGGTAAAAAAGCAACTATTAAAATATATTAAATATAATATAAAAAGTATAAATGTATAAATGCATTGTTTATTAGTACTTCTTTCTGCATAAATAAGTTTTTACATGAGCTCCCCCGTAGGTGTAGGTTGTGAGTGCAGTTTGTGTCAGATACTGAGAACTTTTGCCACGCCCCCTTTTTATTGGACCAATCGACTGGCAGGACATCACGTCTATAGTTGATTAGTAGATTGTTTTTCTCTTTTTTGTCGACTACAGCCCTACACAGTACAGCATTAAACTTATCTATTGCATTTTATGTCATATTTATTAACAAGTAAAAAAATAAGTTTAATGCCATACTGTGGAACATTCTCATCAAGGCAAACTTCTCAATGGAGACCAGAGCCGTACCCTCATAAGAAAAGCTTCATAATGCACCAATCTATGGTTCAAATGTGTACATATCTTAAACAAAATAATTATGATTCATTATTTAGTTAAATGTAATATACAAGAAGAAAGCTCAGTCTGGCAAGGCAGGTGAAGTGTCTAGCTCATGAACACAATGGCAGTATGCAATATGGATTACATGGATTACATGGATCAAACCAGCAATCTTCAGGTTTGTTGGTGACTTGCTACCAACTGAGCCAGTGCAGTCCCAGTTTGAAATAAACAAATGTATTGCTTGGCGAAAGAGGGGAAAGTGTCTAGCCTAAAGACACAATGGCAGTATGCTGGTTTGATTTCTACTACCCATGTTGCAACCTTGGGGTTAATGGTAACCATTGCTACCAATGAGCCAGTCCCAATTTGAAAAAGAAAAAAAAGTGTCTTGCCCACAAACACAATGGCAGTAAGAAATGTAGGTAGCAGGGATCAAACCAGCAAACTACAGAATACCAACTGAGGTTCTACGGCCCAAGTACCTCTATGAAATAAACAAACTGACTCATGCATACTTTGGCAATGTGGGTGAAATGTCTTGCTCATGGACACAGTATCAGGAATAGAACTACCAACCTTTGAGTAAGAGGGTGAAAAATCTACTGCTTAATTTGCAGCTAATCTTAATTTGAAAGAAATATTGGAAAATTCAACTTATTAAAACAAAGAATGAATGCTTCATTTTGCTTTTTGAAAATGTTATTCTTTTTTTTTTTTTTTTTTTTTTTTTTTTAAATGCTTTTTCAAAAATGGTTCCCTCCTCTCACATTTATAAAGGAAAACCCTGTCAACACAAAGTTTTGGAGGCCCAAGATGGCGGACAAAGTGCTTTCATCCAAAATTAACATTTCCATCGACGTTTGTCCAAGTTTTTTGTAAAAATGTAAACTTTGGAAAAAATTAAAAACTTCATAAAAACTTATCCAGGACCACATGTCACTCCAAAGTGCTTCCAGCGAAACGAAAACGCTAAAATGTCGGAATACATTCAGTTCCCTTGTAAACAAACTAGCGTTGGAAAATTAATGCTGTTATGATCCAAACTTCTCCAATATGGTTTTGTCCATCCGATTTCAGTAAAGTACCATTCGATGTCCTTTTAAGGTAAAATTCACTCCTTTGACGGCTTCGAGAATAACTTAAAAACACATTAAGAATTCTGGAATAAATAAAAACAAAAATAAATCATACAAAATTTATATAAAATTAAATATCTTTGATTGTTATTTAATCCCCAAAAAACGTAAAGATTGTATAAATAAGTCAAACTAAGTGGAGTTGTGGGTCCCTGTGACGAGGGAACTTAAGGTCCTCGCTTGCAGCCAGAAGGATCTTCCATATCGCCATGGTTACCACAGGAAGAGGGGGGGTCAACCACTGCAAAGCGGAGGGGGCAAAGTCTAAAGAGGAAAAAAAGATGTAAGATGCAATTGTATGATATGATGCAATTTCCATACTATATAAAATAAGAAAAAAATACATGTTTGTTTTGATCAATTGTGTTAAAATTGTGTACAACTGCTGGGTATCAGATGACATCACCACATTCTATAGGTCAATAATATGTAACACTGATAGGGGGCAGCTAAAATGAATATTGATAAAATGCAGATTTCTGTTGTAATACGGTGAGTTCTTGGCTCTAGTTACTAACAGAAAAATCAGGCTCAACATTTGCAATTTTACCTTTTAGATGTATCACAGAAAGTACAATGTAATCAATAGGAAAACTGGCCCTTGCCCCCCATTTGAGAGTATGACATCATCACATTCTAGAATCTGAAAACCACCAATATTATTATACAAAAAATACACAAAAATGTCAATAACTCACTAAAATTTCTAACTGACATCATACTAAGATAAAGGCTGAATGCTTTACAGTGAAATACTGAATCATGGCAAGCAATAGAACATAATTGTAAACACAAAATTAGTCTTGAATTTAAAGGAACTGTATGTAGCACGTGTTCTTACTCTTAAAGGTACAACAATCACAACTGAATTGCCAGTGCTCTTTTCTGACTACATAGAAAGGTCTTGTCTCATGTGAAGCTCAGAACCTCCAGAATTCCATCCCTGAGCTGCAGAGGCTGCACTAGCACTGACTCATGACTGGCTGCAGGTCCCTGACAATTCTGGCCTGTCCTCTATCTTCAGGTAGTCTCCCATGAGCCCCAGTAGCTCGGTACATACCAGGAGTGGCCTCTGCGGTGGTCAGCTGGGCTCGGGCCGGCTGCTCGGAGGGCCCTTGATGGACTTGTTCTGCAGGAGACATGATGGGACCAGGTTATATGAAGCTTTGGTGCATCCCATAGTCAGAGAGCACCTGAACATCTCACCTTGTGCTTTCTACACTTCATGGAGAAGTTGTCCTCCTCCAGAACACAGTCTGAAACACACACAGGAGTTAGACGGTCTGAGGACAGGGCGTGATATGAGCAGTATATCAGACACACGATACAAGCTTTCCCAGCATGCTTTTGGTGAACATTACAGTTCAGCGAATTCAAATGAAAACAAACATACTTCTGTTGTGACCTTCCAAATATAAAGTGACATTTCTGCACTTTTCTAGGTAATTTAACAGTCAATTCAGATTTGTCAGAAAATTTTAATTTAACTAGTATTTTATTAGAGTGACATACAATACCATCTGAATACCATTATTGGAGCTGAAGATAGAAATGTTTATCTCCATTCCCCAGAGACTCACCTGACTGCAGTGCACACCTGTAGTGGTACTTGTTGGGACAGCCTTTGAACAGACAGCCCAGAGACGCACCTCTGTCCCCACATGACGAACACCTCTGCAACGCACAGAGAAAGAGGGAAGAGGAGGAGAGGAGGGAGAGAGCAGAGAGACAACCATCAAACAGCAGCACAGCACAAGTTCAACGTTTCAACAAGTAGGAAAAGTCTTATTGTAGTTAGTAATGTGGAAATGACACAATTGTACCAAGCACACCTACAGCTCAGTCTTTACGAAAAATCTTCAATATCCAGTTTTTCTGTAGTTTATAATTAGTTTGATTAAACATGGGAAAGGGTAATTCTATAGCTGTTACTTAGTAAAAAAACAAGTACAAGACTGGTCTAAATTGCTAGTCATATGTGATTAGACTAATGAAAATAAATGAAAGCACCTTTACTTTGTTTTATCTACCAGAGAAATGTGTTCCTTGTGCGCAAATTATCTTTGCACGTTGCATGTAACTTTCAGGTAAATGTATTCTGTTGTTGATCTCAGAGCTACTTCCTCTATTTTTGTACTTCAAACTGATGTAAAACTATGATAAATACTGACCACAAGTACTATCCCCCAGAGCAATTTTAATCAAATTAGAAAAACATGAAACTATTTAAAGTCCATATGAGGATATTTTACTTTAAATATTTATGTATCATTACTACATTAGATTGTGTCAAAATATTATTGTTGACTTCATATTCATCCTCAAAGTGTCATTAGTACTCTCTAGTGAAGACTGCAGTCCTACAGTACATGTGTGGTGAGGCGGTTCCTTTAAGTCCTTTGAGCGCAGTGTGAGTGACATCCCCTGGCAGCTCCTGACACTTAATTAAGCGAGTATCGAGCTGAAGAATCAATTAGAACATTCTTTAACTGAATTACATTCCCGGTGGACAGACTGCTCTGAGCTATCTGCACCGGCGCAGGAGCGAGGGAGGCTGCTGCCATTGTTACAGCGGCGCTATACTGACAAAGCAAGACAATAGAATGTTCCTCTGGCATTAAACGCATCAATCTTGCATTTACTCAATACCATGCATGTTTTATTATTTTGATTCTAGAATGTGATGTCATACTCCCCGTTGATTACATTTTACTTTTCCATAAAATGTCAAACACTAGTCAAGAATTTATTATTACAAGAAAAACTTGCCCCTCATCTATACTGAATATTACTGGCCTATAGACTGCTGGGATATCATCTGATACCCAGCAATACAGGCATCACCAGTTTGTCACCATGGAGATACACAGATTTAATGCCATACTGTGGAACATTACAAGAGTTGTGACTATCTTTTCGACACACTGAGCAGTTTTGGAAACTTTTGTTTTCTGAGCTCAGTTATCATCATATCATGGGATTTTAATCAACTAAAAAGTTCAGAATGTGCAGTTCAAAGGACACAAGGGACTGTTGGATTGTATGAAATAAGCTGTCTGTTTATCTTGTATCCATGGAGACCATGCAAGAAGCTAGTTAAGGACCTTTGAGATGCTACAGGCTTTTTGCACCAAATGTGGCTTCTTACACCAAATATGGCAGAAAATGTAGCATAACATCTTCCAGAGGAAATAAACTATCTGTCAGCATCTCCAATGGAGACAAGAAGGTTTCAGACCCTCCACCAGAAAACGTACATTGTACACTTGTATTTGGTGTTCTAACACGTGAAATTTTATGAAGCTGATATGTGTGAATGTGCCTTTACCGTACTGTGTGCTGCTCTGACGGCCTCCTCCAGCCCATAGACTCTCCCCCTGACCAAGAACACCCCAGCGGACCACACCCCGCAGTCCTCGTGCAGCCAGTACTCGCAGGGACCCAACGGCACCACGGGGGGGCTGTACCAATCCTCTGTGTCCACCCGGGCACGCTTCACCACTGGACTCCTCCCCTCCTCATCCCTCCACCGCCGCTGCTGCTGCCCCCTTATGGATGTCCACTTCCTCCCGCCGCTGCATGAAGACGAATCCGAATCGCTGGACTCCTCCTTCAGCCCCTGCCCCGCGTTTGACCTTTTCGCCTGGGGTTGGTGCCCTTCAGAGTAATAGGGCCCGTGGAGATCACCCAGGTCCATGGAGTTGGCAGACTGACCGCACAGGCAGCACACAAGCGCCGCCTGCTGGTCTGCTTGCATGGACACCCGTCCGATCTGGAGACAGGAAGTAGTGGGTACGGCGGCGGGCACGTACTCTGAAGATCCGTGCTGTTGGTTGGCTTTCCGTGGCGTTTTGACCTCTTCTGGGTAGTTGACTACAGTACACAGTGAGGGCGCCAGCTCCTTGCGTTGTACCCGGATAAACGGCGAGAAGCTATCAGTTTTTGAGTCCCGTTTTCCCTCTTTATAGTTTAAGTATCGCAGCTTGATTTCGGGCTCCTTAGGGGAAAACATACTAGAAGCATTTCTGATGTTAAGTTTTTTCCGTTTTCTCTCAGATGCTGGTTTCGATTTCGCTCTTGGGCAGGCTTTCTTCACGGATGCCTCGTTGTTGGTTTTGCCTGGGCTTTTTCTTGGAGATTTGGACGATTCTGGAGTTGACATAACACTTCCAACAATAACATCAAGATCACCGTCTGCTCGGGAAACAGCTTCTTGGCAGTTTTCTAATGGCAGAGGTTGATCAAGCGTTGATTTCCGTTTTAACTTTACCGGACTGGCTTGTAGTGGATTTTTGGTGCTTTGGTGGTGTGAATCTGAGGTAGCATTTTTGCGTTTTTCCAGGCTTGCTTTAGTCAGAGCCTTTTTAAGAGAGACTTTTGGAATCTCTTTTTTATCGTCACATTTTGTATTACTTGTTGAAAGCCTGTGGCTCTTACGTGGCATTAGCTTATCCTCCTTTGTTTGTGGACTTTTCTTGCCAGCTCGTATGCATCCGGACACATTATACCGACTGGAGTTGATGTTCATGACAATAGCGTCGAGCCGCATCCCTCTACCAGATCGGACAGGTAGTCTTCTTTCGCTTACCGTCTTTTGTAGTGCTTTAGAGTTGCCGTTCAAGACTTTGGCAGTTTTGAGCTTTCCATCCAAAACATCTTCAATACAAACGTCATCTGTTAAGTTGATTAACGGCTCCAAAACTGACTTCCTTCTACCAACTGAGCATTCATTTATGTCATTCGAAAGCAAGCTGGTTGCACTGTCCTCAGAACTTGGCTGGATGGTGTCTTGAGTACTTGAAAGATCGTCCGTTGTCTCTAAAAAGGAATTTTCCCCGCTCGGTGAATTGGAGGTTGGTGGAAGTATGAAGACATTATCCATTTCGTCTAGTGAGGTAGCAGAAGGGGACACAGGGTTTTCGGAAGGGCTGATGACTTCACCTAGTTGTGTATTTACTGCCTTATGATGTAGAGATAAGCAAACTACCTGTGGACTATCTTCGCCCAAAACATTCTCTTTGTCTTTTTGTAAGGAATCCACACAGTTTTCTGTTTCTTGGCACTCTTGTAAGGAGTCACTGCCCTCTCCCAAGGGTGCAGGAGACTCCTCATAAGTTCGGGGTGATTTTTTTGAAACCAATTCCGAAAACCCAGGCAAGAATTTTGGATGTTCTTGTGAACAATCTGATGACAATTCAGAGAGATGGAATTCTGTTGTGAAGGTGTGACTATTTTGTAAGGAATGATTGTCTCTGAAATGTTCCGCATTTTTGCTTAGAGAACTAGTACCCTCTGATTCTTGTAAGGCTGCAGGGCACTCAGGTAAGGACATGGAACCATCTTGTAAGGATTCACTAAACCAAATGTCCCCACCATTTTGTAAACGTTCACAGTTATTAACATTGTGTTGCTCTGATGTATCCAACTGTGATGCCTCGTTCAACTCAGATGTTTGTTTCATATTAGCCTCCACATCAAGCTCCAGCTGCTCCTGGGAGAGCGACTGGAGATGATCTGTGTGTGCTGTTAGATCACTAGGTCCATCCATGTTCTCTAGATAAGGCCGGTTTAATGCCATGTCTGTCTCTCCAGGCTCACACGGAGGCTGGAGCGAGTATTTGCTGAATGTTGGGACACCATACACAGAGGAGGTCCCAGACAGGGAGTCTTGGGTAGAGAAGACATGAGACCGGCTCACATAGGACAGGGTGACAGTGGTGTGGGAGAAGGCGTTATCGGGCAGGATCTGGTCTCCTGACTGGACAGTGCAGGGGGCAGTGTCTGGATATGAAGCTCCAGTACTGCCCTGCTCTGCGGTCTGATACCAGCTGGAGGTCCTTCTGATCATGGCACATTCTCCTCCTCTCCTGGTCAGGTCGACTACAGCGGGCAGGCTGGAGGTGGACAGGTCCTGTGAGGTCTGGAGGTCATCTGCTGTCCCAGGAGGCTGCTCCATAACAACTGCAGAGGACAAACAAAACAGGAGTTTGATGGGTTTCCATGGAAGCAACTGACACCATAGACTGATGCTTATGTGTAAAATGGGATTTGGCTAATTTGTCTAAAGCCAAGAGAGTGGTTTGGGAATGACAGTGAGAAATACTGTACAATATATAATATCATAAACGTTACACCAAGTAATCAATTCAACTAATAAATGTAACATTAATGCTTCAGAATGAAAATACACATTAATCAATCATTAAATTATATATTATTTACATAGCAACATCTACAGTGCGTTTATACTTGTAGGTACAGTTTATTTAGTAATCATCACTAATTGATCAATTTAATGATGTGTTCAAGATAAACAAAACTGCTGGGGAGAGACTGCAGGGCTTTGCCTGATGAAGGTGACATTATAATGGGACGTCTTGTTAGACTTAGACTTAGACAAACTTTATTGATCCACAAGGGAAATTATTTGGATACAGTAGCTCAGACATCACAATATAATATAATAACAGAGTAACAAAAATAGATGGTATAGCAAAAAGAGTAAGAGACACGTGTCAAATGAGACATAATTATAAAATGTATATGTACAAGTCAAAATAAAATAGAAATATAAGTAATAAAGTAATAAACTATATAGTCACAGCTATATACAAGAGACAAGAACGACAGTGCAAATACTATGCTGATTGACAGGGCGCGAGGTAATCCGTTACTTGGGATAACTTATAGTACAGTTGTAGGGAGTATTATCTGTTACATAAGGGTGAGTTGTTGTACAACTGTATGGCGTATGGTATGAATGTAGTCCTGAATCTCTCACTATTTGAGCGGAGCTGTAGGAGCCTATTGGAGAATGAGCTCCTCTGTCCCTCTATAGTCTATAGTTGTTGAATGGAATTAGTGTTCAGAGACATGGCGCACACACACACACACACACACACACACACACACACACACACACACACATACACACACAAAACACAGACACACAAAACACACACACGCAAACCACACACACACACAAAACACAGACACACAAAACACAGACACAAAACGCACACACAAAAAAACACAGACAAACAAACACACACACACACACACACACACACGCACGCACACACACACACACACACACACACAAACACACAAACACGTGAACTGAGCCTGCGCAAAAACACCACATCTGAACAAGAGGAAAATGCAGGATTAGAACAAAAATGTGATTATTGTTTTAGAAGATCCACCAGCTCCAGGGACAAGTGTCAAACACTCGACAACAGGGGCTAACAGATAGCCTAGCGGTGGCTAATGCTAGGCCTCAGCTAGCTCCGGTTACGGCTGTCTCATTTTCAAATCCCATCCACATTCCGTCAAGTTTAGGAGTTTTTACTACAGATGCTAAATTGGGCATCCTCGGCCCACTACTAACTATCGGGTCGTAAGGAGAGCGGGAAATCTTGGATTCGGCTTCTACAAAAACCTTAATAAGTCCTCCTTAGAATAGAAATTATAGATTTCATTAGCAGCCACTGGTTAAATGTGCAAACTACCCCGAGGAACTTTGGAAAACCACCAACGGCAGGAGCGAGGGTCCAAATACAAATGATGACAGTAAAATAACACTTAGTGCTCTTTAAACTTGTCCCGAATCGAAAAGGGCAAAGAATCCAATCCGGAACTTCACATTTGTGATGGGCTAGTTTAGATCAGCAGACGAAAGTTCCAGATGGGTTTAATTAAACTTTTTGCTAATGAAGTGCGGCAGCACGTTCTGGGCTGAGTGAGCGCTGGCAGCAGCAGGGCCAGGCCCGGTGCGTGAAACAAAGGCAGAGGTAAACTTACCGGGACAGACACACGGAGCCGCTTCAGGTCCGCTTTAAACCACTCCACTCTTCATTTCTCACAACACCTCTCCTTTTCCTCTGAATCCTAACAAGAGTAAGACCCGAGACAGCCGCGATGAATAAAAGAAACGCACTTTACAGGAACACTCTCCAGTTGCTGCGGCGTCAAGATTAGATTTTAACTCTCACTTCCGGTTTAACCTCCACAGTAAAAGCGGCGCTGCCATCTGCGTACCGCAACCGTACTTCCGGCTGGAACGTGTCAAAATAAAAATGCTTATGATATTGAGCACAGACATACAGCATAGGGCTACCTCTGCTTATGTGTTCAATGTGAAATGGTCACATTTATAAAACGCTTTTCATCAATAAACCACTCACCCATACACATACATATATACACATATATACACACACACACACACACACGCACACACGCACACACACGCACACACACACACACACACACACACACACACACACACACACACACACACACACACACACACACACACACACACACACACACACACACACACACACACACACACACACACACACACACACACACACACACCCACCAAGTGTTTAAAGTGATCAAACTGAAACACTTTTTCCCATTGGTTTAAAAATAAAAAAAAAAGCACTAGGCCATGTCCTTCCAAGGACAACTAAGTTTTTATTTATCTGGTCACACTAATCTGTTTAATATGCCTGTCCATGCGTCACAAAAAATAACATTCCAAGTTAACTATAGTACAGTATAATTTCCCATAATACAATCCTGTGAAACCATTATGGATATGTTCCATTCTAGAATCATACAATACTTTGCAGTGACATCATGCTGGGGGTGGCGCCTATGTATCTCGATGGCAGAATGTTTGACAGTTACACCATACCCACATAGGCAAACACTGTCAAAAAAAGACAGTGTAGAAAGTCTAACTTTAGTAATAGAGCTTCAGACAGTGCAGGGCCTCCAGTTGACAACATGACACTCCCAGGGAACATTGATGACATCAGCTGCAAAGTATCAATACATAAATATCACAGTAGTAGTAGTACATTGATACTGCTGAAAATGTAGCAGAACCAAATAAATAGAAGACCAGTCAAAGGGTGCAAAAATATTTATTGCTAATAAACCTGTTGTCAGTTGGTGTATATTTGCTTTATATTTACAATAAGAGTACAGAGGAGTGGGAATGTGAATATCCCTGCCATTTAAATAAATACAAGGGGACTGCCACTGAACAAGACAAACTGCAATGATTGTAGTGAGGCAAACTCTGGAAAAGTATCTACTCAAAGTATCATTCATCTGCTTGGGCTGTGTGAAACGTGGGTGAGTTAGTTGCAGACGTCGCAGCCATCTGGAAGGTTGTTCTGTAGTACTGTGGTGAGCTTGTGCTTTTAGCGAGCAGGAATGATAGAGAAGGAGGAGGAAGTGAAAACAAAAACATGCACACTATTCATTCATAAATATATTTGTTATGCAAGTAATACTCGCTCATCAAAATGGAGCTGTTAGGTACGGAAGCCCGAGAAGGACGAAACTAATTCTCAAAATAAGAAACAAAACAAGAATTAATATTTTCCTAAATGGTGACTTTTACTCATGTCTAAACTATAGATTTTGACTAATGAGACGGCGCTTGGGAAACCATAGTGAACAGTGGGCCAGCGCCTCCCAGTGGACACAATGTATTGGGGGAACATTCCAGGCAAATGTACAACATCGCCATGGAGACAAGCAGGTGACGAACCCTCCATCTGAAAAGCTATGCAGAATCACCCCACTTAATGCTGGTTCTAAACTGCCTTTATAAATTAGATGATTTTGAAACTATCATTTTGCATTCAATTAAAACACATTATTTTACTGAAATATTTTAAAACTATTATTGAAGCTGTTAAAATATCTAGAAAAATATAAATTCCATTTCTACATTCTTTCGTGAAACTGTAAATTGGTTAAGACCTTCTCGGGCTACCGTAGTTTTAGCCATTCACCGTCACATTTGTGGCTAGCAACAGTCCGGGGAGTTAAAACAGTAGCTTACACAGTTTTTTTTAGTGTTGACGGATGTTCATTATTAAAAACAGTATTTACAATAAGACATGGCAGCAAAAAAAAAAAAAAAAAAAAGTACAAAAAAGTCACAGTTAACTGAAGTGCAGAGAATGCCGACTATAAACTCAAACTTCATACCATATTCTGAATAACATAGGAGGGGTGTGTGGCCAGTGTAGTGTGGTACGATAGAGCTAAAATGCAGTGGGCGTTTGAACATGCAGCGCTCAGAACTCTTTCGGGTCCTTGTTGTCGAACAGGTGGAGGCGCTGTTCTGCGGTCAGACCCTCCTTTAGACTCTGGAAGAAAAACAAAAACACATGTCTTAGAAGACCTTATAATTTCCTCACTGCTCATTTACTGTCAACAACTTCCACCAGGTAAAGTGCAGCTGAACTAAGTGATCACCATAGCCCACAGTGAGGAGTGTCACCACATTGTAGCTCCCAGACAGCACACAAGGGTTAGGGTTAGGGTTAGTGTATGCACCTGTATGGTTTTCAAGTTTAAACTAAACAGTCGTCATGGGCTCACAATCAGGAACATTTCCACCACCAAGGCTACAATTGGTTTGAACATGTCTTTTTTAAAAGTTACATTGTATAGCTTTTCAGATGGAGGGTTCACCACCTGCTTGTCTCCATGGTGATGTTATACATTTGCCTGGAATGTTCCCCCTGGTATTAATATATATCACCATGGAGACTAAAAGGGGACATCACCAGACAAAGTTACAAATCTTATCTGTGTCTCGCAGTGATGAATATTTTTAATTTATAACACCCATAACCAGATAAACGCAAAATAGATAAGACAATGTCATACTGTGTAACATTCAATCTAGGCAAAGGAATAACAATAACTAGTGGAGTTTTCCACAAAAATGTGAGTGGTTTGTACATTGCCGTGTAACCAACTTCACTTACAGTGAAACGAATATCATTATTTACATGTATGTCTTAGTCTCTATAAGACTGAGTGTGTACTAATGTACTTAAACAAAATATGAATAAATGTTGTAAAGTGTCCAGTGTGCGTCCTTTGTGCTGTCTGAGAGAACCCAGAGTAGTCCCAGTGCAGAGGCGGCCTGTTGGAGGCGGTGCATGCGGGGGGCATGGTGTGGGGGCGTGGCTTTACCTCAGGAGCAGAGGCGCGCTGTGCTGCGGCCCTAACTGTCCCAGGGCATGTCTCGACTCACAGACTGAGAAAACACACAAGCAGGACCTGTGTGTTAGACTACTGCTACAGCCTACGACACACCACAGCAGAACGATACACACTGCACACTACACACTGCACAACATGCCTGAGACCTGCAGGGGGCGACACTGCCTCTGTGAATGCAGCCTGAGGGAGTGAGCAGGCAGGTTTTTTCATGATTATATTAAAGTCCTGTGATGTGATGATAGCACTTAAAAATGAACAAAGGGAGTTGGATTTGACACAGTGCAGGTTGCCAGAGCGGAGCAATGAGTCAGGTCAGTATGTTTAGATCTGTTGCTTCAACTGGTTTGTGTATCATATTTGTATCATTCATCATATGTTCAGTTTGGAATGCTTAAATGTAATTTCTGCTAAAAAGTACATAAAATATCTTGATCAGATTCAAGTATCACAGACAGTGAATGAACGGTTAACAGAACTGCTAAAGTTTAAAAATGTCACCTTATTGCTAGATGTATTTGTCAACAAATGCTACATAACTTAAAGGTACAGTATGTAAGGTGGCACCTGTATAAAATAGAAAGTTAAAGCCATACTTTGGAGCATTCTCCATGGAGATAGATAAGTTTTATGCAGTACTGTGGAATGTTATAGGCTGGTTACACATGTAGGACATTTCCATGGCAACAAGAAGGAGGCGGCAGTC
This sequence comes from Taenioides sp. WSHXM2023, assembly GCA_029959045.1. Classification (NCBI taxonomy): domain Eukaryota; kingdom Metazoa; phylum Chordata; class Actinopteri; order Gobiiformes; family Gobiidae; genus Taenioides; species Taenioides sp. WSHXM2023. The sequence goes on along the minus strand of CM057104.1, from coordinate 23,751,257 downwards.
CTCCTGGCCAAATAAGGGGTCTGGGTGAGGCAAATTTTTGGTTTGTTTTTGTTTTAGTTCAGTCTTTTTTGGGTTAAAGTCACATTGTGCAGATTTAAAGAAGTATCTTTTGTAAACAATACGCTGTCCATGTGATTGTTAAATCAGACATATTGTGCAAAATGGATTTTTAGAGCTTTAAAGCATGTTATAGTTGTTTTTCCTTCTAAATGATCCTCTCCAAGTCGTATTTGGAGTGATTTGTGCATGTTTGATCACTTATTTTCAAGACACCATATTGCTGATGAACCCCCGTTTTAACAGCAACCAGCATACTCTTACTGCTCTATATTTACTTTGTTCTCCAATTTAATTTCTTAAATTGGTGGTACGCATAGGTTTTGCCATATTATAACAATGATCCACGGATGTCATACATTATAACTTTATAGCAGACACAAGCACAGTATGTCTGCTTTAATAGAAATATTAGCTGAGGGGTGACTGAAGTGCCCACACTGGCTTTACGGATAGTTTCATGTCTTGATTTTAGTGATGCTGGAGAACAAACAGCAGAAAATATGTTGACAACAGAGATATGAGTTACAAAGTTTGAGCCGTGGACTTTGTAACATGGAAGGAGTCAAGACTTCTGAGCAGAAACATGCCAGGAGTGTTTGTGACGATGTTTACCACTTCAAACCCGGGCAGGGGGAGTGGATGCAGCGGCTCCCAGACCCCCTCCAGTACATCCACAGCACTCACCTTTGACCTCATGGTGCGCTCTGAGCGTTTGGCAGCGGCGGCGGCCATCTTGAGAATGTCTGGGTTGCTTTTGGACTTCATGATGTCTGAAAGCACAACATTCTGATTAGCAATGATGGGTACACAATGATAAACCTCACTGTTGGGAGGACCGGGAGAGGACATGTTGTAACTGCTAACACATCACATATCTAGATCACCACATTATCTTTTATTGTTTTGATAATGCTATATTCACTGAAAACTTTGTATTCACATGTTTTAATAGGTCTCCCTTCCTTTGCTCCCTGCGCCAAGACACTCCCCCTTGCAGAGCACCATTACATTACAATGAGTGTGTATCCCGCTAATGAAACTACAGCGCATCGCATCAGCTTTGTCCACTTTGTACAGTTCTGTATCTTTTTTTTTTTTTTGCGTATTTATGTAGAGACAGCCGTGTTCTGTCTGCGTCTTACTATAAAGCGTTTAATTGTCTGAGAATCAGGAAGTGTGTGATTGCTGTTAGCATGACCGTGATCACAAAATTCTGAAAGTTGTGAAAGAGTTTATAGAGAACAAAACAATTAGGATGCTCAGAATGCGTGAGGTAAGTGAGGAATAACTTTGGTTCTGAAATCGCCTTTAAATCAATCAAACAATGTGGAATTTTCAAATCGCACAGGCTTTATTTATTCAAGTAGCAAAAATGTTGCCCTGGGTTTATCAAAGTGTTATCAAGATAGATAGAAGATCACTCCATATTGGAAAATGATACCCTGGGGTAGACTGATGGAAGCTCCACCACCAATCACTCACGCACCACATTCATACAACACAAGGCGAGTGACGTGTTTTGCCCAAGGACACAACAGTATGTGTACATTGTCTTAAAGGTGCATTGTGTAGCTTTTCTGGTGGAGGATCCGTCAAACGCTTTTAGAGATGTAGCAAGGATATTGCTTTGCCTGGAATGTTTCACAATATGGCATTATACCTTTCTATCTCCATGGAAACCAAAGCAGACCAAGTGACAAGTCAAATCTGTGGAGAGGCGACCCTGCTCACAGTCAGAATGTCTGTTTTTCTAGGTATTTTTGAGCTATAAAACCACCTGTAATTGAATAAATGTAAAGTAGAGCTGATTAATGTCATACTGTGGAACATTCCAGGCAGAGCAATGATGTATCCATAGAAACAAAGTAACCAAAATGCACCTTTAAGTAACACAAGTCCTTTACAAATTAACTAAATGTCCTTATGTCTCCATCAATGGTGAAAGGTTACAAAGTGAAAGTAGTAAAGTATTGTTAAGTCAATTTTACAGCGGATACTTTGTACTTTTACTTCACTACATCTGAGAGCAGGTATCTGTACTTTCTACTCCACTACACTTTTGAACAGGACTGAATTATTATTATTAGTAGTAGTAGTAGTAGTAGTAGTAGTAGTAGTAGTGTTTGAGACCTTCTGAAAAGCCTGAGGGGTACATGTTTGTAATTTGAGCAAACTAAATATACAAATAAAAGCCAAAAATCTTAATCTAAATCACTACTTTTGAAGTTTTATTAGACCTCAAAATCTGCTAAATACTTTTTACTAATTAAGTACATTTTTACAATGGGTACTTTAATACTTTTACCAGAGTTTTTTGGGGGGTTTTTTGCCCTGGTATCTGGACTTTAAGTAACAAAATCAAGAACTTTCCATGTACAACAAAGAACAAGAAACCAGGACTAAAAACATGAAATAAATCAGGACTCGCACATAATCAAAGTGTTCACGTACCGTATCCCCCGCGGTCCACCTCCTCCAGCTCGGCCTCCCCCAGAGCCTCGTGGGCCAGCTGCAACTGTTCCCGGAGACGCCCCAGGTCCCTCTCGGCTTTGGCCTTCACTATGCTCAGCTCTGTGTAGATGTCCTTGTACTTGTCTGTCGCGTACTTCTTGTCCTAAAACATAAAAACGAGATGGCAGTTGAGAGAGGGAGCCTGCTAAAAGGACGGCGGGGGAATGGACAGCGGTAGCACGTACTCTCTGCGCTGCCTGGAGCTCGTCCTTCAGAGAGTTGATCTCCTGTTTGAGGTACTGTACTTCAGACTCCTTCACCCGCAGCATCACCTGAACACAAAGGAAGAAAAAACATAGAATCAGTTCAGCAGACTTTGCCCACAGGTCTGCACTAGCTCACGGTCAAGTCACTTTTATTAAAATGGTAGAGCCTATTAAAATTTGAATCAATTAAAATACTAAATTATTTGTATATGTGTAGAATACTTCAGTTTGTGATGTTGTTTTAATATTTACTATTAGGGGTGGGAAGCGATACAGTTTCCAAGAGACGAGACGCGACATAGGCGCTATGAGAATGAGACAAGACGAGATTTTGACATCATTTAGGCTATAATAAAGACATTGTGCAATTCAGTTCCCAATTTTAACCTCACCATTTTTCATTTACTTTAATATTTCTGCTCTGCTTTTTGGGACTACGCTCGGAAATGTAACTCACCATTTTTCAATCCAAACGTAAAAACATGAGGAAAAAATCTCACAAGATCGTTTTTAGTATGTGTGCACAATTTTGTCTCCCGAGATCTTGTCCCGTCCCCATTTACTATGCCTCAAAATTAGCATTAGTGTGAGCACTGAGACACAAACATCTACCTTTCTAAACACAGAAGTATCCTCCACTCAGTATATAGTCTTTAAAAATTTATTAATTTTAGTACGATTCAGCAAAAACCCCACGGACACACAACTGGACAGGAAGTAGTGATGCGAACAGTGTGGCTGCTGTGCACAGAGCCTATTACGCAACGAGAAATACTGCTGTTGAGACGAGTGGATGGATGGAGCAAAAATTAATTCAAATTATGAAATAAAATAGAAATGCCTGTTTACTTGTATGCATTTTAATTTGATATTTTGGATATGTAGAATTGTTATTTCAAATTTCACAAACACGACCTACCTGTGTTCCCAGTTACGAGGTAAACATGTTCAAATCAAATACTGACTTTAATGATATGAAGCTGATCTGTTGTTAATTACAACACATTGTTCATGATGGAAGTTGTAGAGGTTTGTTTATTTGGTGTTTTGGTTCTCATTATTCAGTCAGATTGAGTCTCGCACTTGGGTTGCCAGTTACAAGGACTAAAACAAATTGGAAATAAACCTCAATCTCTCTGATGTGAATCGCTAGTAGTACAATCCATTTTCTTCTTATTTATTTGGCTTTTTATTTATTTTATGATGTAATACTGCATGCTTTTTGGAACTACAGCTTCTCAAATTGTATAACTCACCAGCTCTTAACTCGTTTTTGTCAAAGGTAAAGGTAAATTCAGGGGGAAAAAATCTCACGAGATCATTTTTCTCATGTGTGCACGATCTTGTGGCAATTCTGCCTCGCGAGATCTTGTCCCATCCCTAACCTACAGTCAATACCGAGAATGAGAAAAACTTGTGTCCTCTATCTGCAGGTTAAGGCGCTGGCAACCCAACCCAGGTTCAGATGTGATTGTAGTACTTTTTAATACTAAGCACTCAGACTATAAATCCTACCTTTAAATGTAACAATAAAACTAGTGAACTCCCTACTACTTGTGTGTGGGTTGCACGTTGTATTTTGTTACCAGCCGTTCAAACGTGTGCATGAAATGATGGCAGTAAAGAAAAGCCGTCCTGGTTTTGAAGCATTTGAGCAGCCGGACTTTTGGGTCAGCGGAGTCTCACCTCTAACTCGTAGAGCTCTTTGCCCTGTATCGTTGTGCCCTCCCCGGAGCCCTCCTCTGACACCATGGAGCGCATCCTGGTGATCTCTGCAGCCAGACGGTTGTTCAGCTCCTACAAACACACACACACACGCACACGCACACGCACACGCACACGCGCACACACACACACACACACACACACACACACACCTTAACTATAACTACTCATCTTACACTGCATTAGCCCATAGCTTAACTTTAAATCACGTTGTTGATATAATACTGTAGAACCGATTGCATGCGTGTTACATGGTTGTGTGTATGTTAGCAGGTGTGTGTTACCTGGTTGTGTGCGTTGAGCTCCTGGTTCTCACGCTGGCACTGCCTCAGAGCCTGCCTCTCAGCCTCCAGGGCCTGGGCCAGGTGAGCATTCTCCAGACACTTCTGAGAGTACTGCTCCGACAGCACCTCGATCTCCCGCTGGAACGAGCCCAGCTCCTCTCTGCAACACAACACACAACACAGAACACACAACACACTGTGAGCTCACTCTTAAAGGTCCTATCAGATGCGTTATGTGGCTTTGAACTACTGCAATAATGTGGACAGACAGAAGTAAGAACAAAGTTAGAGCAGGCTCTAAAATGTATGGAATAAAAATAATAATAATGCATTAGTCTTATACAGCACTTTCCCAGACGCTCCAGTCACTTTACAATTCCATGCATTTTTCATGAACTCCTCACTCTGTGAAGGTAAGCTATCATAGCCTCTGCTGTCCTGGGGCAGACTAACAGTAGCAAGGCTGTCAATCTGTGCCATTGGTCCATCTGACCACCACCATTACTCACATACCGCATTCATACTAGGCAAAGCGTCTTGCCTCAGGACACAGCAGTAGTTTTTTCTACATCCATGTACTAACTAGGCTCTGCCTTGCTTTGCTTCTGAGATCTGATGAGACTTTAACAAGAAGGCAAATCATTCACAACTGTGGTCTGTAAGAAGATGCTAAGCTCCAGTCAACATACCTACTCAAGTTACCTGCTTTATCAGTGTTCTGCTTCTCCTCACAAAATGTATATGAACTATTGAATCATACATAGATTTTACTCACAACAGTTGTTATGCTGATAAATTACATATATATAGTATTTTACATGATTTCAAAGTCTGTATTTAAAAGTAAAAGGATGTCCATAGTTTGTGGATCTGAAGCCAAGTACACAATCAGAACGCTCTTATGCCTAAAATTCAGTTGGTAATGAGCTCACACTATGATATGATGTGTGTGGAGTGCAGATTACAGCTATAACCTTTAATGTATGTAAGGAGCCAACATGCTTAAAGTGCTGACAGCCGCGGGCTCCTGGTGATCGTCGATGAAATGAACACATGCAGCTGGGGGCAGAAAGAGCAGGTGAGGCGTGTGGACGTGTCAGCGCAGGTCTGTGAGGCTGGTTACGCGTGTGGGACAGGAATGCCAAATGACATGTTGTTGGAGAGCATCACTTACATGTTTTATCATCAGGCTGCATGCTTTCTATTCAAACAGCACCTCTGTACACAGCTCTGTGCCCTATAGTTACTATCATCTCAAATAAAGAGGGCTGACTGGTGGAAAACAACTGCATCACTTTAAATGACCACATTTATTCACTGGTCTGTTGGGTCATGTTTGGTCAGGCTTGACACGCAGTGGAGAAGTGTTGATCAGACTGATATCATTCTGTATAAAAAATACTGAAAGATATCAGTCTGGATTTGCCAGGCAAGAAATAAGTGGTTGGACAGGAAAACAATACAATATTAAATAAGTTAAGTGAAAAAATGTAGTACATGACGTCTTAAAGTAACCAACAGAACAAGCATCTTTTTTTTTCTTACAGAATATGATAAGCAATGTTACTGCACTTGAAATAAGAGAAATACAAGTCTAAAAATTTTACACTAAGACAAAATGTACTCAAATCAAAGCAAATTCTGCTTAAATCAATCACTTAAAAATGACAGCAAGAAAGTCCCAGAAACTCCGGCAAACAGAAAGTAGGAGGAGCTATATCTAATGCTCTTCCTCCCACCTGAGAGAGAGACATCAGCACATTCTAGAGTGTCAAACAACCAGTGTACGATATTATAAGGCAGGAGTGGTGACTGGATGGTGCTATATTTCCATACTACATCCCATCCGAGTAGTGCCCACATACTCATGCTGCCTGCGGATCTCCTCCATGTCTGCGTTCTCGGCGTTGTTGTTGGCTTTGCGAGCTTTGTCCAGCTCCTTCTCCAGCTCAGTGCGGTGGGCGTTCTTCATTGCTTCAATAGCTGCAGAGACACAGTGAAAACTATTACAGCACATAACATGGTCAAATACATGTAGCTGTGTCAGTCTTAACTATGCTCATGGTTCTTAGATCAGATGGGATTTTCCTAAGACCAAACAATCAAAAGGAACTTTTGCTAATATCACCGCCATAATCCATATTGCAGATGTTAACCTACATTATAAACAGGTCTGTCTTAACTTACTATTCAATAAATGATAGATTAGATATTATTATTTTGGGGGGTTAATATCGTGGGTACTTATTTGTATTAGTGGAGAATCTGGACTATATAAAGAAGTGGACTAAGGGCGCGTGACATCACCAATAGAGTTTATCCTTCACTCCAGCCAAGTGAAGCCAATCGAGGCTGGTAGGTTTTGGAGCAGAGTCCCATATTTGGAAATACAGGTGTGCAATCAAATAGCCAATCAGAAGCAAGGATGTTGAAGGCAAATAGGCAAGATAGCATCAATCAAATCTGTAATTAATGTTCATGTCTTGATTTATGAACAAAATAGCTAAATAAAAGCACTAGGGACATGTACATCAGTGGGGGGAACGTTTATTTTTCTGCACCAAGATAAGATTTTAAATTTTAATGTCTATATATATATATATATATATATATATATATATATATGTGTTTTTTTTTTTTTTTTTTTTCATCAGAGTTCAATGCATGCGATCATACCCAAATCAATGTTATGTTCCAATGTTATGTTCTAGTGGTGTGTTAGCTTTACCCGCTATAGTAGCCGCAGTCTCCTCTGCCAGCAGCCTCTCCTTCTCCTCATGCAGGTTCTCTAGCTCCCTCTGGTGTTTCTTCTGCAGCTCGTCGATCACCTTCTGATGGGACTCCTCCATGGCAGCGAAGCCCCGCTCACATGTGGCCTGGGAAGGCAGCACGGGACACTGTTAACATGGGCATTCTCACAAACACGTAACGCTACATTTAGAGCAAGCTACAGCCGGTTAGCCACGAGCAAGTCCAGCCTGTGTGAGTAGAAGAGGGTTAAAGAGGGACGAACGGACACGCAGGAGACAGGACAGACAGTCACGGGCAGAGGAGAGAGTCAGCTGAGAAATATCACTGACCCAGGCAAAAAGGTCCCTAAACTCACTCCAATTTATTTCAGTGTGAGCCAACTGCTACTTATAAGGCTGCTGTTGTATTTGCTGTTTATTGTTACAAATGAGAAAACTGTCATTACAGTTCATACATTTACATGTGTACATGTTACAACTTTCTATTACTTCTAAGGGGGCAACGGAGTCTTCTAAAGGTTCACGCTTCACTGTGATTGGTTAAGTCCGCCTGTCACTCATGTACAGACTGGCTGATGAATAAAACGAGTTGGTAGGGAAATGTAGACGACATGTGTCTGTACTTCAGCTTAGAGCTGCATTCACAGAAAGCCCCAGTTGGCAAGTCGCCCAAGCCAGGATCACATTGCAATTCCATACTATAGTGCCCTATATCCCATCTAAGGCTGCAGAATATATTCAAATAAAATAAAAGATGGCAATTAGAGTTAGTGCAATTATTAAATTGCAAATGCTTTTAATAATTGCAAAAGTTATTTACATAATAAAATCTCATCTGCAAAGAACAACTTATCTTTATGGAAAAATCTTGTTGTACATGTAGTTTAGAAAACATACATTGAAATGTATGGGATTTCTTATTTCTTAGTTTATTAGCTCATATTTAAAGTATGCAACTTCCTGGAGGTGGCACATCACCTGCATGATTCCATGGAAATAGAAAGTTAAAACCACACTACGGAACATTCTCCATGGAGATAGACAAGTTTCTTTGCCATACTGTGGAAGGAGGCCTCTCCTACTGGCCAAATAAGAGTTTGTGGAGATGCAAGTAAGGACATGTTTTTAATGATTCATTAATAAACAGAATCAACATTTTCATGTATTTATTTATTTATTTTTTGTTTTCCCTTAAATGTTAATGGGCCTAGAGTTGTTTAGAAGGTGCACTTTCGAAAACTGATATCAAAACTAAACTTGTCAGCCTTGTGCAGCCCTACATCACTGATAACACCATGGAGTGAGCGAGGGCCAAGAGCCATAACGGAACACATGTAGCCTTAGCAGTAGTGCTGCTTCCGTGACCTATTCATTGGTCTTAATCTGGGTTTAAAGCTGAGGCCAGCCCCAGCCCTCTCTGTAACACTGGGACCAAACGCAGGAGGAAGTGTTTTCACAGGGATCAGGTCCTGGGAGCGCAGCATGGCCCCTCTCAGCTAATGTAAACTTCCTGCACTGACATCACAGCCAGCCGTACCCACTCTCAAACATGTCAGACGCTCTCACTGCTGTGGGAATGTTATACTTTTTTATATATGGCCCAAACTATAGAATCCAATGAAGGAAGTTATTACTGGGTTTTAAATGAGATCACAAAATTCTATAGGCCAATATTGTTTCATACAGATGGATACTAGCAGGTTCAACATTCGTGAATTGAACCTTGTGAATGTTTCATGGCAAAATACAATGTGATTAATAGAAAAAACGTGGCTCTTGCCCCTATCTGGGGGATGACATCACATTGTAGAATCAGAAAACCACCAATATGGTGCATTCATGTGACATTACAGCATTCAAAAATGACAGATAGTTTTACAATGAGCTGAGGGGAGTCAGGTGAGAAGTCTATAGTGGAATTTGCTGACCTAGTTTATGGTAATATCTCTAATTACTGGTCTTATCTACATGAAACAAAAACTAGCACGAAGTTGACTGCATTCTCTAGACTCAACATTTGTGGATCATTATTTCTGAGATTTCATTAAAAAAACAGTGAATCTCAGTTACTCTGGTCCCTGCCCTCCATCTGAAACTATGACATCAAATTCTGAAATGTGAACGCAACTCATTAGTTTTTTTTGTTCTTTTTTCCCCCTCATATTTTATAAATATATCATGCTGCTGCTGTGATGGGCAATGGTATATGAAATATTTCCACTGCCATTCAATATGTGCATTCAGATTTAACTTAGATGACATAACAAATAACAAATAGCTTGTACTGTAAATGCCTATTTTGTGAAGTCAGATGTGAAGAATATAAAATATGATTAGCAGTATAAGTAATAAAACTGGTCTGAATTTGTTTGGATGGGTGTGGTGGTAGCAATAATTAATACTTCACCCCAATCCAATAAATTAGGCAGTATTTGTTTCTGGTCATAATTCTATTTACAACAAAAATGTTTTGAAATTAATGGAGATTTCAATAGAAGTCATAAATAATACACTGAATAACCCACTAATTACTTGGTTAAAAAATCCTTCTCAGCTATATACTGCTAGGAATCAGGATTAGACATAGGTTCACACTGAACTAACACAAGAGGAACACATTTTACTTGAAAACGAGAAACCTGCTCCAGCATAAGATCATCAGGATAATCCAATAGCTCTTGTACACCTGATGCTAAAATGGGTTCCTCTTCAAGCTCTATAGCGGTGACAGTGGTTAACCTGAGGGATGGTTAGTTTGTCATGCAACACAGAAGGGGCTAGCGACAGGAGTGTGAGCCGGGTTAGGGGGGTACACTGGGGGCAGGGATGGAGAGGTGGAAAGGGGGGGGTTTGGGTTTGCCACAAAGGAACACAAGGCATCACAGACGAGGAACGGCAAGGACAAGTAGCGCTTCCACCTTGAGGTTCTCCAGCTCCTGATCGTATTTCCGCCGCAGCATGGTGGGGTCGTCCTGCTCCTCACGCCGCCTCTTCTCCTCACTCATAGCTGACACTTGGCAGACCAGCTCTTGGATGTGATCTTTTAGCGTTTGGGGAGAGAAAGCCATATTGTCGACCAGATTTGCTTGACTGACTAAACTCCAGAGCTCCTCCACATCTTGATTGAACTTCTCGGTGAGGTGCTTCCGCTCGGCTTCATGCTTCTTCTGGAGATTCTCCATACAGTTGGTCAGGGAGTCAATCTCTTTGATGTTTTCTTCAGAACGGAGGTGTAACGCCTCATTGACCTTTGCCAAATCTTGCTGTAACTTGTGATTTTCCTGCTCATAGGATTCTTTCAGCTCCCTCAGTTCCTTTTTGTGCTTTGCTAACATGTCCTGAAGTTCTATCGTCTTATCCACTGAATCTATAGCCTTGCCTTCGATCTGTATCTTCAGATCTACCTCAGACATTTGACTTTGTAAATCGTCAACTTTCGACTGGAGATTGCTTGCCAATTCTTTTAATGTTAAACAGTTTGCACACTCTAGATTACGTGGCTGCATCTCTGACTGTTTTTTCTCATGCTCAACGTTCAACCTTACTGCCACATAGGCCAAGCAAGCCTCCTTGAAAGCATCTGGCAGATAATCTGACACCTGTTTTTGTCGCTCCTCTTGGGCTATGCTAGTTTGAGCCAAAGACATAAATCTCTCATCTTTTTGCTTTAAACCAGAGACTGTTTCCATTATTGAATCTAACTTTTCTTGCAAAGCTCTTCTCAACTCTTCAAGAATTAAACTATGAGCATCATTGTCAAACCAACTATACACTGTTGCAAAATCTTCTTGAGCCTCATAACTTTTCACTTGTTGACATATCCTACGCATTTTTAAAAGAGCTTGTTCTTGTGCAATTATTTGTTTGACCAAACTTGTAAACTCTATGCTAGATCTGTCAACATCTGGGTTTACTTTACCCATTTGGTTCCAGAATTCCCCTTCCACAGCCACTATCCGGTCTGCTTGACTAAACATCAATGGTCCATCTTGTGGTGCCTCAAATAAAGTGCTTCTCAGATCCAACAGCATTCTTTCTACATTAACTTCTACCTGAGCTATAATGTCTAAAACTTGCCTAAGTGCCTCTGATTTCCTCTCAAACTCTTCTACCATTTGTTCTTCTTTATCAACAACCTGCACATCCCCTGTCTGAACATACTCTGGCTTTTCTAATCTACTCTGTGTTTCTATCTTGTCTCGTAGCATCTGGATTTCCTCTTCGGCCTGTGCTATCCTTTCTTTTAAAACAGATTCTGACTCCTGGTTTAGTCTTACAAGTTCTTCATTCCTAACCTCAAGTTCTCTACATCTCTGTTCTGTAGACTCTAGCTGCGCTTCGGTCTCCTGCAGTTTGGCATGGGAAGCTTCAAGGAACTCATGGAGTTGGTCTTTTTCAGGTTGCAAGTAATCACCTTCCATGTCCGCGGTGAAGCCGAGACCTTTTAAGGTGGCCTCCTTCAGCTGGAGTTTCTTTTCAGTGTCTTTCAGGGTAGTCCCGAGCTCTTCCAGGGTAACTAGAGCTTCATGGAGCCTTAGAGACTTCTCATTGAGCTCCCTCTCGTAGTACTCTCTGTCGATAGCATTAGCCTGATTCTCAGCTAGTTCAGCCTTTAGCATCTTGAGCTCCTCCATGATGAGATGGTGCTGCTTGCCGCCTTGCTGGCAGATCAGCTCTGCTTTGAGGCGGTCGATTTCTCGGTCGGCTTCTGTCAACTGATTGACGATCTCCTGGCATCGCTGTTTTAAGGCTCCATTCTCACAGGTCAACAGTTCCACCTTCTGAGACAATAATCCGATGGTCATCTCACTTGTCTCGGAGTGGTTCTCAATCTTGGGGCAAGGACTGAAAGGGTGTTTGGGGCCTTCAAAGCTTTGCCTCTGGGCTTTTCCAACTGCTTCCTCCATGGTTAAAAGACGTGCCTCATAATTTCGGATGCTTTCTCCCGCCTTGGCTAAACTCTTCCTGATAGTCTCATTTGTGATCTCCTGTTGGCATTTCCAGCTTTCCAAAATCTTCTGGAGCTGTAGCCTGTCGGGTATGTCACAATTGCAGCTATGTGATTTGAGTAAGGAAGACAGCTCCTTGGTGGTGATGGTTTTGTCAGTTATCATGTCTTCCAGTTCCTGAATAGCCTCGGAGCTGTCGTGTAGCAAGAGACTAACAGTTTTTAGAACAGGTTCAGGGGGAGGAGTGTCAGAAAAGTAAGTGTCCTTAATGGGCAAGTGAGAAAGCGTGAGGCCAAGCTGTGCCTGCATACTGCGCTTTTTCAGCTCTTGCAGCTTCAGGAGTTCTTTGGTCTCCTGGTACTTCCTGGTTAAGCTCTGTGCCTGAGAACTAACCAGCTCGCTCTTCTTCATCTGGGGCATCACATCGGCCTCCAGACCCAAAGGGGGCTCCAGCTTGGAAAAGGGGACCAGACAGTTGGTTAACACACAGCAGGGGAGACACAAGCTTGCTAATCATTATCTGTTTAAACTAGCAATCATTTACGGCTACTTTCTAACAAAAGGTGACATTACTGTTAGCATTCACACATAATCTTAAATAAAAACTGAGAATAATAGTGATTACATAGTGATACAACAAAATAAGAATGGAGAGAGCAGTATTCTTTAAGGCAACAACCACAGCACATCTAGTTTGGGGAAGCACAAAAGTGACCTTTTTATTTTGAATGGTTTCAATAGTTAATGCTTTTATTAACTACACAATATGGACCTTTGGTACAAATGCATTAAAAAATAATGTGTACGTGTAATGTGGCCTGTCACAATACTATGTTGACTTATTCAATACATGACATAAAACTATTTTTTCTGGGGGTCAATATCATTGTACTTCAAAATGTGATATTATGACAGGTCTATGTGTATTGTGCCAGGACATGGGATGCCCAGCACCCAGCTCAGTCACACATGAACAAACTTGCTTTCCAAACTAGAGGGTTGCTTGTATATATCTGTGGATTCCTACATATTCTTATTTCAACTGGAATTAAAAACACTGCTCTCTCCTTAATGGTGTGGTGTGAAAGCAAAGAGTTAAATGGCCAGTTGTTAGTGGATCAACAGAACATGCACATTAGATGGTTATACATTGGAGTAAGTCATGTAATATTAGTTGCAGCTGCATGAGTGCTTTAGGATGGAAAGAAAACACATTCTACAAACAGTTGCTGTTATCTCCTTCACGTCCTCAACTTGACCATCTCCTCAACTCTGAGCTGTGATGGTCAGCACACAATATATTCTACAATTTCATTTAATGCAAATTTAAGTCATAAACCAACGTACAAAGTATTACATATAAAATGACACTGCACTACACAAGTAAGGAATTTTATCAAGGCCAAAGTTGCCTTGCCAAAGTATGGTAAGAAGGTAAACTTGATGGACTGAACAGAAGTTAAAGATGAGAGTATGATATTCATGCACATCATTAGAAGTCAAGCGTAGAAACTATTCAAACATGTTTAGAAGATCAGACTTAGCAAATGTGGACAGCAACAACTGTGGTGTAAGATATACACGTGGGATGGGCAACAAAATATACTGATGTTTACATCAACTATATTTCCATATGTCTCACTGTTGCATAAACATATAAAAGATCAAACATAAAGTGATTGTATTATAAATAAATAGGGACACATTCCCATGTCAAACAAGGGGAACAGCAATCTATTTAGAATTGCAATTAACAAAAGTCTGATGAAAATGTTACAGCTAGTATGCTAAGTATCTTCTAGCATGAGTTCAGATCTATGATCAGAGAGATTAACCAGTTAAAGCCAATGTAGTATGAGAATTTTATTATATGAAACATGCACTGAACTCATGCAAAGACTCCATGGAGCCAGCTGTTTTTTGTGTCAGTTTGTTTACATTTATCTTACATGAAATATGACATGCAGCAGATGTTATGAGATGGACAGAGTATGACAGAAGTTTGGTATGGTACTGTACAGTAGAGTGAAGTGGGTGTACTCACAGGAGAGATGTAGCCCGTGCGGATGTCCTGTTCCCTCTCCAGAGCACTCCTCAGCTGCTGCTCCAGCTGCTCCTTGTGTTTGTTGGACTCCAAGAGCTGCTGGTGACAGCTCTCTAGCTGAGCCTTGAGCTCCTCCATCTGACCAAATCAAACACCAGGGTTTTCACTTGGACATGTTCAGTGTGGACTGATGTGGACTCTTACTACACATGCGTTTACACAGCAAAATGCATTCGGTATAAAGCTGATGCAATGCAAGTAGTTGACAAATTGGGTTATGTTTTGAATAGGATAACTGGGTTACAATTTGAATAGGCTGATAACAATAATGAATGGAATCAGATTGTCCTGCAGAGAAGCACTGCAGTTTTTTCTTTCTTTATTATAAGACTTTACAAAACCCACCCCTTGCTTGTAGGTGTCCAGAAGGTGCTCCAGCTCCGAGGCCTGCCGGAGCTGCTGTGCTGAGGCTAAAGGCACCCTCCTCTCCTCTCTGATGGGCGTCTTCTCCACCTGTCTCCAGTGTTGTTCGATCACCTCCTCCACTCTCTGTTGCCTGTCCACAGAGCTAGGCCCTCCAGTGTCCCCTGTGCTCTCTAGCTCAGTCCTCACTTCCTCTGCGGGCTCCACTGCAGAGGTGGTCATGGACTCATACCTCTTGCGCCTCTCCTCTCTGCGGCGGCTCTTCTCCAGCTCCCCCAGGTCGGCCTGCAGACTCTCGGCCTCTTGAGCCCTCTGCTGGGCCAGAGCCTGGGCGATGGGTCTGAACTCTGCCCAGTCAAATGTCTTGGACCTGCCCTCTCGCCTGCGCTCCCTGGCCCTGCTCTTGGCCACAGAGGGGGAGTCTACAGAGGACGTCTCAGAAGAAGGAGAGTCCTGGGTCACATCTGGTCGCACCAAACCTTCCAGAGCAGAAAACGAGCTGTGGTCCTCAGTGGCGCTGGAACATACAAGGATGTCCATTTAGCTTCAAATTTAAAAAAATGCTCCATTGCTTTGATGACAACTGACTGCCTGGAGTAACCATACCCGTTTTTGTTTTTTTTACAGATATATTCTATAAGCAGTTCTTGAGGTCAAAATGACAGTGTACTGTCTGCACCTAATTATAAAGTGTTTTATTGTCCAATAATCAGGAAGTGCTCCTTGTTGTAACCAATTAGGATGTCTGGAATGCATAAGGTAAGAGAGGAATAGCTTTGGACCACTGCAAACCATTTAAAATGAAATAGTTCTGTTTTGGATGTTAAGGACTGTAAAAATCAGGTACAGTCTTTAAAGCTAGATTAGTTAAGTAAAAGGTATTTATTTATCCCATTCTTCAATGCAGCTGAGCAAAAACACATATGCAAGTATTGACAATAACATTTGCCCACAACTTTGTTTTAAGATGGACCAACCAACCTTGCTACATCTGGGGCAGTGGAGGGTCTAACGTTCTTCATGACCGCCTGGATCCAGTTCCTGCGAATCCCTGCCGTCATTGCCGACAGAGTGTGCACCCCTTCCTGCGTCTAAACACAAAAGCAGTGGCAACATCAGTTTTGTAAGAGAGGAACCAAATCATGGAATCATTTGGCATGCTCGGCCATCGTACATGAATTTGAAAGCCATAGTTGCGTTGAGCCTGATATTCCGTAACGTTGTAGCAAGTGGACAGATCGATCTCACCGTCCAGGTCAGAAGCCTGACGACAACAACAGAAATTTGAGGTCAGACAGAGAGAGACATGATGCAAGCAGAGACAGTGAGAAGGTCCACTCACCTCCTCAGCGATGGAGTCCTTGTAGTAGCGCAGGCTGTGGTCCGTCAGCACAAACCAGTATTTTTTCCACTGCGGAGCATAAGGGGAAGAGTAAACTACAGGATACACAGCCCTTTCACTGTTCTCCAATCAAGAGTACGGTAAAGTACACTAGAATACTTACAAATATACAAGACTACTAAGAAAGCCAAATTCAAACTGAAACATTACCTGGCCTTGTTCATCCAGCTTCACCATCCAGCCCTTCTTGAAGTTCAGCAGGTCAGGCTAGAATAAAACATCAGATGACTGTTAGAAATGCAGAAATAGCTGTTTGAATTGTTCACTTTATTTTTGTTTTTATACTGCCATGCAGCACAGAATGCTTTTAGCTGTTCTATTCTTTACCACGTTAGCTTGGGCAGAGGGTCTAACCGCTTCTGAGTATTTAACAGCCAACATGCCCACACAGGAGGGAGTTGTCCTGACTTCTGTAGAATGGACAGAATTGTAATGATGTGATGGAGCACAGGGTCAGGACGACTCCTCCACACTGTGGTGACCGTGGTGCATCTCTCAGCACTCCAATCCTGCCTCTTCAAGCCTTACCTCCGTCCTCCAGCCCAGGGGAGGAGGTCATGTATATGGCCTCTGACACTATGAGCAGGTCAGGTTAGAGAGCAGAGATGCACCGTGCGTCCTGCAGGTGCTCAGACTCACATCACTCAGTGCCTCATGGTGACTCACATTAAACAGTGCGCTCAAAACAGACAAGCACAACACAAGTTAACCTGCACAGCAGAGGGAGAGGGGAGCAACTACTGCCCCCTGCAGCACGGCGGGCTGGTCTACTATATTCACACCGAGAAACATAGTCGCTTCATCCTGTGTCCAATGATACAACATTTGTGCTCAATCAGGTCATAACGCTGTAGTTGACATGTATTTCAAAACGGCTTTAGGCCAGGCCTTTTCCTC
Organism: Taenioides sp. WSHXM2023; assembly: GCA_029959045.1. Taxonomy (NCBI): domain Eukaryota; kingdom Metazoa; phylum Chordata; class Actinopteri; order Gobiiformes; family Gobiidae; genus Taenioides; species Taenioides sp. WSHXM2023. The sequence goes on along the minus strand of CM057104.1, from coordinate 23,734,006 downwards.
ATCCTACTGTGTGACCAGGTTCAAGACTAAAATTGATTAAAATCTCATTCCTCATTACATAATTGTAGATGTGAGGCAAGTCCAGAGCCACAAAGACCGCTGTTCACCTTTAATTCTCTTAAGTGTGTTACCAAACCACATAGAGCCTCAACAACAAATCAAAGCCAGGATCAGACCAAAACAGCACAGGCTTTGGCGCACATAGCCATTCTATCAGATGCCTACATCCACTGATGAAGGAGACATTTAACTCCATTACAACTGATCCTTAAGTACATGAAGGTCTGAACAGTTCAGAGGGTGTAATGGAGAATGTGAAGCACATCCTAAACCAAACAAAGTCTCATCATTTAGAATGTTACTGACTGTACATGAGTATTCTGATGATTGCCAGAAAAAGAGCAGTGTCTTACGGTCATGACAGACTCTGTGGTCCTTCTGTCCAGGGACTTGGCTCTCCTCAGGGGGGGCAGAGTGGAGGGGAAGTCCGGGTCCTGCCCTTGGTCCTGAGGTGCACACAACACATTTCATTCACACATCACCAAGATTTCACACAGTAATTCTTTTTTATCAGTGTTTGCTGTACAAATCACAAAAGTTTCAAAGTATGTAATACAATGTTTTTTGGAAAATATACATGTCCCTAAATTTTCAAGCTTTTATAAACTTTCTGAAATAGATGTGATTGTTGAGTTCCATATTAAAGGTACAAATTGTAACTTTTCTGGATTGCTCCTCGGTATTTTCACAGTTTACACTATCCATGGAGCCATGTTGCAGGTCAGATCGGTGGAGAGGCACCCCACTTTTAATAATGGATGTTTTAAATAGGGATGGGCAGATATGGATTTTTTTTTCCTTTTTTGTTGAACCGATACAGATATTTGCTGAAACTGGGTTTTAGCTTTTAAAATGCTACTTAAGGCTCACAAATGTATCTTAACTTGAAGTAAAGGTCACAAATTCATTTTTGTAATATTACAGAAGAGACAAATCCGATGCTCTGAGGACAAAGTGGGACTGACACAGAATGGGGCAGTACCGGAGAATACTGGTATCAGATATCAGTATCAAATAATGATATTGGCTGATAATGATATAAAAAAAAATCTATTGATATATCATACATCCTCAGGTTTGCAGATATTTTTGAGCAATACAAATACCTGTAATTAAACAAAATGCGAAACAATGCATTTAATTCAATACTGCGGAACATTCCAGGTGTCATGGAGACAAGCAGGTGGCAGAACCTCAACCGGAAAAGTTGCATAGTCCACCTTTAAGAGTGCTCTCATGTGTTAATGTTCACTGTGAACTGAAATATAAAAGCGATATTTGGGGGAAAAAAACACATTATTATTGCACAGTGTGGAGCAGCGGGTGGGAAAAGGAAGTTTGGAGCCCAAGGGGAATCCCACCACTGAAGGGAAACTGGATATGAACACGGCCCATGCAGACAACCCCTGACCTCCTCGGAACAAAAGCAGGATGGAGGGAATGGGGCAGGGGTGAAAAAGAGAGAGGGGGGGAAGAGGAGCAGTGTCCGTACCTCTCTATGGAAGCGCCTGTGCTGGCTGCGGCCCTGTCTCTCCTCACTCCTCCCACTCTCCTCCACCTCCATCTTCTCCTGGTTCTCCAGCTCCAGGGCCTCCAACTTCTCGATCACACCGGAGCGACTGCAACACCACATGACACAATTACGGTCATTATTTTTATTTTTTACTATAGTTGGTTATTATTGTTTAAAGTTCCTATATTTTGTGAAATTGACTCTTGTGAGCTTTTAGCTATGTTACAATGTTACCTCTTCAAAAATGTACCTGGAGGTTTTTTTGTTTGTTTGTTTGTTTGTTTTTTAATTCATGCACGAGTAATCCTGCATTATTAGGCCGTTTACATCTTCAGAGCTCAAAATGCTCTGTTCCACCTTGTGATGTCATGAAGCTGTAGTTTGCAACTTAACAGCTACCATTTACGTTTAGTTCAGTAGAGATTGGCAATTCCAGGTCTGAAATTATCCAAATGATTCTAGTGACGGTGTATGGAACTTAAAAACACAGTGGAGCACTTCCTGTATTACCACATGACATCACAAGGTGAAAGTGTTTTCAGAGTGAACAAAGTGAAGAACTCAGCCTAAATGAGTGAAGAACTCATTATTCATTATTACAGTAATCTTTAACTTACTGTTACCACAGCCACACTTTGACCAATATAGACACGTTATACTTCTTTTGAACTATTCAGTCACAAGATTTTTCAATTCAGTGACCAGAAGTCACATTGAATGCCCCAGCAAAGAAGCACTGTGCTGCTATCATTACAAGGAAACCCTGTATGAGTCCTAAATGTTTTCATAGTTCAGGTGACAGTCACAAATTATTTTAGTGATGTAGCTGCTCTTAAAGTGCACTCTTGATGGTCAACTTCTCTGCTCAGTGCTCACTGTTAAGCCAAGAATCGACAAATAAGACCTGGCCATGTTTCAATAGTATCAGTTCTTGGCATCAACATCACACTGATACCACTTTTGGGGGAAAATGAACATAGCAGACACTGAATACTTCTGCAAAAGTTCAAGACTATCAGTAATCAAAAAGAGTGTCTACTGTCAATAATAATTTTGTATTGAAAAACAAAAATGTGGCTGTTTGCTGCTTCCAGTCAGTGAGAACAGGTAGAGGGTGCTATGGGAAAAGGATCAAAACTCAAAACGAACAGTAAAAATCGCAGGAGGAAAAGTAGAGAGTTAAAAGGCCTTTATTAAAATGGCCTAAGCCAGCCTGTTTGGATCATGACTGGTCTTCATCCGGGCTTAAGTTAAGGCAGATTTATAGTTCTGCACTGACTGAACGCACACTGCCACCGTTGCCTTGTCGCCGTCATTTTTGATTTATGGATCTGTGTCGAGGTCTATGTGCCGTAAAGCAATTCACTGCCACAACGCTAGGGGGCTAGGATTTAAAAATGGCATTTGTGTATACAAAATGAAGCGGGAAAGCGGAGTACCAGAAATGTATGTAGAGAGGACCTTATCGTTTGTTGTACTACCACTACCACTACCATTGTATTGCGTATTACGCCAGTAAAAAAAACATACCAAAAAAAGTGCGAGAGCAACATAGCCAAAAAAAAAGTTTTAGTATTGATTTGCATCTACTTTGTCATTTATGTATTTTTTGATGACCCTACTCCATAATAGCAGTGGTCCTTCAGATACCACATGCTTCTCTCCTGGCTCAAACTCCACTCCTCTTTTGAAATGTCCCCCGTCTGTAGTGAATCGGAGCTCTAAGTCTGCAGAACTGTGTGTGTGTGTGTGTGTGTGTGTGTGTGTGTGTGTGTGTGTGTGTGTTCCCCTGCAGTGACACCAAACCCCGGCCCACCACACAGACCTTTTGTTCAGCCACAGAGGAGCAGCGGTGCGCGGAGGGAGCACACACAGCAGGCAAATATTACATTACTCTGGCCCAAACTCTGGCCTTATTTGGGGAGAGTTCAGCCAAAGCCCCGCTCCTTAAAAGGGAACAGAGGAGAGGAGCCTGCAGAGGCATCATGGGACCAGGAGAGCGCTTTGACATGGGATCAAAGCATCTTCAGCAGCACACAGAAAAGACAGGGCTTCTAAAAGGGCTGCATTAGATATTAAAGGATTTTTCCCATTTATTTGAACAAAATTAATCTTGCCCCAGTACAGACATTTTGTATAAGCAGTTCTTGAGGTCAAAATCAGGAAGTGCATGCTAGCATGTTAGTTGCTGTTAGCATTACTATAACGGCAACTCCACAGTAGTGTCAGAAAGTTGTGTGCCTATAAACTCATTGTGGTGAATAATGAGAATGCTCAGAATGCACAAGGTAAGTGAGGAAGAACTTTGGACCACTGCAAATGGTTTTCACATTTTTAAGACAGTAAAAAAAATCAAGTACAGCGCCTTTTAAGAGGACATGTTTTTGTTTGGTTTCTCCCTGGTATTTGGTGATAAACTACATCAAACACAGATCATTATTTAATCATTGCATCAACAGGTTCAGTGACTTCCTGTACAGAACTGCAGGACTGATTCTCTGCAGCTGCTTAAAGCCATCTGCCTCACTTCTGTTTATTCTATCCACTTATTGTGCAATATATGACCGCTGGAACAATATATTTTGGAGCCCAATGTTTTTCGTGGGTACATTTTCTTTGCAGAAGTGGTGATCTGGGGTCTTTTTGTTATATTACAATAAGATTTGAGCTGCAGAGAGTTGAATAATTTACTTCTATGGCTCATTATTGGTCCATATCCTTTATTCCTGCTTTATTTCAATTGCATCAGTGGCATAATGTAGTTTCATTATTATGGATTCTCGCAATATTTCTCCGTAGCAGTATATCGTGCTTCGAAATGTGTCATTGTGACAGAGCTCACTCTCTCTTGCAGTGCAATTCAACACCGCATTTTTTACTCATCCTCTTATCACGGACCAAAACTATTAACTACACAAACTAGTAAGCAGCATACGGAGGGACCAAAATTTGTGTCAGTGCTGATCTAAAATGAGTGGATAATTACCATGTGCCAAAGGTAGGGGTGACCAAACTATTTTCAGTGAGGGCTGCACTTAAAAACGAAACAAAGAGGAGGACAGATCGAGGGGACTGATTTATAACAGGTTAGACTGAACCACCAGATCTTTAATCATGTTTAGATCCAAACATTTGATATGGGCTTTATCATGGTAAATTTCCCAAAACTTGGTGTACAAGTACTGCTTAAGGTAATATAGGCCAGTTCACCTAAAGGGCCACATTTGGTCCCCAGGCCATAGTTTGGACATGCCAAGTGCCATTTCCATTGCACTTGTAGCTGCTCCATAGTTGGCTCATAAAGAACACACCACAGTGGGGCAGTAACATGTTTATGGGCCGTCCCGCGGTGGACAGGGGGCCCTTAGCTTCCTGTGAGGGGAAAGAGATGACCCCTCCCCAGCCCTCTCCACCCATCACCCCCCGATGGAGAGGGAGACCTGTGCCCTCAGACAGTAAAGCCAGATTAGTCCATGGAAACTCCAGCAGTTTGTGTTTAAACAGCCTCTGCTTACAGTGGCTCTGGGAACTGATACCAAAGCAGAGGAGATTATTAGAGGAGGTCCATCCATAGTGGTTCAAACAGTTCAGAGGCAGCATGCGTCACGAGATAGAGCCCTGATAGCGGCCATGACTTTAAAAGGAGAAAGCTGATGGAGGGTTTCTAGACCAAAAAGTGAGAGAGTGGTCCACATACCAAGACAGGGATCTAATTTTCTTTATCAGGCCAATTCTGACGAGGAAAACCGGTTTCCCTAGTGTGGTTCCCTGGCCTAGAATTAATAATACCACAAACTACTAGTAGGCCAAGATTGTCTCATTGTATTGTACAATAAAAGTACTGTGTTACTAGTTGTGTTTAAAGGTGTTCTACTATATATGTGACCTGCAATCTTAAAATTTTAAAAAAGATACTCTAATTATAACTGAATCTGGGTTGCCAGTGTCTTCACCTGTAGACAGAGGACACATCCAAGTCTGTCTCATTCTCAGTATACGGACAGACCATGTCTCATATGAAGCTCAGAATCTCCAGAATTCCCGCCCTGAGCTGCAGAGGCTGCATTAGCACAGATTCAGGATTGCCTGCAGGTGCCGGGGTTTAGGTAGTGACCATTTAGATCAGAGAGAGACATTTTAGGACTGATTTCCATTTCAGCCGCCCTCTTGAATGTTTGTTTACAGAGATAATAGTGGATATGTAGTGTGTCCGTGTGATATCAGACCTCCTCTCGGGGCTGATGAGCGCCTCTCTGTCCCTCCTGTCCGGGCTCTTGTGGCGGCTCCTTCTCTCAGCCTTGCGGGCCTCTGCTTCCAGCCTGCGGGCTCTGGGGGTGTCGTGGTGGTGGCCCCTGTGTGCGCTCTGGCTGTGGCCTTCTCCGCTGGTCACTGTGCTGCCGCTGGCGTCTGAGTCCAGGGAGCTGAGAGAGCCGCTGATGTGGGAGCCGTTGGACAGCAGGGAGCTGCCCGAAGGGAAGGGGTCACTGGGGGCCGGGGACAGGCAGCGGGGGACACCTCCCAGGCTGGAGCAGGAGCCTGTGGGGGACAGAGGGTCGCTGGAGAGCTGAGGAGCAGAAGCGTGGAGGATGTGGCTTGAGCTGCGGTCCACTTCATCACCGTTCAGAGAGCTGAGGTCTGAGGACACAGCAACATCACCTGGACCAAACAGAGACAAGGACTTTAGTAAACAAACTGTAATTTCTAATGAGTCTCCTTATATTAGCCACATTTAAAGCAGCACCGTGAAACGTTCTGGAGGTGGAACATCTCCGTCTGATTCCATGGAATAGTTTTAAGCTATAAAATGGAATATTATAACCAATGCAACATTTCCTTGGAAACAGGTAGGGGAAGGTTAAAAAAAAAAAAAAGTGTGTGGAAATGCAAGCCTGTTCACTGTAAGAATGCTTTTTCAGGGCTATAAAAACACCCAAAATGGAACAAAAAACTGCTTTTATGCTTGGCTAAAAAGTTACACAGTGAGACTAAGTTCTTTTGTAAAAACATTATAGGCAAAGCAATACAATCTAAATGGAGACCCTCACCCAGAAAAGTTAGAGCACCTTTAACATCAGTTCATTTTATTGTTAGAATGAAGCTAACAGAAAATGAATAAGCTGAGTAACTAGAGCACCAGCACTATCAGAGTTTATTATTAAAAAGCTTTGTTAAGTGAGGTGAGTGGTGCCATTGTTTTTCTTGTCATTAATGTTCACCAGATTGTGTAACCACCAGGCCTGTTAACTAGCCTCTAAGTTAGTTACACTTTCAACCTGCAGTAACATGCACACAGGAAACAACAGATACACCACAATAAATAATGTCTTCAAATCTTTCCCCAGCAGATTTATTAAATACTTCTGTTTGTTTACTAGTCCGAACAAGGTCAGGACCAGGAAGTGGCCAGATAAGCCCAGAGATTTCCCCCATAAAAGTGTGCCCTTGAAGTATGCATGAAAGTGAATGCATTAGAAGCACAAAACCAATAGCTTGGATGTGCCCCGAATCAGAAATAGCTAGAACTAAAAACGACTTTCCATTTTGATTCTCCTTACAGGCAGTTTTACAAAAAATATCCAAATTTATGATCCACAGTTGTTAAAATGTTCAATATTAAAATGGCTTTAAGTCCTTTCAATTGACAACAATCACGTCTTTGGGGCTGAATAAATGCACCGCTTTCTGAAGAAATAGTGAACAAAATATGTGCCTTTTGTTTATTTATACTGACTGAGAAGAGGTTGAACTTTGTGTCAGTTTTTGTTTCATTCGGATAAGTCCAGTAATTACAGAGATATGAGCCATAAACAAGGTCAAGGAATATGCAATCTGACAGTAAAACAGCAAATTTTGCCATACAATTCTGACTTGTCCTCCAGTTCTGATTTAAACATTCAGGATTCAAGACAGTTGGCTAATGCTAGCAATGTTATTGGGCGGGACTTGTTTAACGGCACAAAAGTTCTTTACAGTCAGCTTGTGTTAAAACAAATCTTAGATTAAAGTCTAATGCAGTGCCTGCAGTTAGCTTCATCCCCCAGAGAATGTGACATCAGATGACATCAGCTGCAACGTATCAATATAATCTAATATTCTTCTTCTTCTGGCTATGGGTTGTATATCTGTTGCCTGGATAGCCCATAAACATTATGAGTGCACTTAGTTCCTCCAGACCTGTAGGGGGCAGATCAGCAGTGGCCCACAGTGCTGTTCCCTCTGCCTCCCTCTGGCTCAGCTCTTCCTGCCAAATGATGGAGCTGGAGTCTGGGCCCTTCTCCGTCTCTGGGATCCCCGAGCCCGTCACTGCTACCTTTGCTGGACCAGGCTCCTGAACACAAATGCAAAAAAAAACAAAAAAAAAAAACATTACAAATATACTCAGTTTGAATATTAAGGAGAGAAGGGAAAAAAGCTTACCTGTGAGGTTGTAGGCTCCACCTTGCGTTTCTTCTTCTGGTTCTGTTTGTTGGTGCGAGGATACACAGACAGCTGCTCGCTCCACCTGCAGTAATTTAACAAATACATTTTAGTGTAATGATTCATTTGAGATCAAATATTGTCATGGTGACTGGATATGACAATCAGAGCTTTCATATTGACAATTTAATTGAATCTCTCTGAAATGCTCAAAATAATCAGCTTGGAATATGAATTTGTTTGGAGCCCCTTGAGATGTCTCGCCATGTCGTTTTCGAGGGGGTCTTTATGGAGATGGCACATACCCTGCATGACTCCATGACAATAGAAAGTCATCTTAAAACCACACTTAGGAACATTCTCTTCTTTTACGGCATACCGTGGAATATTAGAGCTACTTCCGGCGCTGGCGCTGCGCTAGCTGCCCGTCACAGCGCTCCCGCACTTTTCGTAACTTTTCTAACTTTTTGCCCTTAAATCTCCCCACTTTTATAAATATTTTTCGCAACATTGATTGTTAAGCTTGGGCTGCACTCGACGCTGCATTTTTCCGCACTTTTGGGGGATTATTTACCTGTCTCGGCTTAAGATGTGTACGGGACCCCGACGCCTCGTCTACACAATGGATCAGCTGATGGCGCTCCGCAGCGCTGTTGTGTTCCCCCGGGACAGGCATGTCATCCCCGAGGAGATTCTACGGACGACACGCCGTGGACGCCGTGCGGGACGTAAACTCCGGGAAAAGAAGAGACGCTGCAGACCGGTTCTCCCCTCCGTTGTTACGGGGGAACGTGCGCTCCCTCGTCAACAAGACGGACGAGCTGGCGGCGCTCGTTAGATTCCAGCGGGAGTACAGGGACGCTAGCATCATTGTTTTTACGGAGACGTGGCTAACACCGCTAATCCCGGACTCTACCGTCACCGTGGACAACTTTCACCTGCTGCGCGCGGACAGGACGGAGGAGAGCGGGAAGAAGAAGGGAGGAGGACTAGCGCTGTTTGTGAACGAGAAATGGTGCAAATCTAGTCACTGTACAGTGAAGGAGCAGATGTGTAATAAGGACATTGAACTGTTTGCTGTTAGCATGAGGCCATTCTACCTGCCCCGGGAGTTTTCACACGTCATCACACTGGCTGTGTATATTCCTCCCAGTGCTAACGCGGAGAATGCTTGTGACACTCTGCTCTCCTGCATCAGCTCTCTTCAGACTCAGCATCCACAGGCCCTCTTCCTCACCACCGGGGACTTCAACCATGCATCTCCCTCATCTGTCCTGCCAACATACACCCAGTATGTGACCTGCCCCACAAGAGACAATAAAACTTTGGACTTATTCTTTGCCAACGTCAAGGAGGCCTACATCTCATCACCCCTCCCCCCCCTGGGAAGAGCAGACCACAACATCATCCATTTGAGGCCTGTGTACGAACCACTTGTGCGCAGGCAGCCTGTGGAACCCCGAGTGGTGAAGAGGTGGACAGCAGAGAGCGAGGAGGCTCTGAGGGACTGCTTTAGCACCACTGTGTGGACAGAGCTCTGCCAGCCTCATGGGGAGGACATCAATGCTATCACGGACTGTATTACGGACTACATCAACTTCTGTTTTGAAAACACTGTACCCTCTCGGACGGTGCGGTGTTTTCCAAACAACAAGCCGTGGATTAACTCGGACATCAAAGCTCTGCTGAAGGAGAAGAAGAGAGCTTTCAGGTCTGGGAACAAAGAGGAGCTGAGGACTGTACAGAGTAGGGCTGAACGATTTTAAGAAAAAATTGAATTGCGATTTTTCTGGCAAAAATTGCGATTTCGATTTTATCCACGATTTTTTTCAGTGCACATGAACATTCGCAAGCATCAGAGAAACTTGCATCATACCATTCAAACACTAAATTCCATAACTGTAATTCAAGAATGAAAACGCATGTGGCTCTTTCATCGTTCTGTGGTGGCTCCCTGTGACTTTGGAAAATAATAATGAGTATTTAATTACATTGTATTTTTATTTTAGTTTGTTCGTTTTTAAATGTAAATCTAAAATTGTAGATAATGGTAATCTTATAACATTTAAATAAAACGTTTTTAATATTTTTGTCGCTCAAAACATGCGTCAAAGCCGAGACTGGTACACAATGTACACGCGATAAAATGATGACGGACCACAGAAGCAGACGCATTTTTGGTTCTGCGGGTGGATAATTTAAGTTTGGCTTTTTATTTCCTACGAGGAGGACTCAAATAATAATGTGTTTAATGCAGCTTTGCGCACATTTGTTTACGTTATACAGAAGCGAAACTTAAAACCACATGGCTCATTTGCATAAACTAGAAGCGCTGAAAAATGTGGTCAGCTTCTGTCGGACTAAAGGGCAGGACTCAGTGGAATATGCGTGTTCTTTCTGTGACTGAGGGATGTTCTGCCTATGGTGAGTCTGTTCTGTGCTTCTATCGCGTTGGAGATGGTTCATGTTAAACTTTTCAGAGATTATACGTGTGCAGGTCGTACGTGTGCAGCGCAGTTCTTTATTTCACTCATGCACTTTATTTATGTTGCTACTGTTGTGATGAAAAGACTGAAAGGTGTAAATAATTCTCTTAAGACTCGCGTTAAGAGCTGTAGTGGAGTTGCCGACCCCTGCACTAGACGTTTCACTGGACTTTCTCGCCGTGCACTCGTCATGCAAATGTGCGTATGGCGGTATAAATTGGTCGTGTTTCCACTGGATGTGGCAACTTTAGCACGACATGTTTTGCACAGCACCTGTTTCTGATGTTCGTCCGCAGCCTCAAACCCGAAATACAGAAAAATGACCGACGTGCTGTTTTTCTTTGGGTTCAAAACCCCAGACTCCAATTCTGGTCCCGCTAAAGCCATTTCTGAAACTGATGACCAGCTACACTGATTGGAATCGAGAACACGTGATTTGTGCTGCCGCTTCTGATTGGTGAGCTGGAGTTGAACACGTGACCTGTGCTGCCGCTTCTGATTGGTGAGCTCAGCAGCGCGGCAGGGAGGCGACGTACATGTGTGAAATAGTTGACGAAACAAAACCTGGGTCAGTTAGGAGCGCTGCAAAAAACCGTGGCTTTAAACGATCCCAAAATCGTGTTGTCTGAGATCGCGATTTTCGGTCTAAAACGATAGATCGTTCAGCCCTAGTACAGAGGAAGCTGAGGAAGAAGATCAGACAGGCTAAGGCCAACTTCAGGAGGAAGATGGAACAGCAGCTGCAGCAGCGGAATGTCAGGGAGGTGTGGAGAAGTATGAAGAGTGTCTCTGGTTTCAGCCCTCCGCCCGTCCAGACAAAGGGAGACCAACAGTGGGTGAACGATCTGAATTCTCACTTCCTGAGGTTTGATCAATCACCCACTCCTCCCCCCGCACCGCTGCATGGGCTCACCCTGTCTCCTGCACAAAGGCCCAGACTGCCACCACTTCACACCTCTGCCTCAGCCCCCCAGCCCCCGAATCCACATCAACAACTCAGCCAGACCTCCAGCACACACCCCTGCTCTTTGTCTGTCACAACAGCTCAGGTTAGGAGAGAACTGAGCCGGATAAGGAGTAGGAAGGCTGCTGGACCAGACGGGATCAGCCCCAGGCTCCTTAAGTCCTGTGCAGATGAGCTGTGTGGAGTTATGGAGCATGTCTTCAACCTGAGCCTGAAGCTGAAGGTGGTGCCACAGCTCTGGAAGACCTCCTGTGTGGTACCTGTGCCCAAGACACCGCACGCCAAGGACCTCAACAGCTTCAGGCCAGTGGCTCTCACGTCTCATCTGATGAAGACTCTGGAGAGGCTCGTCCTGGGTCACCTCCGCTCTACGGTGAGCTCAGCGATGGACCCGCTGCAGTTCGAGTATCGGCCTGGCATCGGAGTGGAGGACGCCATCATCTCTCTGATGCACCGCTCACTGTCCCATCTGGAGAGGCCCGGCAGCACTGTGAGAATTTTGTTCTTTGACTTCTCCAGTGCTTTCAACACCATCCAGCCGCTGCTCCTGAGGGACAAGCTGGAGTGGGCAGGAGTGGACTGTGACCTGGCTGAGTGGATCCTGGACTACCTCACAAACCGGCCCCAGTTTGTGAGAGCCCAGGACTGTGTGTCTGACCTACTGACCTGCAGTGTGGGGGCACCCCAGGGCACTGTCCTCGCGCCCTTCCTCTTCACCCTCTACACTGCAGACTTCAGACACAACACGGACAGCTGCGTCCTGCAGAAGTTCTCCGATGACTCCGCCATCATCGGTCTCATCACGGATGATGACGACGCGGAGTACAGAGGACTAACACAGGACTTTGTGGACTGGTGTCACCGGAACCATCTTCTCATCAACGCGGGGAAGACCAAGGAGATGGTGGTGGACTTCCACAGACGCCACTCTACTGCCCCCTCACCAGTGAACATCCAGGGAAGAGACATTGAGAGAGTGGACTCTTACAAGTACCTGGGTGTGCATCTGAACAATAAACTGGACTGGACTCACAACACAGATGCACTGTACAGGAAGGGCCAGAGTCGGCTCTATCTCCTGAGGAGACTGCGGTCCTTTGGAGTGAGAGGGCCACTCCTGAGGACCTTCTATGACTCTGTGGTGGCATCAGCCATCCTGTACGGTGTGGTCTGCTGGAGCAGCAGTGTCACAGAGAGGGAGAAGAAGAAACTGGACAAGATCATCAAGAAGTCCAGCTCAGTCCTGGGCTGTCCTCTGGACTCGGTGCAGCAGGTGGGGGACAAGAGGGTCCTGGCTAAACTCATGTCTATGCTGGACCATGAGGGTCACCCCCTGCAGGACGCCCTGTCTGCTCTGGAGAGCAGCATCAGTGACAGACTGATTCACCCTCGCTGTGTAAAGGAGAGATTTCGCAGGTCTTTCCTTCCTGCTGCTGTCAGACTGTACAATGATCAATGCTAGTCATGTGTCATCTCCATAGCAACCATGTGTAATCTCCATAGTAATAATAACAATGTGCAATATTATTTAAAGTCACTTTACCTGCTATTATTTATTTACCCACCACTGTCCATCACTGCACTGTACACAATCATCTCAGAATCAAAAACACTTATTATGCAATGTTCCTGTGCCTTTTAGCTTAGCTTACAAGTGTTGTGTTTTTTAGTTGATTGTAAATACTTATTATTATTATTTATCTTGATTTTGATGCATGCTCTTATTTTCCTACTGTTTCTGTAACTTGCGTTGTGACACTGCAATTTCCCCATTGTGGGACAAATAAAGGATTATCTTATCTTATCTTATCTTATCTTATCTTATCTTATCTTATCTTATCTTATCTTATCTTATCTTATCTTATCTTATCTTATCTTATCTTATCTTATCTTATCTTATCTTATCTTATCTTATCTTATCTTATCTTATCTTAAGGGAACAACAAGCAACAAGCAAGAGGAGGTCCTATTCCAGGCCAAATAAGAGTCAGGTTTGTGGAGATGTGAGCCTGCTCACAATAAGACATGTTTTACAGTGCGTTAAAAATGTTTCTTTTTTTTTTTTTTTTTTTCCCAACCAAAAAGTTAAACTTGTAAGGCTTTACATTTTGTGATTGAATAAAGTGTGTCTATTAAAGGTGGGCACAAAATTAAATCAAATCTTGATCTGAGCCTCCTTTCTGTATACATGGTCATGACTCAAACATGTCATCTACTTTCCACCATTCCTACTGGTCAGTATGGTTCATCCTCTCTCTGAGTGACAGGTCCATTTAGCCAATCACAGGGAAGAGGGTAAAGCCAGCTTTAGTTACCGATTAATAAAGCTAATGCATTACAGTCACAACAAAGCCATAACCTAGTGTGTGTGTGTGTGTGTGTGTGTGTGTGTGTGTGTGTGTGTGTGTGTGTAGGTGTGGGTGTGTGGGTGTGTGGGTGTAGGTGTGGGTGTGTGTGTGCGTGCATGTGTGCGTGCGTGTGTGTGTGCGTGTGCGTGTGTGTGTGTGTGTGTAGGTGTGTGTGTGTGTGTGTGTGTGTGTGTATGTGTGTGTATGTGTGTGTAGGTGTGTGTGTAGGTGTGTGTGTGTGTATGTGTCGTGCATACCCATTGATGATCTCTTTGTTCTCCCCTCTGATGAAGTACTCCTGCTCGGGCGTGATAATACACAGGGAGTTCTTCTGGCCGGTCTTGGGCTCTGCATCGATCACGTCTGTGCACTGGTTCATGTTGACGGTGCCCTGGGGCAGTGTGCTGGGCTGTACACAACACAACATGGACACATTAGAAGAGAGTTGGACTTTTAAGACAGGGGGTATGCAAACTTCTATTATTCTCTATAATAATAAAATAAATTAAAAAATGTCACATGACAAACTAAAGTAAATGTGACCAAATTAGTTGCAATAAATGTCCTTTATATAATGCAGTGTAAGTGTAAATGCATGAAAATAAAATACGACTGAAAGAAGTAACTTATGCATTTGGCAAACCATTCTGTTGTGCAATAGCAAATACAGAAACCACCAATGTGTGACCAATCAGACATATTGTTTGCAAAAATCATGGGAGATTCAACTGCCTGACACTATCCCAAACGTCTGTCATGACGCATTACGACGAGTGAAAAGAAAGTTCAAAGTGGGCGGGGCTTGATGTGGAAACAACTGCATGAGACAGCCATTTCTGTGTCTTGATACAACATCAGAGTGGCAGAAAATAGTGAAAATTTCCAAAATTCTAACTAAAAAGTGTTCTTAACCTCCAAAATCAGGTACACAGACCCTGTAAAGCAGATATATTCTGAAAAATAGCTTCATAGCTTTTCACCATGTTATAGTCATTTCCTCTCACCATTAATCCTCTCAAAGTTGTATTTGTAGTGTTTTGTGCAATCTTTATTCGCTTATTTTCAAGACACCACTTTACTGATTAACCCCGTTGATCACAAGCACAATACGTCTTCTTTACACGATGAATTTGGTATTGGTATCACTGACAAGAATCCTAGTTTTATACCCCTATGGTACACATTAACTAAGGTAACTCTTTATCACATTAAAGGGAAATGAAAATGGTTAGGAAAGTTTATTTTTATTATATGACATTAAACAGCTCTACTTTACATTTAATGTAATTCAATTACAGGTGGTTTTATAGCTCAAAAATGCCTAGAAAAACAGGCATTTTGACTGTGAGCGAGGTCGCTTCTCCACAGATCTGACCTGTAACTTGGTCTAGTTTGGTCTCCATGAAGATAAAAGGTTTAATACTGTACTGTGAAACATTCCAGACAAAGTAATGACATCTCCATGGAGAAAAGCATGGGAAAAAAATCCAGAAAGTTACAGAATGCACCTTTAATATCATCCTCTGGCCTGCTCTCTATCACACCGCATAGGCCAAATATAAAAATAGATATTAATAGGCTATTCCAATGTGTTTACATCCTGTAGAGCCAGGCTTTCCTGTCAGATCAGAGAGAGAGGGAGGAGTGGGAGCACATGTCACCCAGGTGCTCCCCGCTCCTTCTAAGGCCCGTCTGAATCTCTCCAGGCCCGGCCTAATATGGACTTTTACACACTCACACAAGAGGACTTCGCCGAATCACTCTGCTAATCAACTCGCCCACATATTTTGGATCATTTGAGCGTCTGGGTAGGAGGAGGTAGACAGCTCGAAATTGTGACCTTATAAAACTGTCACTGTTACATCATGTTTCTGATGTAAGAAATGCATTTAAAAGTATGGTTGTGTTAACTAAATTAGCAGGTATATGGGCAAAATTACGATAATAAAAATTGTGATCTGTGATGATTTACCCTTTGGTGATA
Source organism: Taenioides sp. WSHXM2023 (assembly GCA_029959045.1). Lineage (NCBI taxonomy): Eukaryota > Metazoa > Chordata > Actinopteri > Gobiiformes > Gobiidae > Taenioides > Taenioides sp. WSHXM2023. Next base: position 23,718,234 of record CM057104.1, on the reverse strand, counting down.
TCATTATATTATGATTCAGTGCTTTTAATGGTGTTCTATGCTCAAACACAGCCACTTTCCCCCCTCTCACTGCTCTTATTGGTCAGCCTCTGTTATGCCCTCAGTGACAGTGTAGCACTTTTAAAGAACTTTTCTGGTGAAGGGTCCGTCATGGAGATGTTATGGCTTTGTCTGGAATGTTTCACAGTATGGTATTAAATCTTTCTATTTTCATGGAGACCAAACCAGTCTCCATGAATCTGTGGAGAGGCGATCAAAATGTCTGTTTTTCCAGGTATTTTCGAGTTATAAAATCACCTGTAATTGAATAAATGTAAAGTAGAGCCGTTTAATGTCATACTGTGGAACATTCCAGGCAGAGCAATGACGTATCTTGATTGAAGGACTTGATTTATTGAGCACTAATAGTTGTCATAAATATGTAAAAACAAACAAACATCTAAATCAGGCGTTTTGGGTGTGCCATGTACTAAAAAGGCTGGTTGGCTAGTAACTTATTAACTGATTAACACCAAAACAATGGCGAGATTCTGACCAAGGCTAACCTTGAAAGCCTAACACAGTTCCATATCCTCCCATTGTGTGCTTGCACGGTGAAGCTATTTATAGTTGAGCTCTGGGATATTATTAAAAGGGACTACTTTCTCACACAGCTCCAGAGATGGCTCCATCTGGGTCCGACACCACTCCAGACTCCTATTCAACGTACAATGTCTGCATGTGAAAATCTTTACACTACTTTTATGACAGTAGAAAGTTTGATACATTTCAGCATGAGACCAAATAAAGCAGCGTGAAGTAAAGCTAAAGGCACAGGCTAACCCAGTCTGTGCTAACAAAGTGCTGTTTTATAAGCTCTATGGTAATAGTACGCTTCCTGCAGCTACACTCAAATGAAAAAATCTTAACCTCCTTAATCTCCATATTCTATGCATTATTCCACACACATTATTAGTCTTGTTTTACCACTTTTTAACATAAATTGTATGCAAAAAATTGATTAAAACTCAGATTTTTAATCTGCATGACTCCATGGAGTTTTTAGCTTTGTCTGAGATATTCCACAGCTGCATTAAACTCATTATGCATTTATTCAGTTACACTTAAGGCTGGGAGATATGACAAAAATCACTTTCTTTTACCCTCAAATAGATGATTTACAATCATAGATTAGAAAAGACTGAATCTCAATCTCGATTAAAATTTCATCAATTGTTAAGACCCAACTACGGGTGCATTGGTTTGTTTTGCGCAAGATAATTTGAAAACATGTATTCATATCGTGGGCAAGGTCACCTCTCCATAGATCTGATCCGCAAGTTTGCCTAATGGTATCATTTGCTTGTCTCTGTAGCAACAGATACGTTTAATGCCATAAACCTATGAAACACTCTAAACAAAGCAATATAATCTCTGGAGACAAGCAGGTGGTGGACACTACCCGAGGGATTTCATAAGCAGCAATAGTTGTAAAATATAATACATAATATAAACAAGTTTTTCTGTCACTGTCAAGCTATAAATATGACTTCTACATCTCTTGGGGCAGCTAACTCCAAACAGTGGTGGACTTAACTCTCGTGGATTATTGGAATCCTGGGCTGATGGAATATGACTGACCCCTTTGAAATGAGTGATGCAAAATGTGATAAACGAGTGATGACACAAGTTTTCCACCATTCCCACAACTATAAATAGGACTTGTGAGAGATGCGGTGGGACAGTGGAGGCTGCGGAGAAGGGGTGTGCAATTAATCTCAGTTTAATCAAGATTTAGACATTTCTTATTGTAAAAGATAAGCTTGGGTTTTTTTAATGGAGAGCTGTGCAGCCAATCCTCTGTCAGTAAAAGACTGTGGTTTGGAGCAGACACAAACTTTGAAGGAAGAAATGTGACTATGTTCTGTGTTAAAAGAATGTCATAAAAGATTTGCGTTTAAAATTCTATAAACATGACCCATTTATAAAAACACTGGCCATGATGTCAGAAAGCAGAATGAGCCTTATGCGAGTCTCTGCCAGTTCTAACTGAAATCCAGTTGGTTTAAACCTAAAATGCCTCTCTCTGATCTGAATAGAAAATCATAATTGATCATGAGGGAAAAAACGGAATTGTTTTTGGTCCCAATTCCAAGTGGAGTCAGTGTGCTCAAGGCCGTAGCCCCTTTGCCTAGTTCCATGGTGGTCTCCCTCTCCATCACTCTTGTGTTACTTCCTGTTTCGCCATGACTTTTTAATTAGTCTAGTCTTAAACCTTGGTGGCCGCTGTAGTGCTGCTGAATCGTTGTTGAATTGTACGATCCATTAGCGGCCGGCATCGGGAGCTCTGGTTGTCTCAGGAATGTCTGGCTCTATGGGTTTTTTCGGAGCCTGGTTCTGAGAGTCCGTGTGCTGCCGGGTCTGTGGTGCTGCAGTTCACCAAATAAGGGCATGTGGACACTCTCTTCACTGCTGCTGCTGAATAGTTGCGCATGAGGAGGTTCTATGGAGGGCAGATAGCACCCCGCTGCCTCCCGGGTAAGAAAGGACCTGACGTCAGCTTTGTAAACTGGTTCCATCAGCTGATAGTATGCACTTAAATGAGCAAACTATGAAACGCTACTCGAATTCTTTCACATCTGTCAACTTCTTTTCTATATTTGGCAAAGTTAAATGTTATCTTGTTTAGCTAAAAACATTTGTGATATAATAAATTAGGTTGATTGGATTAGGTTGCTGAAAGATTTTGATGACTCACTTCTTAATTGGATTGTTATTTTGCTACTTCTTTTACTTTTGTGAGCTACATGCAAATCATGTGAGTGATATGCGCCTTGAGATGATGCCATTGGCCGCGGACCAGCCGCGCAGGTGCGAATGCGGGCCACAGAACCCCAGGAAACCACGCCCGAGCACCGCATGGCCCAAAAGTCCCAGAGCGAGTGTGCCCCTAGTTATGGCGTTATGCAGACAAACACAGCCGCGCTAACATGAGATTACCGGTCGTCTCTCAGTAATGAGAACTACCTCGGGGTCACAGCACATTATTTCACCCACACTGGGAACACTTCGACTGTTATAAAGACAGAAGAGAGGCACTTCACTCACACTGTTGCAGAGCACTTGATGAAAGTGGAACATGAGAGTGGAACATCGAACACAAAGTGTCTCACTGACAACTGTTATGGTTTGCAATAAAAAAACATTTGCACAAAGCAGCCACTTTTCTATGTTGATAAGAGTATTAAAATGATGATTCAAGGGACAAAAATGTGCGATTAATTTGCGATTAATCGCAAATCGATTAATCGAGTTTACTATGACATTCATGAGATTAATCGTGATTAAATATTCTAATTGTTTGACAGCACTAGTTGCAAGCCTTTTTTATAAAGCTTTTGTGGCTCTGTCAAACTTGTGTAAAATGCATCTATTTGAAAAAGTTACTGTATTGACCACCAGCCTCCACCTGACTAGTGCCGAAAAAAGTTTGGATACACTTGAGTTAAAGTATCGAAATCTGTATCAGAACTGACAAAGCTGGATCTTGGTGGCCATAGACACCAAACCTGAGACCAGACCAGAGTCCAGAGGAGAGGGTCAGATAGAGCAGATAACACAGAGGAGAGGGTCAGATGATTTTAAACCATGATTTTTCTTCACATCAAAGCTGAGCCATTTCCATTAGCAAGTTTGACTTCTTTGGTATTGTTCAAGCATACTTCAACTGATTCTTTCTGCAGCTCTATAAACACATTTCCGGACAATGAGGGCCTGCAGGTATTTTCTAGACAAACATGATTGCAAGTAATTCTACAGCCTGAATAAAGAGAAGAGGAACTAATAATGATATGAAGTGGATGGGCGTCTGCGTCTCCATGCCAAACACACATGGATAAACAGTCCTATACTAGTGCTGCTGTAATCTCTGTAAATAATGAGAGTGGGGTACATGTTTTCCATAAAAAATCTCAGTGGGTCTGTCAAGGCTTCATAAAATGGTTACTGGCAGAAATGCTCTATGTTGGTGTGTCCGAATGCCACAGGCACATCGATACTTACTAATAATAATAATGCATCAGTTTTATATAGCGCTTTTCAGGACACTCAAAGACGCTTTACAGAGCATTATTCATTCATTCCACACTTGGTGATGGTAAGCTACTACTGTAGCCACAGCTGCCCTGGGGCAGACTGACGGAAGCGAGGCTGCCAATCTGCGCCATCGGCCCCTCCGACCACCACCATCACTCACGCACACACCACTTTCATACTAGGCAATGTGGGTGAAGTGCCTTGCCTAAGAACACAACGACAGTTTTTTTGACTGGCGCCCCACTGTGGCACCTGATTTTCCCAGTGGTCTCCCATCCAAGTACTAACCAGGCCCGGCCTTGCTTAGCTTCTGAGATCTGACGGGATCAGGCTTTGACAAGCCGGTATGGCTTGTCAAAGCCCTAGTCCCGAGCCCTAGTCCCACTCTGTGGGACTAGGGCTCGCAATTTGAATGGATGCAATTTTTGAGGTACCAGTCATTTTTTTTTCTTCCACCAATTAAAAAATAAAAAATTCCTGCCTTATTCTGGGAAAAAAAACAAAAAAAACAAAAAAAAAAAACACTGACCCAGTAGTTTAGATATGTGTGTCCCTCCTGTGTGTCCTGCTGAATCACAGCAGTGTCCAGTTGAACACAACAGGAAAGGCCTCACTCTTACTCCTCTTTGATGTTTTGGTTGATGATGAAATGGTTCATTCCCTTTCCTCTGGAAGGTCTTCTGCCACATTTGCTGCTACATATGGTGTAAAAAGCCTGTAACATCTCAAATATCCATAGATAGCTCCTCAGCTAGCTCCTTAGCTTCCCTCTTACAGTCTCCATGGATAAAGGAAAAACAGCTCATTTTACACAGTCCCTTACTTGTGTCCTTTGAATTGCACACTTCTTTGTTAGTGAAAATGGCATGATATATTGTTATCAATGATGAGCTCAAAAAACTAAAAGTTTAAAAATAAAATTTAAAAAAAAGCCCTTTGGTTTGGATATGGACCAAAGTATTGGACAATCTCTCCCGGGTTAGCAGTACAATTTGTCCAAGACTCAGCCCACAACCCTACATCACACTCCTAGATAGCCAGCTTTCATAAATATACAAAAGCAGGACACAAAACTGTACGTTACAACTTGAAAAAACATATGCGATGTGTAGTAGTTTCATTAGCCAATTGTGTCGCACAGGGACCAAGAGGGGAGGGACTCAGAAGGTCAAAAATGAAACTGAAACTAATTGAACATGTTAATATGTTGTTTTTGGCGCATACAGCATTTTTAAAACAATAAATGTTGATCTAAATATGTTACGTCTTAGCCGTTAATAATAAAATACCCCCTCTTCAAGTTTTTGTTTTTGAGATTTTCTTTTGTTCCCTCACGTTTTTTCTTCTTTACTTTTATATTTGATTCAGTTTTGATGATTTGTCAAATAATGAATATTAAAATCCACTGAAATGACATCAAAACTGGTGAGTGCGTGGTGAGTGCAGTTGGTCTCCTGAGGCTCCTTCCCTGACCCACTTCTCCTTGGCTCAGCTGCACATGAAAAGGCCCCAGCACAATGGAGCGGCCCGTTTTGGAAGCAGCCTCACAATGAGAGGAAAGGAGGCAGAGGGTGTCACTGGAAACACAGCCCGACGGAGACGCGCGCGCACACACGCGCACACACATGCACACACACACACACGCACACACGCACACACACACGCCATGTTTATAGACTTTGTGAGAACATTACATTGACTTACATTTGGTTCGCCACGTAGTATAATCATATAATGTCATTTTTCAAGGTTTTCAGAAAAATACAAAAACAAACTGCATAGATGACTGGGACAGTTTGTGCTTTTTCGGCTGTAAAATTATTTCTGATTGGCTGAGGATGTAGCCAGTGACACTTGCAGCAGGATCTGGAGAGTAGAATGAGAAAGAAAACTCAATTTGGCCAAAAAATAATTAAGGAAATTATGCTATGAGGTCAGCCATTTAGAAATATAATGATAATTTCGAAATCAAGTTATTGGTCAGTAAATCAGAGATAGGGGCTGCAACAAAAAATTAGCTTAGAAGTTGAGTACTGGTTAATGTTTTGATTTTATTCGTCATTTTGATTTGATAATGCTGCCGTCTTTGTTATAAAAGATCTTTTGACATGTGTGGTCTTCAGAAAGTGGTCTTCTGTATTACTGTTTGTCCTAATAATTTATGAAACAATATATTGTACGTGAAAAATAGTTACTGCGACAGACCTATTTACATTAACTATAGTCACTACTTGCCTAACTTGACCTCACAGCCTAACTATCGAAAATCAGATAGTTAATCAATACTAAAACTAGTATCGAGACTAGATACTCATTTGAGCAGATATTGATATTAAAGTCTCAATTACAGGACAGAGCAGAATCTTTCCTGAATGTCTTTAGAATGATGTTGAGCTGTATCAGAACAAGTATAAGAGCACATAGACTAGTATACACCCATGGACCACTATAAGGCCACATGGTATTAAGAAAGTAATGTTGAAAATCACATTCTAAATAGAGTCTTTTAATTTGAATGCTGAGTACATTTCTTACTATCGAAATAAAGTTTGAAACTTTAATAAGTAACCCTAACCTTACCCTATATTAACCTATAACCTTACATCATGTTGCTGATCTAATAATAGTAGTTTATATGAGTACATACAGAGTTTAGTCCCCACAATGTGACATAAACCCGTGCGCACACACATGCACTCACACGCACTGGGCTTCCTCCTATTGTGCTCTGGGACACTAGAGATTCACTTCAAACAGCTGGCACGGGCACACTGGCACCGGCTGGAGCTCTCCATGGGGCTCTGAGCACCACACATTTACACTTCTATTATGTTTTTGTGTTGAAGGGCCTGTGAGTGATGTTTTTCTATGTCTTGCCCCAGTACAGATATATTGTAAGCAGTAGGGATGGGATGTCATGAGACAAAATTGCCACAAGATCGTGCACACATGAGAAAAATGATGTCTTGACTTTTTTTTTTTTTTTAACGAGTGTTTACATTTGGATTGGACAAAAAAGGGTCACATGTTGGCGAGTTACATCTATTCAAAACAGCAGTACTAGAATGGAAACAAATATATGAAATCAAATAAATAAAAAATTGTGAAGTCAAAATTGGAAACTGAATCGTGAAATTTATACATTAGGGGTATGTTAAAATCTCATCCTGTCTCGTTCTCGTGGACCCAATCTCATATCTCGTCTTGTGGAGATTGCGTCTCGTCCCATACTCGTAATCAGCTCTGCAGGTCAAAATCACTCTGCTGGGTACAGTCTGCATCTATAGAGAGCGTTTTATTGTCCGATAATCATTCTTAGCTTTACTGTGCTGTCAAAACTGCTCTGGTCTTGGAGAGAAAAGTGCTTATAAACTCATCATGATGAATAATTATGATGGTCTGAATGCATAAGGTAAGTGAGGATTAGCTTTGGACCAGTGCAAACTGTTTCAAATGAACAAGTTCTGTTTTTCACATTTTTAAAGACTGTAAAAATCAGGTACAACACCGCTAAAGGGCCTCTGTCTCTCGCGCTCTTAAAATACACCATAACAGACAACACCAGTAAAATTCAATCTGCTATCAATATAAAATATAAAAATCACATTCATCATGTCATCACAAAATATTTGGTGTTTTTAAATCTAGGCTCAAAAGATATTCAGTGAGGATTTTAAGAGTAATGCACTTGTTTACTGTGTGTACTGTTGGATGCACTCTGTATTATAGTTTAATGCTTTCTATTGCTTTGATTGATGTCACTGGAACGTACTTATGTCACACTCAATGTTTTAAGTGGCTCTAAAAATAAAGGCTGCTTGAATGATTGAAAATAACTCACAATGGAGATGTTATGATTAATGTGTTGCAAAACCGTTGTACACTTGTCTTACTTGTTAGGCCATTGTGGCAGAGGCTTAGTGTGTGTTTGCTTTCCTTGTGACAAACCTATTTAAAAAAAAAAAAAAAAAACACTCACCGATTCGTCCAGTGCAAAGCGCAGGCAGCCATGTTCATAAAGCACAAAGAACCTCCTCTGCCATTTCTGCAAACACACAAGGACAATGATCAAAGTGGACTCATTTAAAACTATTCATTCATTCAGACTAGTGGCTCCAGTCAAATGAAGCTCACAGAGGCTAGTAGTTAGGAGCGAATTTGGAGCCGAGTTCCATATTAGGAATAGGAATTGATTTACATACAAAATAGCAAAATAAAAATACCAGGATCACGTAGAGCGGGTTAATACAGACATTTTGAGACCAAAATGACGAGGATCACAGCAGTAGTCACAGAAAGAGAGGCGATTTTATTTTATTTTTATTTTTTTTTTAAAGTAAATTGGAGTCGTCGGAGCTGGAAATGCACAAAGCTCACTTCCTATTTGGAACAAGGTGGCTAGCAGGTCAGCCATGTCCATACAGTCTATGGGATACACCTACAGTACCTGTGTAGTAAAATGATGTCAGTGAATGCATGTAACAGTAGAGTGAGAGGGAACAGGAAGCCGGCCCGACCACTGCTGCAGGCTGCTTATGTTACTGATGAGCTGTACACAACAGTATATTAAACACGGGCACACTCTGGCCTTGTGGACGCTCACAGTTTACGATTCATGGCTGTGTTCTATTTTGGTGCAGTCCTGCTCATGCAATACTATTTAAGCACTGAAGTGTTAAGTGATTATACTCAAAGGTGCACTATGTAACTTTTTTGATGGGGGGGGGTCTGTTGCCTCCTTGTCTCCATGGAGATGTCAGGAATGTTCCCCCAAAGTACGTCATTAATCATTAATCGTCATTAGTCATTTATCAATTTAAAGTTATTACTATGGCTCTATGATTGCACAGAGAATCATTCAGTGAGGATGAAACAGAACACCCATAGGTAAATCAATGCATGACAGCAAGCAGGAGGCAGGCCCCGCCACCAGGAAAGTTACATAGTGCATCTTTAAGTCAATGGCATCTATTACAATAAGTTTTAGGCAAAACTTAGTGAAATGAAAAGTCACTGACTGGAAGGTTGTACTGTTGTTGTATCAGGGGCAAGCCCCTCAAGCATGATGATTGTTTTTGGATGTAGGGATGCAACAATTTAAAAAAGTGAAAAAATACATAGCGCACTAGGCATAGCAAAAATTAAAAAAAAAAGCTTTTGGACATTGGTCATCTGAGTGTGCTATGCATTTTTTCACTTTTAAGTTTCTGCTCCTTGCATTTGCACCTCTGCATAGTTAAAAATTTCCCAATATTATCATGGGTCATCTCAATATATCAAATTACAAGTTGGTTGGTTAAATTCATTCTTGCTGTGCAGCAATAGCTAAAACAGAGATATGGTGACATCTGTAGCAGAGTATGTTTGGGCTCAGACACTGCTTGTACACAACAGTGTTTAACTCCATACACAGTACATGTTTGAATGATGACGGTATATGTCCTTACCCGAGATCTCTGCATAGGGTTGTCGAAGTCTGTTCCCTCGGGGGCCAGGCACAGCCATCCTCCATAAATGGGTTTGGCCTGTGAGAGAAAGAGGAGGTGGGTGAGGCAGTGATTAGAGGAGCATGGGGGAGGGCTGCAGATACCACTCCAGATGTTCCACTGTGTTTGTGTCCAAACCAGTGCCAGTCTTTAGCAGCTCATTAACTGTGATGACATGCTCCTCTCCCAGCATACAGGGGCCATGTGCAGAGGCCATGTGCAGACTGACAGCAACAACAAACAGCTCAGATGGGACCAGGGCCAGAGAGACTTTGTCACTGACAATAGGAAAGCATCATCTCAGCAGTACGACAACTAGGTATAGTCTATTTTCACATTGTATAATGAACCAAATATGTGTGACTAACAGTTGGATTATCACATTGTGATGGAATAAATTACATAAACTTCCCACTAAAAATGAATCATCACCTTATGAATGTTGAATAGGCGTTTGTTAGGAATAGGCCTATTAATAAAATGAATGAAAAGATTATTCACTCATCTCCGATACAAGTGGTATTACAAGTGGCATAATGGCCCTCCTCACCCAGGAGGAGCTTGGAGTAGAGTTGCTGCTCCACCACACACAAGAGTCAGCCGAGGTGGCACAGACACTTGAGTGTATCTGGAGGAGTTTGAGTGTGTGGGGTAAGGGAGCTCTGAACGAGTCTGCTTGGACAGTACTCCAGATGACCCAGAGCATGGATGAACTGTTTTATCACAATATTTGCATTTTACTTTACTGCTGAGTTACTGATTAAAATGACAAAGTTTATACTTTTATCAAGAAAAATATTCACTGTTAATCAGTTGGTTTAAGGTATTTCAGAAACTCAAACATATCCATACCAAGACTGAAATAATTTTGCACTTTTCTGACCACATAAAACTGTTTTCTCCCCGGCTTCACCTAGAGCCCAGTGCTCCAGATGACTTATTTATTGTGCTTGGTTGTGACAGAGAGTGGAAAAGTAGAAAAAACAGTGGAAACATAAACACAGAGCTGTCCTGCTGTGCTGTGGCTCTTTAAAGTGCTCTCTTCTCAGTGTAGTGAACCATTAGCCTTTTCCTTCAGCTCTAATATTGGCCCTATACTCCAAGTCACTGCACGCCTCGCACTACTCTATACGTGCCCTGTTTCAACTTGCTCTGCGTGCCTATGGACACTGCAGCACATTCAAAAGGTTAGTTTCACACACAGCACACCTATGACACACATACTCACACATACACACACACGTATCCAACACATCAACAGTTAGCGCTCAAGGAAATAGGGCGACATGAAAAACGCACAGTGAGGTGACAAAAAGTAGCAAACTCTAAAAACATGTTATATAAAAATAAGAAATGCCTGTAAAATGGCCCACAAAACTGCAGAAATATCACATTATAGCCTTATTTAGAAGTTTCAGCCTGATAGAGTTTGAAATGTAAGTATCATGACAACACTATTTCAATACTAATACCAATTCCAATACCATTTATTTTTTGTATCAATACTGGCTGCTAAAAAAAAAAAAAAAAAAAAAAAAAATACAACCGTAAAAAGTATCAAAGTATAAAAATAAGCAAATCTTCAAAAAGCTCCCAAAAGTCGAATTAAATTTAAATAACAAACGTGTGTAGTTAATAGGGATGTAACAATATCCAAATCTCTCGGTACGATATTTTCACGATTCACATCTCACGGTACGATATTTATTGCGATATTTTGTGGAGGCTAACGAAACTGTGAACATGTTACTTTTAAATCTTAGCTCTTAGGATTAAATCTTGTCAAGGAATTTTAAGAAGAAAGAGTGTTGAGAACAGTTATTGCTTCATGTAGCCTGCACTGAAACGGAGCAAAGGATCATGGTCTATGTAGTTCCCTCTTTTTTTTTTTAGCTATTGCTACACCATATCGATGAATTTAAGCGAAGAGACTTGTCATTTGATATACTGTGATGATCCACGATATTATTGAGATTTTGACGATACAATACCACAATAATTTGGTTATTGTTACGACTCTATAAGTTAAACTTGTTTTGACAATACGCAAAATAGAAATGCTGTCTAAAATAAGCAAATCATCAAAAAGCTCCCAAAAGTTGAATTCAATATAAATAACAGAAATTTGGATGTAACAATATCCAAATCTCTTGGTATGATATGTTCACGATATACATCTGTGATATTTTGTGGAGGCTAACAAAACTGTGAATTTGCTACTTTTTTGATACTTTTGCTCTTAAAATGCCTTGACAAGACTTAAAAATAACTAGGATTTAATAGTGTTTAGAACAGTTATTCCTTCATGTAGTCTGCAGTGAAATGGAGCGAAGGATCATGGTCTATGTAGTTCCCTCTGGTTTTTTTTAGCTATTGCTGCACCATATCGATTAATTTAAGCAAAGAGACTTGTGATTCGATATATTGTGATGGTCCACGATATTATTGTGAGACCTTTGATGATACGCTATCACAATATTTCGGTTATTGTTACATCCCTAATAAGCAAAAAAAGCATCAAAAAGCTCCCAAATGTTGGATTAAATTTACAGAACAGAAATTTATAGTGATAATTAATGTGATATTTCTGTACTTTTTTATATTTTACAGTCCATTCACTTTTAAAAAGGTGCACTTGTAACTTTTTGGTTGTGGGTTCATCACCTTCTCGTTTCTATGGATATGTCATAGCTTTGCCTGGACTTTTCCACAGTATGACATCACATCACAACAGATCTACCTTACATTTATTCAATTACAGGTGGTTTTATTACTTAAAAATCTTATCTGGTTATCAAAAAAAAAATTAAATAGAAAAAAAGTCAATATCTACAAATTACATTTCTAAACAGGCAGTCATTAAAACAAGTCAAGTCTCTATGTGATAACAATATCATGACTCAGAGGTATTTGAAACTCCCACAGGACACTGCCCCACACTGGTTATGGCAGATTTGCATGTTACAAACCAACCAGATTAACCACAACAAACATTTCCACCGCAACAAACAGCAGCCTGCATGTGCGTGTGTGTGTGTAAACAGTGTGAGAGCAGAAGAAGAAGAGTGCATCGGAGCTTTACAGGCCCGCGGGGACGAAGAGCACGAGGGAAAGTCCCAGAGCCCAACACAGAGCAGCTCTTCTATTCTACTGTCATCAGTGTGCTTTAAGGGACATATACAACACTAATGACAAGCTTATCTCGGGTTTACTGTGGTCAATATACATCAAAAAGGGGGTATACTTCTTTACTTCTATGGGGTTTTAATTGCTAACACATAACATATTTAGATCACTATGTTACCCTTTATTATTTTGAAAATGCTGTATTCACAGAAAACATGTATCAACATGTTTTAACAAGTTTTATAAGAAGAGACCCTACTCCTTTTGCTCTCTACGCTAAGTCACGTTCCCTTCTGAGCACTATCACAACACAATCAGCGTGCCTCCCACTGATTAAACTACAGCTCATCGAATCAGGTTTGTGAAGTCATGGTATACAGTTTTGTATCATGTTTTTGTATATTTATAGAAAATTGTCATGTGGGAGCACGGGTGACTTGTGGGTGGAGCCTTGTACAGAATCTTACAGCTCACCGTAATGAGGGTTCAAATAGTGCCCAGGAGAGATTGCTAGATTATTCAAACATGCATAGATGGCATCCAACACGTCTTCCAGCATGTTTTACACATCACTAACATGTGATTGGTTAAATCTACCTGTCACTCACTCAGAGCATGAGGCTGGCCAACAGGAGGAGTGGGTGGGGAAAGGTGTGCACATAGAGTATTTGAGCTTAGAAAACATCGCCACTTGGGATACACGCTTCTCCAACACTTTACAAAGATGCGAGTCTGGTCACAGATGAATCGCACACATATGACGTATCAAGACAAATATGGCTGCTTACGAGAAAAAGGGGGGGGGGGGGAGGGGGGGTTCTGCAGAATCAATAAGCAAAGCACTCAGCTCTGTTAAACTGAGGTGAGAGAACTGTGATTTTGATGACCAGTGAGCTCCTTCGCATCACATGAGTCTCTGAAATACACAAATCTGATTAGACGACGGCGTTTAAGTCTGGTTTGAGGCGTACTTCTGACAGGTTACTCCAGCAGCATTCAACACACATTTCCCAAGAAGTGGACGATCAGAGAGCTGCAGAGGAACAGTTATGACAGATTGATTGTAGTTGGCTATTTTGATCCCTCCGAAGAATATTTTTCAATCAGGGACATTCGCGTGACAGCCTAAACCCCATCTGTGTGACCTGGGATAACTACAGAAAGGAAGAGTCATGACGTCGTTATTCACATTGGAAGGATGAGGAAAGTTATTTGGCTATTTTTAAATGCTGGATAACATTACAAAGGGATTCTCAAAGGCCAGGGACCCCTTACGAGTCAATGTACCCCAAGCACCCACTATTGTCCACCAATCAATCAAATTCAGAAGCCTGCATTTTGAATTTGTTTGTTTTTGCCAAGCTACTGAATTTGGAAGTACTGTGCTGTCTTCTCTGAAGTCCTTTCAAATGTTACTGAAGTCATGCATTCACCATTTCTTATCATCACATACTTTCCTCATTTTGAATTTGAGCAGAATTATAATCACAAATAGGGATATTCAGCAGATATTCTGGTTGGACACATTGATGTAAAAAGACTATTTACTGGTCATAGTTGGCCCAAAAAGTCTCAGAATGTTTGGAGTTGTATTTACACAAAGCTGTTTTATAGTTTATCAGAGATAAATCACAGCTACATCAGGGGTTCTTAACCTTTCTGACCTTGGGGCCTGACTTCTTCTGTAAAAAGTAACTTGAGGCCCATATTATATTATATATCATATTAAATTTATCATATTCTTCTGATTTTGCAGCCCTCAGGTGGATGCTTATGGCTACTTCTGGCCCCTGGTAAAAACAAAACTGATCCAAATGTGTCATGTAGATCAGTGATTATCATTTTATTTTTGTTTAAAGGAAATAAATGCTGTTTTCAGTCTCTCACTGGTATCAGTTGATAATTAAGGGCGCATTGTGTAACTTTTCTGGTGGAGGGTATGCCAGCTGCTTGTTTCCATGGCGATGTCTTTGCTTGGCTTGGGATTTTCCATAGCACAGCATTAAACTTATCCATTTCCAAAGAAACAAGCAAGTAATGCTCAAGGCCAAGTTACAGGTCAGATATGTGGAGAGGCAACTACACTGACAATGACAGTGCACGGTTTTAAAGTATTTTTAGCAATAAAAATACCTGTAATTTATTTAAACTAAGACAGATATGTTTTTACTGTGGAACCTTGCAGGGAAATAAGTAATAAATTATGATGCTAAATTAATATTAGCGAGTGGGATACGTCTTAATGACCCGTATGCCCAAAATGCAGGTGAGTGTGTAAATGACGATAGAAATGGCTCGAACTTTAGTAACTGGACATCCACTCATACCTGATCAATACAACTAGCCCCGCCCCCAGGAGAGCCTGAAATCCTGATTAAATCCTACAAGACACTGACAAGACAGGACGAGCGCAAAGTGACATAGTCTGATAATCCCTCTATAGTATCGGTATTTGAAATCGGAACAGAAAAAAGATGGATTGGTAATCACAAAAACTGCAATTATTTAGGTAATAGAATGTCATCTGTAACCTTTTTTAATATGAGAAAAGATTTAACCACGTCGTTCAAACTTCTACAAATGTTCTGAAATGCATGGGATTCTTGGATTAGTTTAGCAATTCAACATTCAGCCTCATCTCAAATGTCAATACTCCTGGATGTGTGCAAAACCTGCATTTTGAGCCAAATACGGATTTTAAAAAGATAAATCGCAATCAAGACGTATAAAGAAAATCAGAAAACCGTGCAGAGCTCTGAAGTGATGTGAGAAGCGTCTAAATCCTTCTAATCCCACACCTTATTTGGAGTGGCATACCTGCGCACAGCTCGCCAAAACAAATGCACTGTTTACACTAGACACTCTTCCATGTCGATTCCATGCAGGCCGTTTGTTGGTTCAGACCTTGCCCTCTCCACCCATTCTATTCTTAATAACGTTTTATTCTCGACGCCAATTCCCTTAACCTCTCTGCAGTCTTTTTAACAGCATTACTCAGAGCTACTCAAGCCTTCCATTCACAAGAGCATTATCTACTTAAAGTGGTGCCAGTTCAGTAAGGAGGAACATTGGAAATACACTGCGCTCACCTTGTGCTTGTTAACTGGGGCTCTGAAGTTAGCACTGTTTCTAATGAGTTACATAAGACAGCTTTAGGCCCCATGACGGTGGTAGAGTGGTGCGGAGCGGAGGGCAGACTGCTGTGTAGGGGTGTAGTCGGCTAAAGAAATTCTCGGTTGACTAAAGATTTTGACCGTCTTAAAAACATGATTTCGAACATCTTAAAAACATGAAAAACAGAACTAGTTCATTCTAAAGTGCCTATGCCAGATTGGACTACATATTTCACTAAAGCACACTTAAGTTATTATATTTAAGATTTTAGTAAACATTTTACAATTTTTTTCCCAGTATGGCAATTTTTTTAGGTTTCCAATTCTTCTTCCTGGTTGGAAATCATGACATCACGCTATGGAATTCCACAAATGCTACCTAGCAACCATGCTATACACTGGGCCAAAACTCTTCTAATATAGACAGAGATTATTGTTTGATAAACAGAAATATAAGAAAAGGCTTTTGTTTTGTTGAAATCATGTTTAAAGTGTCAGAAAAATGTGTTTCTTGTGTAAACTGTGACAAACTTAGGGACAGAATTCTCCCTAGTGTGATGTCATCAGTGTGGGACAGAACTTCCTGTAAATGTCAACATTTTTCAACTTTTCTTCACAAATTGCTTCATGATTTGTGTAAAACTATAATTTATATTTACAGCAGGTTTTATCCCACCAGATTAAGTCAAGATTAGAGAATCATCAGAACCTGTCATACTCACTTAAATAGTTTGCAGTGGTCCAAAGTTGTTTCTCACTTAACTTATGCATTCTGAGCATCCTAATGATTCACCACGATGAGTTTATAAGCACTTCCATAACAGAGTGGTTTGGAGAGGAGTTTTACTGTCACAGCAATGATAACAAGAACTAGCCTGCAAGCATTTCCAGATTATTGGACAGTAAAATCCTTCATAATTAGATGCAGACAGCACGCAGCAGACTTATTTTGACTAGAGATAGACAAATATATCTACTGGCCAAAATATCTGGCCAATATTTGTACTTTTTATCTGCCTTAAAAGGTGCACTATGTAACCTTTTCTATGGTTATGTCATTGCTTTGCCTGGAATGTTCCACAGTATGACATTAAACAGCTCTACCTTATATTTATTCAATTACAAGTGGCTTTATAGCTCAAATACCTAGAAAAACAGGCATTCTGACCATCAGCTGGGTCACCTGGCCACTGATCTGACCTGTAACTTGGTCTTGTTTGGTCTTCATGGAGATGGAAAGGTTTAATACCATACTGTAAAACATTCTTGACAAAGCAATAACATCTCCATGGACACAAGCATTTGATGAACCCTCCACCAGAAAAGTTACACAATGCACCTTTAAATCTCCAGCATAGGCCAATATTTAGTTTTGGCCAACCAGCTGTCAAAAGAATCCATTTTATCGGCCATCAGTTGCTCTGGATTAGAAATTATTGGTGTCAGCATCAGCCATGAAAAAAAAAAAAAAAAACAATATCGGTAGATCTCAAATTTTGACCTCAAAAGCTGCTTAGCTTTAGCAACACACATTTTGCTCAAATACATGGGGAAAAAATTGGGGCCTTTAACTGGCTAAAAGGGAGCAGGATAAAAACTCCAGCTAACTCATGTTATGTGTTCTCCATTCTGCTGTTGTACATAAATAGTTCCTTATAATTGCAATAAAATAATCTCACTATAGGGCTGAACTATTTGGGAAAAATAAGTTATTTTCTGACTAGATTGGACTAGATTTGCAATTTAAGACCCTAATCCTAATAAGAGGATTCTGTTCAGATTTTAAAACACATCCAGGAGAATTGACAAAAAGACTATGAACTGACAAACTACATTACAGAACATGCTTGTGCAGATCAGATCATCCTTGTGCAGGCATTAAACCTTTCTATCTTCATGGAGACCAAACCAGGCCAAGTTACAGGTCAGATCTGTGGAGAGGCGACCCCGTTCACAGTCAGAATGCCTGTTTTTTTGAGGTATTTTTGAGCACCTGTAATTGAATAAATGTAAAGTACAGCTGTTTAATGTCACACTGTGGAACATTCCAGGCACAGCAATGACATATCCATAGAAACAAGCAAGTTACAACAACCCCAACAAAAAAGTTACATAGTGCAATTTGACTATATACAGCTAGCAGGTTTTTATGCAGAATAAGACCCGAGATTTTATTTTGGTTTTGTTTGTGGGGGAAATGGTACTTTTGTGATTTGCTGATGTGGCCATTCAAATGTGATTTGGATTTCCTAGTAAAAAAAAAACAATGTATAAACATAATCAACCAATTAATCGACTGAGCAACTACAACAGGGGTGTCAAAGTCAAATGGACGGAGGGCCAAATAAAAAATTTAGCTACAAGTCGAGGGCCGGACTGATCGAATGTTCATTGAAAAATTTTAAAATTACCGCATATAGTCTAGTGAACCAAATTGAACCTACTGAAAACCTAACAAATATATTACAATATGATCGGATAAATAAAGCAATATTTTCTTATGGCTCTGTCAGTAATGTTTAATTTTCAACAGGCACAAAAGACAAATTTCCTTTATATAAAAATACCCATAACATGAACATTAAATGAATGAAGCTGTATTATTCAAGGCACCATCAGTATTGCCTGGAAATCCAGAAGGATATCTCTCTGTATTTGTAATACAGATCCATAGCGATGAGTCTGGATTTTTCCAGGCAACTACCACGGTGGAAATGGCACGCAATCCCAGGCTTGTGTAAAAAGCAAAACTGCACCGATTACTGCTGCAGACGTGGTCCAAACACGGATCGACGCCAGACCCCTTTTACGGGTCGCCAGTCACACGCCGCACTGTCGCCACGGTTTGGGAGACACAGCGGCGAACAGCAAAACTTAGTGGAGTGAGGTGCAAACTGTGCAACAACTAAAGAAAAAACGCATGGGTGAATTGATGGGTGTATCGGGCGTGCATTCCCGTCATTACCTGGAATGGGGCGCGCACTACGTGCTACGCACTACGGAGCGAGGGACCGATATGGCGCTGAGCTGCGGCCGAGCAGCGGCACTAAAAGAAGAGGTGATGGCGTAAGTATGAATGTAAGGTGCGCTGGAGCTTAAGCTTGCGATTTTACCTGAGCTGAGGACAGCGCGGCCACCAAGGGAAACCCGGAAGAGCGTGTGGGTCAAAACGGGGAGTATGGGTATCTGAAAGTTAACTTTTGCTGTTATGCTAATGACTGCTGATAAATAATTAAATGAAGCCGCCTCCCGCTCGGTGCGTCACCGTTGCATTGTGGGAAATGTAGTATTGGTGCGTGTAAAACATCTGCGGCCTGCGGGCCGGTTCTAATAATAAATCAATATCATCCCGGGGGCCATAGAAAACCCTCTCGGGGGCCTGATGTGGCCCGCGGGCCTTGACTCTGACATATGTGAACTACAAGGACTACAGATCTACTGGTTTGTAGAGTGGAACTTACAAAACCTGCTTGTGCAACGGAGTTCCCTGCTGATTGTTTGGATAGCTGGCACGACGCTGATACAGGACAGACAGGGAAGCGGGGGATGCTATGCTAGTAAGGCTAACAACAGCAAAGGGACGACCTGCTCAAACGCAATGGTGCAGGGCAGGGGCTGTCATCAGGAAAATATCTGGTGAAAGGATGTGTGTGGATTGGCTTTAGAGCAGAAGTAGTAGAAAAAAAAAAAGACTAAAAATGCTCACATATCTCAAAAGCTGAAATTAATTAAGTACTGTATTTCCCCGATTAAAACTGCTAATCCTGTAGTTTAGATGTATACAAACTGAAATGTGATTCAGTTTGATGGCAAAAGGAGAAATTCAATCTGTCAACTGGACAAAGTTTAGTTGACAGATTGAATTTCTCCTTTTGCCATGGATTCTACTTGGACGACCGAGGGATTCTACACACATTCATTTTGATGTATGTTTTTATTAGCATATCAATTCAAATTTCCGTTCCAGAAAAATCACAATCTGATATTTTTTTCCAACACTGTTCAGCCCTAAAACTGAATTATACAAGTCCTACAATTATGTCAAACCTTGTTGTTTAAAAAGTGCTTTTGTCTGCTATAGTTATAATTTATGACACCCATGAATGTAATTGCAAAATTGCAATGTTGATCTAAACAGATTTCCGCGTTAGAAAATTACTGCGCCCATAGGGAGGCATAAGTCGCTGTAAATGCATCACAGATTAAGAAAATAAAACTGGAGAATGAAGTAAGAACAGAGCAGTGGGCATATGGCAGTGTTGGTGAAAAGGGCGGGTTGATCTGCAAAATGGTGTCTTGATAACAGGTGAATAAAGATTACTCAAACAGGCATGAATCACTCTAAACACAGCGTCGAGATCGTAAATGAGAAGAATGACAACTATGGCCAAAAGCTCTGAAAAGTCAATTATGTAGTATAGGTCCGCTTTAAAATTTGTTTACTGTTGTTTACTGTTACACTGTTGTTTACTGTTACACAAAGAAAATCTACAATACTGACCCCACGGATAATTGTCGATATAGTAATTATTGCGACAGGCCTACGATTTCTAGAAGCACATACAATGCCTAGAAGCACGCACGATGTCTAGAAGCGTGTATAATTTCTAGAAGCACGTGTGAAGATCTGGAAAAGGTATAGGAAGGGCACTGAAGTATGATAATGGAATTGGTTTACAGTCGCTACGTTTCGCGCACTTTGAGTTCTCTGTGACTGTAAACAACCCAATTCAAAACATCTTTGCACAAAAACCTGTCAGACCACTCTTGTCCCAGTCTAAAGCAGGTCAAAGAGCCCAATAGGTGTGAAGGAGGGGGGTCTATGAGATGTTCAGGTGCTTGTAATAAGTTATTAGCATTACCACTAAAACTTTGCAGCTAATAGGTTTGGCAGAAATGGTTCAGCAGCAATTCATTTCCGTGTATCATTTGTCATTTGTTCTCCACAGCACAAATAAACAAACTGAAGCTCCACTAAGTTTCATTTTCACTTAAACGTAGAGGATCAAATCAAAGCAACGTGCTTAGTGGAGAGGCCGTAGTTTATCTTCGCTGCTGATCTAAAACGAATGAGTAAACGTGCAAACACACGTCTAATATTATCCTGGCTGTTTCCTACCTCGTGCAGTTGAATGCCTCTCCTAGTCTGCTCCTAATGTAAATCGCTGTCCTGTTACATGCAGCAGGTATCAGAGTATGTAGAGACTTCTCCAGATGTGTTATTGGGGTCTATTGGGGTACTTCCTGGGTTTTTCTTGCATTTTGATAAATCTGTTTAAACAGTGCATTGCGCATCTTTTCTGGTGGAGGGTCACCTGCTTGTTTCCATGGAGATGTTATTGCTTTGTCTAGAGTGTTCCACAGTAGAAATTAAACCCATCTATCTCAAAGTAGACAACGATAGGCTACATTACAGGTCAGATCTATGGAGAGGCAATTCACAGAGAGAATTATTGTATTTTGCAGCAATAGAAACACCAGTTATGAATAAACAGATACAGTAAATGTGTTTAATGTCATACCATGGAACATTCCCAGCAAAGCGAAAACATCTCCATGGAGAGAAGCAGGCGACAGACCCTCCACCAGAAAACTTGCACACTGCACCTTTAAATGTAAGTTTTATGCTAATAATGTTGGAAGATGGAAGAACAAAGGAAGAACATTTCTGTGGAATCAAGCAGGCCAAATAAAGAGTCATGTTTGTGGAGACATATGCCACAGTACACAGTAAGGACGGTGCATTTTATAGTATTTTTTTAGTGCAATAAAAAACAAAATAATTTTTTTTGGCTAAAAAGTTACATAAATGGGCTTTAAAGGATATCCTTGAATGTGAATATATTTGCACATTTCTTATCAAGAGCAAAGACTGATTCTCGAGGACAATATCTATTTATATTGCTATTGCTATTTATATTGCTCACTAAGAGTAGATTTACCGCCCAAAATATATAAATAAAAACTACTAAAAGTAATGTTCATCAGTTGCAATCCTACTCAAGTTGACACAAGGTTAACAGTGTAGTAGCCTGGTTGTATAAGCTACTCCTCAGTCTTGTGTCGTCACGGAGACGGCAGCAGCAGAGAGTGTGTGTACCAGGTCAGCGTGGGATTAGAGGAAGTGATGTAACCGCCTGCAGCCAATCCTGACTCAGGGATCTGGGCAGGGAGGGGTTAATGTGCAATCAACTCAGCACAAAGTCAGAACAGAGGTGAGAGAGAGAGGAGAGAAAGAGTGGGGAATGAAGGGAGAGAGAGGTCTGCTGACGTCTGCTGTTTGGATCCTCTGTTCATTCTGGGGCTCAGTCTGGGATCAATTACAGGACACAACACAGACTAAACTGATGGGGATGGAACAGGAAGCACCACCGATATGTCCACACGCCACAACAAGCAGCTTTGTACTGTAGGCCTTAGTCGGTGATCAATCAACGGCGTCTTAGTCGATCAAAATGTGTATTCGTCTTATTATATTGGGATTTATATGAGCATAAACAGAAAAAATAAAGTATGGCGCGGGTTAGCAAGGCTTTTAGGAGTGACTGGACAGTTTAATCGGATTTGTCACGTTCTCACTTGCACAAGATCCTAATTACTTTGAGAGTTTTTGCCAGTGTCTTTAGTCTGGACTGGAACTTGCCTGGCAAATCCTGATTGCATTTTTTATGCAGAGGGATACAAGTCTGGTCAACACTCTCTCCGTCGCGACTCAAGCGCGACCAAACATGATCGTCCAATCAGATTTGTTTGTTTCAGTGACGCAAGTGAAACGAAGCTCATTGGTCACCTATGATTTACAAATAAAATTAAATTTCTCACACCTCGGATGAACAGACTTTTGTGCTTCGCTCATCGATTCTGCAGAAATCCAAAATGTGTTTTACACAAGACACGCTTTTGAACTAAACCTCAGCTTTAACACCAAATGGATATTTCTCACTCCAGTGCCACTTAATACACAGAACAAATCACATCTATTCCACCAAAGTCTGACCTCATTACAAAATAACTGTTTGCCACACGACTGGCTCATGGGCCCTGTACCAAGCTGTTTGATGTTTCAACACAATTCCATTAAATATTTCACTTAATTGTCCTCCGTCTTCATCATATTGACAAAGACCTTGACGCTGAAGTCTATAGAATCCATAGAGTTAGGACTGCCCTGGTTACTAGGGCTGGGTATCATTGAGAAGTTGCCAATACGATTCATACCTCAGTACATAGGCCACGATACGATACATATCTCAAGACAGTTAGCTTTCGATTCGATATGAAATATTTCAAATCAATTCGATACACTTCAATCAAAATAATGGCTTAATCATGGCTGTGATACTAAAAGTCTTTGTTAAACCACTTCTTGCGCAAAGTGAATACGAAACACAGCCATTTTAATCCTCAAAACAGTGAAAATGTCAAATGTGTTGAATAAACGAGTTTCCTTCCTCTAAACAAGCAACAAAACTGTAGTGCTATAACAAAATAAGCCCAAAAAATACTCTTGGCGATGTAGCGATACAGCAGCCGACGATGTCGATACTGTACCATCACATTAAATAATATGATACATCAATATTTCGATATTTTTGCACACCCCTACCTAGTTACACATCCATATGTGACACATCCCAAAATTCTACAAACTCATGGAATAGTAAATCAGTTGTTAAAGAATGAATTAAAACATTGCAAAATGAATCCAAAACGCAACTTGAATGAGAGCTATTCCACACCGCAATGGCTGCATTTTCTAGATAGCTTAGTCTGCAAACAAAGGATACAAGTAAATACCTAACCATGCTAACCATGTACTTATACCTCTACAAACATGTTCTGAAATGCATGAGATTCTTGTATTAGTTTAGTCTAGGTTTGAGTCATCTTTCTGTGGTAGGCTGTCATTACTGGAATATAAAATTCAGAAATCTCTAGTGTCAAAGTTAGTGGATTAAAATACTTATACCTTAAACCTATTTGAATTTTCTATGAGGGCGCATACGTTACACCATAGTTAATATTTAATCTTTACACACTTGACATGATATATACAAACCATACCATGCCAACTAATCACACGCACCCAGTGTTCTTATGTAATAGCACTTAACAGTGCAATTGTAACTTGTCACTTTGCCTGGAATACTCCACAGTTTTAACGTTAACTTCTCCATCTAGATAAGCAGATGATCCCTCCATGCCAAGTTACAGGTTAACTCTGTGGAGAGGCGACTGGCAAGCCACTCAAAAGAAGATGTCGTTTTCCAAGGTTTTTCTTTAACAAGTAATAGTATCTCTAACTATGGGATCCAGCGGGTGATGTGCCCCCCACCAGACATATTACATCATAGAGCAGCTTTAAAGGTCCAGTATTACACAAAATTGACTCTTGAGAGCTTTTAGCCATGTTAGAATGTTACCTCATCAAAGACAGACCTGGAGTTGTGTTTTCTTTGATTCACACGTTTGAGTAACCCTTTACTATGAGTCTGTCTTCAAAGCTCAAAATGCTCTGTTCCACCTTGTGATGTCAAGAAGCTGTAGTTTTCAACTTAACATCTACCTTTTACATTTTATTCAGTAGAGATTGGCAATTCCAGGGTTAAAATCATCCAAATGATTCTAGTGAAGGTGTGTGGAATTTAAAAACACAATGGCGCACTTCTTGGGTTACCACATGACATCACAAGGTGGAACAGTGTTTTCTGTCTGAATATGCAGGCTTTGTGTGTTTAACATGTGTGAATGAAACAAAACACAACTCCAGGTCTGTTTGTGATGAAGAAACATAACATAAATCAGAAAATAGTGCAATATGTGCCCTTTAAGAGTACATTTCAATACATTCCCAGTTAAAACCCACTTTATATACTATATATATTAACGATGCATTGTTGTTTACTGCTCATTTACATCATATCAGAGGGGTTTTACCTGGTTGAGATCCTGGTCCGTGAGCAGATGCAGCTCTCGGGGCTTGAAGCAGTTCTGACACTTGCTCTTGTTGAAGAAGTTCGCCTGAAATTTCCGACATGGGTTCTCCTTAGCGGCAGACATGTCACCTCTTTGCGCGGTTCGGATCCGATCGGACGGAGGAGCTCTTCTTCTAACCCACGGAACAGATGAGGCGACCCCGCTGCTTTCCTGCGCTGCTCCTACTGTCCCAACCTGGCAACCGCTCGCTGCATTTCAAGCCAAAAGATCGTCTGGGAAAATCAATGTTTATTCGCATGAAATCATCTGCATTTCTGGAACACTTTGCAGTAAATATTAGCTGCCATTACACCCGCGTCCCATGGCCTGCGACCACAAAGCGAAAAGTGGCTAATGTCCTGTTAGCTCCTCCGCCAGTGGGCTTCCCAAATCAATAACGTGATCGCGTGGAAAAAAAACGCATGTGCGCGTTCGTAAAGGCTTCCAGATCCGCGGGGACGGCCTCCATCGGTAATAACAAGCTCCCGGTGAGAGGGGACCGAGCCCGGGCAGGCGAGCCGCGATACACCGTTGTTGTTTTTTTTTTTTTTTTTTTCTTTTACCACGGCGGTCAGCCCAGGCGAAGTTCATCCAGCGCTGCTCCTCGCTGCTAGGCTACGGTTAGCACGCTCGGCTAGCCCCGGGAGAAGCGAAAGAAACAAAAAGAAAAGCCCGTGTGCGTCTTTAAAAGCACAAACGCTCCCGAAATCCCGAAACGGCCCCGCGTACGGTCCCCCCGGTGTGTGCGGTGCATGCGGGGGGCAGTCTCTGCTCAGTGTCCCCGCAGAGGAGTCAGTGTTTGGGCTGTGCTGCCATAACTAGCCCCGTTAGCAGCGGCGGCGGCGGAGGTGGAGGGGTTTATTTTCTTCTCTCCACACGGAGCGGAGGGAGCGGAGGGAGGAGGAGGACACACTCACCCGGCTCTGTGGCGCCATCCTCGGGTACACACGCTCCACACACTCCCGGGTGAAACTGTGGCTGGAGTTTATTCAAAGCTCTTTTCTTGTGGTACATTCAAACGCGTGGTTTCGTTTGGCTTTTGTTAACTCAATAATGTAGAGCTCCCGAGCCACATACGGCCCTTTGGAATTACAAAATAAACATATTTTATCATTTGACCTCATGCATGGACTAAAGCTGCATTGCTTTTATTTTAGAGGTGTTTTTTAATGACTTTTTTGTAAGGCAACCTCACTTTTTCATTGCTTAGTCATACATGGTCACATTTTTATACAGCGCTTAGACTTAGACAAGTGAGGGACAGGAGGACACTGGACAAACTGCTCTCCATCATGGACACTCCTGCTCACCCACTGCACCAGACTATAGAGGGACAGAGGTGATAATACTCCCTACAACTGTACAACAACTCACCCACTGCGCCAGACTATAGAGGGACCAGGGGTGGAAAGTAACGAATTACATTTACTCACGTTACTGTAATTGAGTAGTTTTTATGAGTACTTTGTAATTTTCTAAGTAGTTTTTCAAACAGGTAATTTTACTTTTACTCGAGTACATTTTAAGCCAAGTATTTTACTTCGTTACATTGAAAGCCGCCCACGTTACTGAGTAAAATAATATCGATAGTGGCAAAAAATAAAATGCGGGGGAAAAAAATCTGCCGGAACTGAAAGGAAACTGCATTGCGCGGGTTTGCGTGCGGCAGTTCCATTGTTTCTTGGCCAAACCTCGATGACCTATTCGCGTTTAAACGTAAAAATGGCAGCAACGTAATCATGAAATGTAAAATGTGTCTGCCCCGCCGAACCTCAACATGAATCTATGAAAGCATGTGTTGGTAAGTAGGCTACAAATATAGGCCTATATGTTTTGCCTGTTATACCCAAACGGTATATTTATGATGGTTTGGTTAACACAATCTGGCTTCATGATTTCAATTATTTTCCATCCTGATCACTAACGTTTCAAGTGAAGTAGCCGAGAGTTGGGAAAAGCACCTCACGTTTAAAATTGGCTTTAGGACAGTCAGGAATAATAACAATGCAGGACTTTAGTTTGCGATTGGTCTCTTAATAAATCATCTTAATTTATGTTGTCTATAGGATAGTTCATGGGTTATTGCCTGGACTAGTTTCGAGTGGACAGTGCTAGTCCATCAAAAGTAGCGCTTCTAGTTTATGCAAATGAGCCATGTGGTTTTAAGTTTCGCTTCTGTAAAACGTAAACAAATGTGCGCAAAGCTGCATTAAACACATTATTATTTGAGTCCTCCTTGTAGGAAATAAAAATCCAAACTAATTATCCACCCGCAGCGAACCAAAAATGCGTCTGCTTCTGTGTTCCGTCATCATTTTATCGCGTGTACCGCGTGTACCAGTCTCATCAGCCGAGAAAGCAAATGAATCTGCCCACGTAGCATTAAGCGTTCTGTTTTCTTCAGAAACTTTTCTTTTCTTGGATTTATCATCATTGGGCCAAAAATCATACTGCTGATGTAGGTGCCGGTAAGTCCGGGTGTGTGCGGGTGGCGCACATCGGCGGCTTTGACGCATGTTTTGAGCGACAAAAATATTAAAAACGTTTTATTTAAATGTTACAAGATTACCATTATCTACAATTTTAGATTTACATTTAAAAACGAACAAACTAAAATAAAAATACAATGTAATTAAATACTCATTATTATTTTCCAAAGTCACAGGGAGCCACGACAGAACGATGAAAGAGCCACATGCGGCTCTGGAGCCGCGGGTTGCCGACCCCTGTCCTAGATTCATTATCCCATATCTTCAGCTCCTAGAGGAATTAAATGGTAGTGCGTCACATTTAGTTTACCGCAGTTTATGTCTATTTAAGACTGCATTTATGTGCAGCAACATTATGAAAAAACCTGCATTTTTACTGTAGTTTTTTTTTTTATTTCATTGAAAGTAACTAAGTAACTTTTACTCAAAGTACATTTGAAATGAAGTAATTTTTTACTTTTACTCGAGTACATTTTCAGACGGGTACTTTTACTTTTACTTGAGTAGGATTTAAGCAAAGTAAAGATACTTTTACTTAATTACAATTTTTCAGTACTTTTTCCACCTCTGAGAGGGACAGAGGTGATAATACTCCCTACAACTGTACAACAACTCACCCACTGCGCCAGACTATAGAGGGACAGAGGAGATAATACTCCCTTCAGCTGTACAACAACTCACCCACTGCGCCAGACTATAGCGGGACAGAGGAGATAATACTCCCTACAACTGTACAACAACTCACCCACTGCTCCAGACTATAGAGGGACAGAGGAGCTCATTCTCCAACAGGCTCCTACAGCTCCACTCAAACAGTGAGAGATACAGGACAACATTCCTACTATAATACTCCCTACAACTGTACACCAACTCAGCCTTATGCAACAGATAAAACTCCCTACAACTGTACAACAACTCAGCCTTATGTAACAGATAATACTCCCTACAACTGAACAACAACTCAATCTTACATAACGGATAATCTTATGCATAGACTAGTGGTCATTACAGTGAATAATTATAATATGTGCATTTATAACAGGTTAGACCAAGTCACAAGACCTTTATCAATGCCCAGATCCTCAAACACTCAATATTTTATTACGGCGTTATGAAGGTAGATATAGAGATAGATAAAGAGATAGATTAAAACTTTATTGATCACAAAGGAAATTCATTTTTCAGGAGCATCAGTGACGCATAATAATAATAATAATAATAATAATAATAATAATAATAATAATAATAATAATACAGCAGTAATTAATTGTTTATAGAAATGTGTTAAATAGCCATATGGTGTGTGAAACAAACCACTTCCCGGTGTGTCTGTGGAACAGGACAGGGACAATAGCCTGCCCCCAAAGGTCGTCTTCTGTCTGGTGGTGGTGCCGTTACATCTTCAAAAACTTGCAGTAAAAAGTACTGCTTACTGTAATATGGCGAAATTTCCTGTCTGGGAGCCAAGAAAAATTGGTCTGAGGGCCATATTTGGCCATAGTTTGAACATGCCTGATTTAAACCTAAAATGCCTCTCGCTGATCTGAATGGTCTCTCCCTAAACCCCAGCTCCTGCAGCCAGTCATGAATCAGTGCTAGTGCAGCCTCTGCAGCTCAGGGAGGGAATTCTGGAGGTTCTGAGCTTCACATGAGGCCTGTCCATATACTGAGAACAAACTTGGATGCGTCTCTATCTGCAGGTTAAAGATATGGCGACACTCTGGCGAGTGGAGGTTACATACATTTCCTTCAATTAGCCTATGAAGAAAATATAGAGAAAATATTAGTGAAAATATTAGTGAGTGATTAATTTAGCAAAACACTTTTTTCATGAATTGACTTGGTGTTAAAGGTTTAAAGGTCCTATATTATACAAAATTGATTCTTGTGAGCTTTAACCCATGTTATCCTTCATCATCATCCACGTCTGAGTAACCGTTTATTATTAGTATGTCTACATCTCCAATCTTCCAATCTTTTACCTCTTGTTTAGTACAGATTGTTAGTTGTAACGATTGTAAAAACACGTGGAAGAAAGAGACATTTAAGGCTTTGACATTTTAATGGTCTATTAACACTAATTACATCTCCAGTGCTGTAAAGAGATTAAAAAATAACCCTAAATATTCATGAGTTATTACAAGGGTATTTTTATGATGACATGTCAGGTTGTTATTCTACAGTAATAAAGTGTTTAAAAATGTATTGTGGAACTTTTCTGGTGGAAGGTTCATCAAATGCTTTTCTCCATGGAGATGTTTATTGCTTTATCTGGAATGTTTCACAGTATGGCATTAAACCTTTCTATCTTCATGGAGACCAAACTAGACCAAGTTACAGGTCAGATCTGTGGAGAGGCGACCACGCTCACTGTCAGAATGCCTGTTTTTCTAGGTGTATTTGAGCTGTAAAACCACCTGTAATTGAATAAATGTAAGTTAGAGCTGTTATGTCATACTGTGGAACATTCCAGGCAGAGCAATGACATCTCCATGGAAACGGTTAGGTTAAGACAATACAATAGTACATGTATTTACCTTGTTTACGTCATTCGGCTGCTAGCTGCAAGGCATCTTCAGAACTCTCACACAAGGTAAATAATGGAGCAGAGTGACAATAAAGCTAACAACAACTAGAATGCTAACATACTTGCTGATTTTCTGACAATAAAATGCAATAATTAGATGCAGACAGTGCACAGTGGACTTATTTTGACCTCAGGAGCTGATTATACAGTATCTGAAGACACATTTTGGTCACACACAAAAATCAGGTATACATGGTCTTTAAAAAGATTTGAGTCAACATTGTCTTCCAAGAATTATAAGAAATAATAGAACGTTAACAAATTGGAAAACAAAGACACTGTTTTGTGTTTTTATTTTCCGATTTGAACTGCACATGCGTCCTGTTCAGACTATACCACCATCCTGCTCTCCCTCTACTCCCTGGCAGCCCGGTAGCAGCGACACTACTCTCCACGCGCTCCAGCTGCTGACTCTGCTCTGTCTATTCTGGTCGCAGGTTACCCCCTCCTCTTCCTCCTCCTCAGTGGGTCAGAGCGGCTGGACAGTGGACACATAGGCCGGGACTTGGTGAATGGACCGTGGGCCTGTTACCTAAGCAGAGCCGGGGGATTGTACCGCAGCGCTCCGGGAGGATTATCTCCTCTGCACGCGCCCGTAAGTCCCCAGAGATAACCCCACCACGCTGCTTTCACTCACCACAAACAAGGGCCAGAGCGGGGCCACAGGTCACATTTGAACCGGATATATACAAAGAATGATTCAAATAATAATGCTTTTATTTAGCATGTTTTTGAGTTCAAGCCAAAGTGAAGTGTTCCTCTTGACCCTGCCGGTGTCTTGTAACAGTACTCTTAGGAGCAGTGAGTATATTTAGCTGTTCTCCATAAAGCCTTTCCTTACATGGGGTCACAATGAGCTTAAAGGCAGAGCTGGATCAAAACCAAACTTACCTTTATTTGAGTAACTTTTTCAAGAAATCACAAGATTTTAACTTACTACTCACTACTAGCTTTTCTTTTGGAGGGTTCATCTTCATCACCAGCTTGTTATTGTTTTGGCTGAAATGTTCCAGTATGGAACGTATTTATCTCCATGGAGACCAGCAGGGTGTGCCATCTGGTCAGGTGACAAGTCAGATCTGAGGATGGGCAACCCCGATCACAGTGTGTTTTTCATGGTATTTCTGAGGAATATAACTCCCCTTATTGCATTATTGAGCTCTACCATGCCTGACTAGCTCTTAGCTTCTGCCTCCTGTTATATTTCTGTGGTGTTTTTACAGAGTCGTGCTAAAAACAATGCACACTCAAAAATCACACAGTGGACAGTGAGGTGCATTTGGTTGTCACGGACAACGTGTTAAAGACTTTCCTAGTGCAGGGAAAACTTCACCGGAGGCACTAATGTGTTTAGAAAGGTGTTTGTGTCTTTTATTTAAACATACAGTAGTGTATGAAATAAACTGCCAGTTTAAATTTTAAATGAAGTCTGCCCACTTGTTTTTATAAATTATTTCTGTTAGTGGTGTTATTTTTATGTTTAGGATCTGAGATTAGCATTAGCATTATTAGCATCAAGACAAAAACACTGACATGTTTTTTGGTGACATTTCATCTCATTTGTTTAACATCTTTAAATATCTAATTATCTATGTTGACATCTATTCACTACTCCATCCATCCACTTTCTTCTGCTTTATCCGGGG
Organism: Taenioides sp. WSHXM2023; assembly: GCA_029959045.1. Classification (NCBI taxonomy): domain Eukaryota; kingdom Metazoa; phylum Chordata; class Actinopteri; order Gobiiformes; family Gobiidae; genus Taenioides; species Taenioides sp. WSHXM2023. The sequence goes on along the minus strand of CM057104.1, from coordinate 23,686,737 downwards.
CCAGCCCCCGGATCTAATCACTACTCGCTCTGTGTTTTTTATATATTTGTTCATTTTAGTGTGATTCTGGAAGAATCCAGAGAAATCATGGCGTGGAAATGGAGACAGTAGAAGTGAACTAGCCATGCACTGTTGTGCACAGAACCATTTCAATAAATACAAAGAGATGGATAGAGTTACTGTCATACTGTAGAACAGAGGTCTTCAACAGGAGGGTAACAGGAGTTACTGCGGGGGGTTGTGAAATCTTTGGTCGATTAGACATTTTTTTAATATACCGTATTTTCCGGACTATAAGCCGCTACTTTTTTCTCACACTTTGAACCCTGCGGCTTATACACCGATGCGGCTCATATATGGACGGATTATTCGTCTATGAACACAGCGGATGCGCGCGCAGCTTGAGTGCAGAAAGCGCCGCTGTCTGTGCGGTGAACATGGGTTAGGGTTAGTTAGAACACTCGCTAGCGCTGTTGTCAGCACTAAAACAGTTTATCGCTGCGTGATAAAATAAGTTCTGCTGCTAAATGAACATTAGTGAGTGGGATACGTCTTAATGACCCGTATGTGTTAAATGCAGGTGAGGCGTAAATGACGAGACGAAACGTCTCAAACTTCAGTAGCTGGACATCTACTCATACATGATCGATACAACTAACCCCGACCCCCGGGAGAGCCTGAAATCCTGTTGAAATCCTACAAGACACTGACATGATACAAGACACTGACATGATACAAGACACTGACATGATACAAGACACTGACATGATCCCAGACAGGACAGCGGCTCTTTCTGCTCGAGACATGCGCAGTAGAGCGCCAGAGCGACTCTCGCGCGTGACGAACTGACTCAATGCAAAAAGACGACAAAAGCTTTAGAGGCAATACAAGCAGATGCTCGGAACTTGAAAACTTCTTGAAGACGTGGACACCTGCGGCTTATAGACAGGTGCGGCCTATATATGTACAAAAATAAAATTCTTTGAAAATTTAGTTGATGCGGCTTATATTCAGGTGCGCTCAATAGTCCGGAAAATACGGTATATATTTCTTCATTTTTAAAGGATGAGGAGAACATCAACATCACATCTGTCTCTCTCTCTTCATTCCCTCGTCTCTCACTCCCTGTCAAACTGCAAACACATCGGCCCCAATTTTATCATTTCTTCTCGGCGACATGTGAAGAGTTCCATTACAGCTTCACTGTTACGCACAGCTGAACTTAAGCTCCGCACACACTACCGTGCATCGAGAAGAGGTGAGGCGACTTCATTCCCCGGGCGCATTAACCAGATGCCTGGGAGAGGAGGAGGAACAAACAGGACAGGAGGACAGAGTTGTGTCTTTCCTCTCGCTCCTCAGATCAGAAAGACCAGAAAAGTTCAAACTCTTGTTTGTGCGCGCTGTGGCTCCTCTCTTTTAATCAGATCATTAAAAAAGTCACACTTTGAGGCCATTTTCCATGATGTCGTTGCTCCATTGATCTGACCTTCTCAGAGTCACCGCGAGCACAAACTGCAGCTTAAACTTCAGGCCTGAGCTTTGGTCAGACTCAGGCTTATTTCTGTCATGGAACGAGTTGAGGCTTAAACTGGAGATGGAGCGAGTTTCAGCTCAGGATTTCAGAATAATCCTAGATTTGTTAAGCCACTTCGATGGAATACCCTCCTAGTATTAAATGTACAGTAACAGAGTCGCTTTGTTTATACACGACATTAGGCCCAATTTAATATAAAACACAATTGTGTGCCATATATATAGTAGGGGGTCCCTGGCCTGAAAGACGTTGAAGACCCCCGCTGTAGAATATTCTAGGAAAAACAAGCAGGTGGTGAACCTTCCACTGGAAAAGTTGGGCACGTTTAAGTTCTAATGTTCTGAACATGTATCTTCTTGTTTAGTGGTGGTGGTGGTGCCATGCACACTGTAAACACACCCACACAGCCTCTTTGGGCTGGCCTGTCAGGGGAAAAGTATCTCCTCAAAGTATCCCAACAGTACTCAACGTCACTTTATGCCACAAATAAATAATGTTCTGAGGATAGAATTTCATTTTTACTAAACTGAGACCACCAAACTTCTACAGAACTGCCAGAATCTAAGTGTTTACTTATTTATCGACTTATGTATCTATTTACTTACTTATCTATTTTTGTAAACACATGAAAGACAGGCCTAAGGTGTCACAAGTGTGTGTTAAAGCTTGAATAATGCAGAGTACTGTCCCTTTAAGACTGGGTGCACATAACACTGAGAGTGTGAGCTCACCTCAGACTCACACATGATCCTCCTCTTTAACCAGGTCACTAGGCTCTGTATGGACTCACTCTGATACTAACTCTGCACTCTCTGCCTCTACTTCTACCTCTCTCCTCATCTCCCCCTTCTCTCTCCTGTACTTATCTCACCTCTCTCTCTCTTTCCTCTCCTCATCTCACCTCTCCTCTCTCTCTCTCTCTCTCTCTCTCTCTCTCTCTCTCTCTCTCTCTCTCTCTCTCTCTCTCTCTTTCTCTCCTGTACTCATCTCACCTCTCTCTCTTTCCGCTCCTCATCCCACCTCTCCTCTCTCTCTCTCCCTCTCTCTCTCTGTCTTTCTCTCTTTCCTCTCCTCATCTCACCTCTTCTTTCTCTCTTTCTTTCTCTCTCTCTCTCCTCTCCTCATCTCATCTCTCCTCTCTCTCTCGTGCTCTCTCTCTCTTCCACTCTATTTCTTTCTACTTCCATCTCCCCGGCCTCTCCCTTCTCTCCCCCTGCCTTTCTTTTCTTTCCTTTCCTCCATTTGTTCTTTATCCCATCTCTCCTTTTTATCTCTTTTTTCTCTCTCTTCCACTCTCTTTCTTTCCATTCCCCCCTCCCCTGCCTCTGCCCCTGTCTCTCTTTCCTTTCCTCCATACTTCCTTTACACTCTCTCTTCACCCACTCTCTCTTCTTTGTTGACACCCCTTACACTCTCTCCCATTTCTTTCTCTTTTCTATCCTCTCCCTTCCTTTCCTTCTCTATACTTCTTCCTCCTCTCATACCCCACTCGTCCCCCATTCTCTGTGTTCCTCTTCTCACTCCCTCTCACTCCTCTGTCTTCCTCTGCTCATCCACCGCCCCTCGTTCTCTCCTCTCCCCGTCCTCTCTCCCCCTCTCCTCTCGTCCTCAGACCATGCTTCCGTTCGTAGTACTCCTGCCTGTACTCATAGTAGTAGCAGCCGGTGTGTACTATGTGTACAATGAGTTCCTGCTGTTCATGTCCAACGCTCAAGTGCGCAACAAAGTGGTGGTCCTGACCGACGCCGTGTCCGGAGTGGGGACGGGTAAACACTTCTCGTTTTCGCTCTGTCTCTCTTTCTCTCTCTCATTTTTCTTTCTATTACTTTCTCTTCTTTCTCTTCACTCTTTTCATTAATAAATCTATCTATTTTCCATCTATATATTAGGATCTGTCTATCTTGGCTGTCAAACCTTACATTCCCTTTACCATTTGGACTTTCGAGTACCACCAGGTTGAAATCAACCTTAAATTAAAGCTGCACAGTGTAACTCATCCGGTGGAGGGTCCATCAACTGCTGGTCTGCATGGAGATCTGCCTAGAATGTTCCATAGTATGGCCATAAACTTAAGAATCTCCATGGAGACTTGCAAGCCAACTTACAGGTTAGCTTTGTGGAGAGGCCACTCACAGTAAGAATGAATGTTTTTAAGATATTTAATGACACCTGTAGCTGAATAAATGTAAAACAGATTAGTTCAATGCCATACTGTGGACAATTTAAACCAAAGTATTAACATCTCCATGGAGACAAACAGGTTGCGGACCCTGAAAAGTTGCACAGTGCACCTTTAAGGCTAAACATGGTCTAAATAATAATAATGAACCCAATAGAGGACATGCATTAGTTTCTAAACAAAATACTCAAACTGCAGAGGGTTATGATTAGGGTACCACAGTTTGAGAAACACCAGTCTGGAAGTTCTACTGAGCAATGCTTCGTGCCTGCATGTGTCCCCATAAACATGACGTAATCTCATCATGGAGAGTCCTTCTGTAATGTTCTAAGAGCATCTGTGTGTGCTGCAGAACTGTCCCGCCTCTTCCATGTGGGTGGGGCTCGTTTGATCCTGTGTGGGACCAGCTGGGACAAACTGGAGTCTCTGTATGACACCCTGTGTACAGACGCCGACCCACGAGAGGTGAGACATACTACCAACAGTACTACCGACAGTACAGACAGTACTACCAACACTACTACCAACGTATTCGACAACGTATTTCGACCAAATAAACTTTGTCCAGTTGACAAATTGAATTTCTCCTTTTGCCACTACTACCAACAGTACTACCAACACTACTACCAACACTACTACCAACAGTACTACAGACAGTACTACCAACACTACTACCGACAGTGCTACCAACACTACTACCAACAGTAATACCAACAGTACTACCAACACTAGTACTGACAGTACTACCAACAGTAGTACCAACAGTACTACCAACACTAGTACTGACAGTACTACCAACAGTAGTACCAACAGTACTACCAACACTAGTACGGACAGTACTACCAACACTAGTACGGACAACAGTGGAAGAGGAAGCACAACATTTACTCCAATAACAAGACTGTTACACTTTAATATATTTAACTCAAGTAAGAGTACTGCTACAGTGTACAGTATATTACTCAAGTATTTAAAAAAAAAATAAAAAAATAAAAAAAAATGGGTTAAAGTATACCAATACATGTAACTGTGTACCTGAGGTACTCTGTGTGTGTTTACTGAGAAGTGAGACCGTGTACACCTTCAGTGGTTCAAAATGTCTTGATTGCAAAAGGTCCAGATGGCCACCGATGAAACCTCTACATTTAACGGGAAATGTTTATTAAAATACTTTAAAAATATGTTTAGAGCTGTATCCAGATACATGGTCTTATGTGAGTACTGTATTGTGTCACTAACAAAAGAAAACTGAACCCTGTCAACTGGACAAAGGTTTTAGTGTAAGACGTTTCACCGCTTGTCCATAGGCTTCTTTCTGTCTGTCATGTGTTGGTGGGACACAGCTGGAGAGAAGTGAGATCAGTCTGAGTGGAGATGATGAGAATGGTGCTCCTCTGCTCCTCAGACGTTTGCCCCTAAGCTGGTGCTGGTGGACTTCAGTGACCCGGACAGCCTGGAGGAGGTGGTGACTGAGGTGGTGGACTGTTATGGTTATGTGGACGTGCTCATCTGTAACAGCAGCATCAAGGTCAAAGGTCCTGTCCAGAGCATCTCCCTGGATGTGGACCGCAACATCATGGACATCAACTACTTTGGACCCTGCACGCTGGCCAAAGGTGCGCCAACACTTTAAATAATATAGTCCCTTTGGTAGGTTGTAATTGATGTGATCAACATTCCCTGAGGGTGAAGCTAACTGAAGGCACTGCTCTGTCTGTTTGTCTTACCCAAATTAGACTTTAATCTGATCTTTGACACAGTCTGTCCAGAAAGAAATTATTTAGTTGGAATGGCAACCAGAGAGCTGATTTGTGCTGTTAAAGTCTCTCACAATTAACATTACACTTATATGTTAGCTAGCATTAGCTAACGCTTAAATCCATTTAGTATTTTTTCTTGAATAGTATTTGGCAGTGTTTGCTAATTTTTGCATTGTGTCACCATGGTAACTGATTGAACATTTTATATTGCAAAGTATCAAAGATTTCTTTCTAGATTTCAGAACTGAAGGCAACTGGAACATAATGCCATTTCAATGTCGAAATGTGCAAATATAGACATATATCTAGAACTACGACAAATCAAGGTGGTTTAGGCGACTGATAACTACTCCTCTACATGTGAGTGATACCAGAGCTTGGTTAGAAAACATGCACACATGTATTTGACAGTATTTGCTAAAATTGCAGGTAATTCCAGGTCAGGCTGCATGTGCATGTGAATGGGGCTATAAAGACACACTGGGAGAGAATGTATGTCATAAAAGTGGTCCTGTCCTCCAGGTGTGCTCCCCTCCATGATGTCCAGGAGGGGTGGGCAGATCGTGCTGGTCAACAGTATCCACAGTAAACTGGCTGTCCCTTTTAGAAGCTCATGTGAGTATCTGAAAGCTTTCAAATACATGTCTGCACTGCATAACTGCAGTGCATTTGTTTCTGCACATGGCTTATGTGTGGCTTGTAAAAAAACAAGTACAAAGGTTTTGTGGGCTGTATTTGGGCCCCAGGCCACATTTGAAACATCTGACACTAATGATTTGGAGCCAAAACAGACAGTCATGTGGTAGAGTGTCATTCCTGTCATTCACACGAGCAGGTGGGGCTTTAGTTTTACACTCATATATTTGGTTGTGTCATATTGTGAGTCCCTGTATTTGGAAGGATGTCAATAAGCACAGTTGTACACATACAGAAGACATAACATCACATGGAACATGACGGGCCATACAGTGGTAGAGTGGCTAGCACGCTCACTTCACAACAGGGAGGTTCCATGTTTGATTCTTGGGTCACCTGTGCTTTCTGTGTGGAGTTTATATGTTTCTCTCTGTGTCCGGGTTTCCTCCATCAACCCAAAACATGCACCACAAGTCTACTCCTCCAGCTAAGGCAATCCTGACCAAGACTAGCTCAACATTTGTGTCTATATGATAAGAATTTACTTCTTCACTGACATGCACCTTAACTTGAGCTGCTTGTCCCCTTGGAAATAAATACAGTATGTTAATACCATAGTGTGGAACATTCCAGGCAAAGCACTAACATCTCCATGGAGACAAGCAGTCAGTGACGGACCTCACAGCAGAAAAGTGACTTAGTCTTAGCATACCTTCAACTTGACTTTGTCACTCAGAAAGTGTGACTTGATAAAGCTGGTAACGCTAGAAGAATGCTGATCTATTACAGTATGAATCAAAGTGAATGAAAGATTTCACGTTGTTCTGTCATAGCGTCACAATCATAAATAATAGTTGAACTGTGCTGTTTGTTCTCACAATAATGGTAACACAACCATGTGAGAGTGTGTGTCCTGTGTGTGCAGATGCAGCCTCTAAACACGCAGCACAGGCCTTTTTTGACTGTCTGCGGGCCGAGGTGGAGGAGTACGGCATCTCTGTGAGCACCATCACCCACACCTTCATCAACGCCTCTGACCCCCCTGCCCCTGAGCCCGCCCCCCAGCCCAACCGCCTCTGGGACTGTGAGTATAAGTACTGCAAATACTGTTACACAGCCGCCTCTGGGCCTGTGAGTACAAGTACTGCAAGTACTTCCAGACTGACTACACGGGGCATAATCACACACTACTGCTGTTTTGAACTTCTGAAGAGCAGTGTGTTATTGTGTACATTTCCAGGTCAACTTTTGATGATGTCAGACCACTGTGGTGTAGGGGACAAATAGACTTCTTCTGAATTCTTTCCACATTCTTTCTAACAATTTGCCTAATAATGTTCAGCATTTGTGGATCATAAGTTTGCATTTTTCTTTCAAAAGCAGATCTCCCATAGAGTTCTACAGGCCCCTGTCCTCCATCTGACATTAGGACATCACATTCCAGATCATGAACTCAACCTGTATTGACACTTTGTGGTAACATCATGCAAGGGGTGTTCTTCTTGTATGTGTATGGTAGAATGTTCAACAGTTACCATGGAGACACAATGCACACATTAGCAAATACTGCCGAAAAGTCAAGAAAAAACACAAAATGGATTTAAACATCACATTTTCAGGAGCTTATGATCAATATGAGCATTCATGTTTGTTTAGGAGTTTGAACAAAAAGATGAGAGTGACTAACTGAAAAACCAATGCTATCTAATGCCAGCTAGCTTGTGACTGTAATATCATTTAACAGATCACCTGTTGAAGTTGTATAATAGGTCAGTACTTTATGGTTGTGATAAAATTGATTATTGTGATAAAAAATGCAAATCATCAATATTGCGTAACATTCGCTTGTGTGTGTGCAGACATCTCCAGTCATCTGAGCCATGGCGTGCGTCCTTCCGTGCTCGCCCAAGAGGTGCTCCTGACAGTGAACAGGAAGAAGAAGGAGGTGCTCCTGTCACACCCCCTGCCCCGACTGGCCCTGTACCTGCGCTCTCTGCTGCCCCCTCTGCTCTTCTCTGTACTGTCTGCGGGGGTGCGAGACTCTGCCCTCGCCGAGAACATCCAGTAGACCCTGATTTATACAGCCTGGAGTTAACACTAAACTAACACTTGTACAAGAGAGAAAAAAGTAAAAACGCTGGTCGCACAGTTTAAAGGAACTGTATGTAATCTGTGCTCTTACTGTTTTAAAAAGTACAACAATCACAACTGAACCTGTGTCACCAGGGCCTTAACCTGCAGACAGAGAAAACATCCAAGTCTCATTCTCAGTATATGGACAGGTCTGGTCTCATGTGAAGCTCAGAACCTCCAGAATTCCCTCCCTGAGCTGCAGAGGCTGCACTATCACTGACTCATGACTGGTGCAGGTGCTGGGGTTTAGGTAGAGACTGTTCAGATCAGAGAGAGGCATTTTAGGGTTAAACCAACTGATTTCAGGACTGAAACTGGCAACACAAATGATAAACTTTTGTGAAGCTTGTTCTGAACCAAAACACAAAATGATAACATAAAGAAATGGAACATGTCCAATCTTTTTGTAATTAAGAATAAATCAGCATTACAGTTGCCATCAGTGAGAGCTATCATTTTAGTTAGTTACATTTAAATTCAAAATCTTACATACAGTTCCTTTAAACTTAAAAGCTTTGAGAGAAGACTGAAATTGTACTGACAAATTACAAGAACCCTGTGCATTTCAGAACATGTTTGTAGTGGTCCAAACTACAGGGTGCATGTCAAATCTTATACAGACCTTGGACCATTTAGTTCTGATTCAGTTGCTCTGTAGTTGGCGTAGAGCTATGTAAAATGTATTCAATGAAGTTACGGAAGGGTAAGTTGTATGTTTATAGGTGAAAAGTTTGTGGAAAGAATGAATTGAGCTTAAAAACATGTGAGTTCTGTAAGGGTTTTGCATGAATGCGCGTAATCGTCATAAATCATAACGTACTATTTGAGGCATTATTATTACAAATGTTCTACCCCAACTCCTCACTGCTGGTACTTAACTGAACGCGCGCCCTTCGTGGGATGTCCACCAGAGGGCAGCACTCTCGCACCAAATAGTTATGATAATGACTCAATACGCATTTTTTAACGTGCTGTAAAATATAATATGTTCTTGAGTAATTACAGTTTTGCCAAGTTTAAGTTACATTATCATTATCGAATTGTTGCAAAAAAAATAAATAAAATTGACAATATTTACAAATTTTGGTGGATTATTACAAAAACTATTATAACTATTACGCTTAGAAAACATTACAAATACTTGATGATTTTGATTCTTGTCCACAAGGTCAGATTCTACTGGAAAAACCTTTAAAAATATTGGCAACACTTTGAACAATTTTAATAATAATCATTCTTAAAGGACCCATATACAGGGTTTGTGTGTTTTGTTTCATTCACACATGTTTAACACAACTCCAGGTGTATGTTTGTGATGAGAATACAACATTATAACAGAGATCAACAGTGTAATATGGGCACAAGAATAAATGTCGTGTAATATCATTTAATAAACTATTTATTCATGCTCTATTAAGGCTACTTAAGTGTAGTTATTATAGTGTTATAAAAAGTACCTGGAAGACATTGTCCAAATCACAGTTAAAGATATTTTTATTTGTTTTCTTTAAATGTTCTTTTCTATGACATTTATACATTCTATTTATTTTTGTTACTTTCGTCTGTAATCTTGTAATTCAAATGCTTTCAGTTCACTCATCAGTTTCCACCATGAGTAAGTGTGCAGTGATGGGCCCCTGTCAGCTGGTGTACGGCCCCTCTCTCTCCTGTGGGACCTCACCTCTGCTGTCCCCTACAGGCCTCTGTAGGTCCTCTCTCTCTCACACACACACTCAGTCGGGGGAGGTGAGTGTGTATGTGTGTGTGCTGGGGGGTGTACATGTGTTCTTCTCAGACAGGCTGACAGTATGTGTGTGTGGTGTGTGTGTTGTGAAAAGGTCAGCAGAGGGACAGGGGACGAGACATGTCACCGAGAGACAGTGAGGTCAAAATGATTTAACACCTGGACACAAAAAGACAGAGATATAATTGGGACATAGATGTCCAAATGTGTCCTGAGTATGGATTCAAAACGCTGCAATGACTCTTCTTCCAATTACACTGACACTGACAAGTGTTTACAACAGTCTCCCAACCGAGGTCAGAGGTTCAATTCCCACTCGGACAAAGTTCTGTCGTGTCTTAAGGAAGGCAAGCTAAGGATCTAGCTATGGACATTTGAGATGCTGCCATAGAACTAGAATAAAATAAAATCTCCTCCCACCGTGTGATGTCTGTAACATGCATGACGTGGAGCGTTTGGACCAATCAGAGTGAGAGTTGCTAGAGCAGAGTGAGCACGGCTCAGAGCGGGGCTAGGCTAAGTCTTACAAAACTAACTCGTAGGCACTTTAAAAATTTCAAGAAGTTTATGTTGTGAAAATAGAAAAGAATCCTACAAAATCTGACCTTTGTGAAAGCTGGATGCCCTGTCAGCCGAACATGGGCAGTTTTAATCATAAACTGTATAAAGAAGTGGACTAAGTGATTGTGACATCACCCACAGCGTTCAGCTGAAGCCATGATGCCAACGGTTACAGGGGCGAATTTGGAGCCAGGCTCTATATTAGGAATAGGATTTTTTTGATGGAAAAAATAGCGAGAACAGGTTAATACAAACATTTTCAGACCAAAATGATGAGGCTCACAGCAGCAGTTACAGAGAGAGGGGCCACAATATTCCAGTGTAAGTCAATGGGAGCCAGAGTCAGTAGGAGCCAGAAGAGCCACATGGGAACTTGTTATTTGGAAAGAGGCGGCTGGCGCATTAGCTATGTCCATTTATATATACGGTCTATGGTTTGAATTCCCCCAAAAATGCATTGCGCTCTATGGGAGAATTCTTTCTGTGCCCAAGCTCCCGGGAGCTGCAGTACCTGGAGCGGCCACTAGTCGCTCTCAAGCAGGTGTCCTATCGATATGGCCTACCCGTCGAGCTAAGCTCTAAGCACGTATGCGCACAACCCCTAAGTGCTGTTAGTTTAAATGCCCGTCGATTTCAGCTACCCGAGGCAGAAGTGGAGTTGTTTTCAGCTTTGACAATGTAAGTAACATTTTAACAGTGTATTGGTTTTATTGTATGTTTTAAACAATTAAGCCTGTAAGGAACGATATGTGCATGTTAGATTTGCGGCAGAATACCTACGTCAGATGGTAATAGTTTCTGCTGCTGTATAATTAGCCTATATTTAGCCTATGATTAGAATGACTAAATCTAACAATTCCTGTAAGCCAATCTACTAGGTCTACACTTGTATGAATTAAGTTATGGTTCTATAAACGAGTAGGACAGGTTTGGAAGACTACAGAACTAGGCTACCTTAATGTAAAATGGGCTACCTACATAGTAAAAAAAAAGTTTTTTTGTGTTTTACAGTTTGTTACATTTGTGAACGCAAATATGGAGAGATGCAATGAGGTTTTTGAGTACCTGACTAGGGGGGAATACCCAGAAGGGTATACCAAGTCTCAGAGGTTGAGCTTAAGGAGGTATTGTCAGAAGTTTACAGTAAAGGTATTATTTAGTATTATGTAACCTGAATTAACAATACTTTGGTATGAATGCCATTATTCAGATGAAATTCCCAGCAGAAGAAATGTGGATTTGTCCAGTAAATGTAGGTGCTCACTGGATTTTAGTGGTAAGTGCCTTTCTTATATTTTCTTTAGACCTATTTCTGGCAGGTATAATATATGGGGATTTCTGCTGACCTCATGCAACAGAGGTCAGTTTTTATTAAGGGGTTTGCTACATAAATATGTCAGTGTGATGGAATAACATGAATGTGGTAAACATTTATAGATTGTCAACATGTCAGAAAAGACTCTGCTCCTTGTTGATCCACTGGGTAATGAAGAGAAGTATGCGCAAGACCCTAATTGGAGGTAAAGTTTGAGAAAAATTGTCTTTTGTATGTGATAATGTGTCTCATGTATGGCATATGCTTGCTATGCTTTTCACACAATGATAGGAACTTCTTGAGGATGGCAGGCCGTGAAGTCCCAAGACAGAAATGGACTGCTCAAACTGTTGTTCATGACAAGCAGCAAGACAGCAGTAGCTGTGGCATTTTGGTTTTAAAGGTAAAGATTTCAGTGTTTCCAGTAATTTCTTTCTCTTATATCTATCCAGTTATATGTAACTAAATGCCTAAAATTGCATTTTGAAGTTTGCAGAAGAGATTCTGAAAAACGGCAACATCACATCGATCAAGACACACCCTGAAGAGGTCTTGAAGGCTCGATTGGAGGTCGCATGTGCCCTCCTAGAGGCATCACAGTTGGGATAAATTTCCCTCCTTGGATGGAGTGTATATATTTTTGTAAATAAATATTTGTTATAATGTTTCTTCTGTTGTCCCTTTTCCTGTCCTCCTCCATCATGAATAACAGACAAGCCCATTGTTATAAATTGAATTACATGAAATTGTCCCATCTTCAGTGTCCTCTGTATCACAAAGGTGAGGTATACTACTTTTAGTGGATGCATTATTTGGGTGAAGATATATGTCTGTCAAGATTTGCTACCTCTACACATATTCATATAAATGAGTGAACAGTGATGATTCTACAGTGGGAGCCTTATTTGATAGAAAATATAAGTCTGTCGAAATGAGCTACCTTTACCTATATTCATATAAATGAGTGAATGGTTGTGATTGTACAGTGGGAGCATTATTTGATGGGTCAAGTGGGCTGTCAGAATGTGCTACTTTTAGTGGGAGCCTTGTTTGATAGAAAATATAAGCCTGTCAAAATGAGCTACCTTTACCTATATTCATATAAATGAGTGAATGGTTGTGATTGTACAGTGGGAGCATTATTTGATGGGTCAAGTGGGCTGTCAGAATGTGCTACCTCTGAGCTACCTTCAGTCGGAGCCTTATTTGATAGCGTAATACGACTGTCAAAATGAACTGCCTACGCATATATAAATGAGTTGAAATTTTACATAACTAACGTATGATTACCGGATGCAAACAGCATACAACTCTCTAATCCAAAAATCTCTAATCCAAAGACATATCTTGTAAAACTGCGGAGGTTAGCTTTGAATCTATATAACTGAAAACGAAAAATGTAAGGTAGCTTATTTCGACGGGCTAGCGTAAATCGATAGACGCCACTGTTAATTTAGGCTACTGGTAGCTCATTTCGACGAAGCAGCCCATTTCGACAGTACACCGGGACAGAAGGGGAATGCCTTATCCAATTTTTTATTATAGATCCATGGATGCTACAGGCTTTATACACCATATGTGACAGTAAATGTGGCAGAAGACCTTCCAGAGGAAACACTTTGAGGGAATGAGGGACTGAGACTCGCAGTGGAAATGTCTCTCTGTCTGTTATTTTTGTAGTAACAGTACTCTTACTTTAGTTGACTATTTGGACCATACTTTCTCTTCTGGACATTATAAAAAATATGAAACAAACATGGAATATTTCAATAATTCTAGCCCTTTTCCTCCATTTTGTCCTTTACTCTCACTAGTCCAGTCTTCAGAATCATAACTGGTACAGTGGGTTAGTCCGTGCAGGTTACATGTACGTTTAAAGGGGAGGGTATTGATGTCGTGTTGAGTTATGGAGGTGATGCAGAGGTGAGGCTAATGCTAATGCTAACCGCGCACTGGGGACTGCTCTTATTTTGAAATATAGTCACGCGCGTCGTTAAAACTGTAGTCATTATTATTAATATCACACTTATGTCTTCAACGGGCTCCACTCAAACCCTACCACTGCTCCTGACCATTAGCAATACACTGTGAAATATTGTCATAGCAACAAGGTTTGTTAAAATGATCCTCCTAGCCTCCTGGATCCCTGTGTGTCAGATGCCCTCCCATCCTCCTATATCCCTGTGTGAGATTTTTGCACTACAGAATTTTCTAGATGACAGTCCACCACCCGTCTGCCTCCATGGAGATGCCATTGCTTTGTCTGGAATGTTCCACAGTATTAAAGACATTGAACTTATCTAACTTCATGCTTCAAGTTAAAGTTAAAGGTCCTAGATTATGTAAAATGTTAGAATGTTGTTACCTCATCAAAAACAGACCTGGAGTTGTGTTTTGTTTCATTCACACATGTTTGAGTAACTCTTTATTATTAGTCTGTCTACATCTCCAAAGCTCAAAATGCTCTGTTCCACCTTGTGATGTCATGCAGTGGTAGTTTTCAAGTTAACAGCTTTTACTTTTAGTTCAGTCAAGATTGGCAATTCCAAGTCTGAAATCATCCAAATGATAACGAAGGTGTATTGAGTTTAAAAACACACAATGCAGGGTTTGTGTCTTAAACATGTGTGAATGAAACAAAACACAACTCCAGGTCTGTTTGTGATGAGGAAACGACATTAGAACAAAGGATCAGAAAATAGCATCCCTTTAGGCCCTTTAAATGGATAGTGTTCCTTGCACTGCTGCTTCAGATACAACTGTAATTTTAGCTTTGATCTTACAGATCCTTTCACGGCCTACGTCACAATGAAGTCTCAGCTCCCGCTGGAGGCCCAAGGGGGAAAAGGCTCATTATCGGGTATTGTAAATGTGTGAAGTTTTACAGACTTTTAATTTTGCTTGCTGTGTTTTTTGGTGTCAGAACAAGAGTGCACTTGTTGCGCAAAACTAAAAGTCTTACCACATAATTACCAGTGGACATTCCTTCACAGACAAAGACTATTTTGATTGAATCCAACACGACGAACAGAGTGGCAAAGACAAAACAGTGCTCACATTTGCAGAGTACGCTTCATATCAGGTAAAAGAAATGATGTTTATCTGTACTGATGTGTTATTGGTTTTATTCTGTACAAATCAGCAGGTTTCTGCACATTAAGCCAAATATTACTAACCTTAAGTGCACTAGTCAGGTTAAGTTAACATGGTTTAACTTAGTAAACAACATGATGTTGTGTGTGCCATCATTTGTACAGTTGTTTTAAATCCATCCACAATTATAGCCAATCTTGGAAAGATTATATCAAATCTGTCATGAAAAAAATCTCAAGCCATCCAAAAGTCAATAATAATTCAAGTAACAAGCCAACATGGTTAAAGTACCTCTAATGAAGATACAAAGACTACACCAGAAGGAAGGAAGGATGTGCTCTACTGTAGTGTTATCCACTCTGTACGTTTTATTTATCTGTTTTTCAATAAACTGATGTAAATGTTTATTTTTGATAAATTCTTATTAAATTATATTTTACAGGAGAAGCTTCAGTGGATGAAGCCCAGAGCTCATCTCTTCTCTGTTTTCTGTGAGCAGCAAGAGCGTCTAAAGGTCAAAAGGTGGAGATGTAAGTGTTTGCAGGGTCCCTTCAAATGCCTTTTTCTACAACTATGTAGTAGATAACCTGTTATGTCAAAGCTACAATTTATATCTTTGTACTGTATTTCCTTACCCAACCTCTTGTACAAACCATATATTCATTTTATATTTACAATATTTTAAAAGTTCATATATAAATCTGTTTTTTTGTATTATTTGACAACTATTTTAATACTTTTATTTTGGAACTACTGTGTCCAAGTTATTTTCTTGTGTATTAAAAGTCTTGCTTAGGGTTAACCCTAACCCGAACCCAAAGTGTGTTAAATAAACTGAGTAAAATCCTGTGTGTACATACAAATATAACCACAATTACAATACCCTTTTCCCCAAACTTTGCTGCCCTAACTGCTGTCACTCTACTGTCCATTTGATTATTTAAACAATACAGAGATTTGATAATGTCAGAGTGTTTCCATTTCACTTGTACATTGTGCACTTCACATTTACAATGATTGTAGGCCTACACATATTTATTCTACTGTAATTACATGAGGCTTATCAGATCATTGCTTCTCAGTTCTTTCATACCAGTTGCCATATTTCAAAATGTTTACGTTCATTGGACTAAAAGAAAGACTTAACCAGAAAGTTTAGTTTGATCGATTCTTAGGGATGTTATGGTTATACATAGTGACGGTTATTAGGCATCCACTGAGTTGTGTCTGTCGCTTTACTCGGCTAAACACTTGGTCACTGGATCATCCACAGCTCTGTCAGGTCTCCATGCCGCTGTGGGTCAGCAGAACTGCCTCCATTGGCTTTTTCCAAAGTAGCTGTAACACCCCCATAGAGTCCGTGATTGTACAGACTGACAGTTCCGAGATCGAACTGAAGCGAACCTGTCATTTCTTCCTCATTCTCCATGTTTAAAAAACAAAAAAAAATCTCTTCTAAAACATGCTAGTTTACGCTTGTTTGCACACAGCTCCTCTTTTGTCTCTGTTTTAGTCCCGCCCATGAGAAAATGGCACAATGTTTACACACTTTAAAGGGTTACATTTTATTATCTAGTATATTTTTACATTTAAACATAACATAAACATATCACAAACCCTTTTCCGTGCTATAATCCATCCTCTTTCCTTGAGTGCCCTTGTGTGTTCTAATCTGTGTGCAGTATCCTAATCCCGTCAGATTATACTCATATGAAGAGTGTGATGTCTAATCGAGACCCTGCGCTCCTCTCAGACCCCCTCCTCCAGACCCTCCCTCCCCCCGACACTTCCTGGAGTCCTGGGGCACAGCGGGGCACGGGTTATCTGCAGTTTGGATCAAGATTTGTATGTTTCTTATGAAGATTAAGTATGATATGCAGAGAGAAGATAGCGTCTTCATGGAGATGTTTGTGCTTTGTCTGGAGTGTTTCACATTACAGCATTGAGATTATCTGTCATCACTGTTTTTATTTCGAAACAAACTCCCTGAAAAACATGCATTCTTACTGTGAGAAAACTTGCCACTCCACAGATCAGACCTGCAACCTGGCCCAGTGTCATCAGCTTGTTTCCATGGAGATAGATAAGTAGATTGTGGAACATTCCAGGCAAAGCAATAACATCAGGTGAGAATTCTCAGGTGGAGTTTGCTGTGTAACTGTCAGATTTCAGATTTGTTGACCTGGTTTATGGTTTTTTGTCTCTGTAATTCCTGGGCCTATCCACATGAAACAAAAACTGGCACAAAGTTCAACGCCTTCTCCTGTTTGAGTAATTTAGCAATCTCTCCTATTCAAACCCTTTGTACAGAATCTTATAGCTAACCGTAAGATTTTGTACAAAACTCTGCTCACAAGCCTATGTCACCCATGCTCCCACACGTCAATCCTCCATAAATATACAAAAACATGATACAAAACTATACACTACAACTTCACAAACCTGATGCAATGTGCAGTCGTTTCATTAGCGGGATGCACGCTGATTGTGTTGTGATCGCACTCTGAAGAGGGAATGACTTAGTGTAGGGAGTTTAAACTGAAACTTATAACACATGTTAATAAATTCATTGTTTTTGGCAAATACAAATGGAGCCAATCCCAAACAATTAATGAGAAGTTTCAATTTGTGGATTTCTTATTCAAAAACACTGAGTCTCCCGTAGAGTTATATCGGCTTCTGAACCACCATCTGAAGTAATGATGCAGTGCAGTGATCACATGACCAGTCCCCGATCACATGACCAGTCCCCGATCACATGACCAGTCCCCAATCACATGACCAGCCTCTTCACACTTGTAAATGAAGTGTGCTGTGGGCTGATGAAGTATTGATGATGTGTGTGTCTATCGTAAACTTTATTTCCTCTGTCTGACCTGATCACCACTCGCACACATATACATGCACGCACACACGCACACACGCACACACACACCCACCCACACACACGCACGCACGCACGCACACACACACACACACACACACACACACACACACACACGCACAGACCATATGCAGGGTCTTCCACGCTCAAAAATGGAAAATCATAG
The DNA here is from genome assembly GCA_029959045.1 of Taenioides sp. WSHXM2023. Classification (NCBI taxonomy): domain Eukaryota; kingdom Metazoa; phylum Chordata; class Actinopteri; order Gobiiformes; family Gobiidae; genus Taenioides; species Taenioides sp. WSHXM2023. Next base: position 23,668,729 of record CM057104.1, on the reverse strand, counting down.
TCCACTGATCCGAAGGTTGTGGGTTCGAATCCTGCTCTCGACATAAACATCAGGTTGGCTGGTGTGATTCCAGCTCCCACAGATGAATGCTGTCGTTGTGTCCTTGGGCAAGACACTTAAGCTACCTCACCCCCAGTGTCTGTGTACACTGGTGTATGAATGTCTTTGTGAATGGGTGAGTGGTTCCCTGTTGTAAATTGCTTTGAGTGCCTTGAAGGTGGAAAAGCGCAGTATAAAAATGTGACCATGTGACCATAATCATACTCACTGAGCTGCAGAGGCTGTACTAGCACTGTTATTCATGTTATTCATGTTCATACAGACTCATGTTATAAATGTTCATACAGACTCATGTTATTAATGTTCATACAGACTCATGTTATTAATGTTCATACAGAGTCATGTTATTAATGTTCATACAGACTCATGTTATTAATGTTCATACAGACTCATATTATTAATGTTCATACAGACTCATGTTATTAATGTTTATACAAACTCATGTTATTAATGTTTATACAAACTCATGTTATTAATGTTCATACACTCATGTTATTAATGTTTATACAAACTCATGTTATTAATGTTCATACAGAGTCATGTTATTAATGTTTATACAAACTCATGTTATTAATGTTTATACAAACTCATGTTATTAATGTTCATACACTCATGTTATTAATGTTTATACAAACTCATGTTATTAATGTTCATACAGACTCATGTTATTAATGTTCATACAGACTCATATATTAATGTTCATACAGACTCATGTTATTAATGTTTATACAAACTCATGTTATTAATGTTTATACAAACTCATGTTATTAATGTTCATACACTCATGTTATTAATGTTTATACAAACTCATGTTATTAATGTTCATACAGAGTCATGTTATTAATGTTTATACAGACTCATGTTATTAATGTTCATACAGACTCATATTATTAATGTTCATACAGACTCATGTTATTAATGTTTATACAAACTCATGTTATTAATGTTTATACAAACTCATGTTATTAATGTTCATACACTCATGTTATTAATGTTTATACAAACTCATGTTATTAATGTTCATACAGAGTCATATTATTAATGTTTATACAGACTCATGTTATTAATGTTTATACAAACTCATGTTATTAATGTTTATACAAACTCATGTTATTAATGTTCATACACTCATGTTATTAATGTTTATACAAACTCATGTTATTAATGTTCATACAGAGTCATATTATTAATATTTATACAGACTCATGTTATTAATGTTCATACAGACTCATATTATTAATGTTCATACAGACTCATGTTATTAATGTTCATACAGACTCATATTATTAATGTTCATACAGACTCATGTTATTAATGTTCATACAGACTCATGTTATTAATGTTCATACAGACTCATGTTATTAATGTTTATACAGACTCATGTTGTTAATGTTCATACACACTCATGTTATTAACGTTCATACAGACTCATGTTATTAACGTTCATACAGACTCATGTTATTAACGTTTATACAGACTCATGTTATTAATGTTCATACAGACTCATATTATTCATGTTTATACAGACTCATGTTATTCATGTTTATACAGACGGATTTACAGACCAAATAGAGTAGAGTGGGATAAAATGAACATTTAAAACCAAAATGAGGAGCCTGACAGCAGCAGTCACAGAGAGGGTGACAATTTTTCATTACAAAGTGAATTGGCGTCAAAGTTGAATGGAGCCAAAAGCGCAGCCATGCTTACTTCCTGTCCATTCATATATACAGTCTATAGGTGCAGCACAAGTCTACTTAAACACTGTTTTTATACTAGTGCACTTCATTCTTTACATCCTGCACACATGAGAACCGTGCATGTGTTACATAGGCTATATTTAATATCGGTGCAACAGAGATATCACCTCACACAGTTTGTGTTTTTCACATGGATCTGCACTTTACACTCAAACCAACCACACCATACAGCACCTCCACACCTTTTGCATACATTTATTTCCAAAGAGCTGTGAGGCAGGTCTGCAGCTCAAACAGAACAAACATGTGATTTAAGGTTCAATTTCACTTTCACTGTTGAAATCAGACCAACAAAACGCTTCTCACTGAAAGATGGGGTATTATGCAAAATCATTTCTGGAGCTTTCTATTATGTTCTAACGTTGTTTCCTCATCAAAAACATGCCTGAAGAGGTTTTAGATGCCATCCATGCATGTTTGAGTAATCTAGTGATCTCTCTGGGGCAAAAAACATATTTAGCATCATGAGAACAATTAGTTTTTTTAAAAATGATTATTATGAGGTTTTATTGAGATTACTGTATGTGTCATTTCAAAGGGTAAACACGCTCTCACTCCCTGTTTGAACCATTTGAAACACATCTAAGATCTGATAAAAGAGCCGAAAGTCCCATCACCAGCATCGATGTAGTTGTGAACCGTAAATTGTATATGGTTCCATTTTTGTAAATAGTCTGTGTTACTTTGCAAAAATACAATATGAAACATGGAATTAAAGTAAAAGCTCACCCTCCACTAGCTTTGATTTTTTGGTGAAAGAGTCCGGTGTCTTGAAGGTGACAGAGGTAAGCTGAGAGTACAGGGGCCAGGGGGGTGGTGAAGGCCCCTGCATTTTGTATGAGCCCTGCATCTGTGTGTGTGTGTGTGTGTGTGTGTGTGTGTGAGTGTGTGAGTGTGTGTGTCCCTAATGTAACTGTATTGACACATTTGTGCAATTAGAGCAGGCTCGTTAGCTCCGTGTGGTCTCAAAGCGCCAAGGAGAGGAAGACAGAGAGCAGGAGCTAGAGTTACCTCACACCCAAAAATGTCTGCTGCCCCCTCTGAGTCATGTCCTTTTTGTCTCTCTCTGAGACATGTCTTCTCTGTCCCTATCTGAGACATGTCCTGTCTGTCTCCTGTCTCTTGATGAAGCGTGTGTGATTATTTCAGATGTAGTCTTCTTGCAGTACAGGAGCCCACAGGCCTGTTATCTACATCATTATTTTTTAAAGGCCATTTTTTCCTGAAATTAAGTAAAGTCGGATATTGTTGAGGAAAACAGCCTTTTCCTGTCATGTTAGTGTTAGTTTCTGCTTAGATAAAGAATACACATGAAACAGAAATAAAGTCCAGATAGTTTACCAAATATTAGAGAGCAATACTTGTATGAGGAGTCTGTGTGGAAATTCCCACTCAGAGACTCCATGTTTACACCTATACAAAGACTTTTATACACAAACTATAGTGGGAGGATACCATGGTTTACACTTAGGCCTCTTCTTTGGTGCATGGACCAGCCAGGCCTCTTGGTACGTTGCACAGTCCAATCAGACTCCATCCTGGTGCAATCTGGGTAACAGGGTAACATCTTCTCTATCTGTCTGCTGCTAATTATTGTGTTTTATTCTCTGCATCCGCATGTCCAAACCCCGCTCTGAATAATTACGATGCTCAGAATGCAAACGTAAGTGAGGAATAACTTTGGACACAAACCATTTAAAATCAACTCTGTCTTAAGGTCTTTAAAGTAAACAATAGTGAGACTGTGGCGTCCATTTTAACCAATCTACAATGGAATCTCATCAAAACATTTCACAATAGATAGATACTTTTCATATTCATATTTATATTTCACGCAGCACACAATAGCACACAATACGTAATACAGTACATAATACAGTATATCAAATTATAGTGAAGCGTTGAATAGTCATATGGCATGTGGAACAAACGACTTCCAGAGTGTGTCCGTGGAGAAGAACAGGGACAACAATCTGTCCCCAAAGGTCCCCTGTCCGGTGCTGGTGCTGTGCAGGGGGTGCTGGGGGTTCTTCAGGATGGACAGGAGCTTGTTTAGGGCCCTCTTCTCAGCCACAGATGTGAGTGAGTCAAGCTCTGCACTCACTACAGATCCTGCCTTCCTCACCATCTTATCCAGCCGCACAGCGTCCTCCTTCTTGAGGCTTCCTCGCCAGCAGACCACAGCGTTAAAAAGGACACTGGAGATGAGTGTCTTGTAGAACAGCAGCAGGAGCTTCTGGCAGATGTTAAAGGACTTCAACCTTCGGAAAAAGTACAGCCTGCTCTGTCCCTTTCTGTAGAGCAGGTCTGTATTCGCCGACCAGTCCAGTCTGTGGTCGAGATGTAAGCCCAAGTATTTATAACTCTCTGCAATCTCCACAATGTCCCCCTCAATGGTCACAGGTTGCAGTTGTGACCTGCTCCTCCTAAAGTCCACCACCATCTTTATCATTATGCCAGTATTGTACATAAGAATTTGTTTTGAATGTTTTCCCTGTGAAATAAAGGATAAATAAAACTGTCCGAGGTGTGTTTTGCTTCATTCACTTTTCAGTCTTTCATTCTAAAAACATGTTTTGACTGCCCTGACCCCTGACACTAACACCAAGACCCAAAACATGATCTTAACAGTGTTTTCAGAATCCATCCTATTGTGTTGTCCGCACTAACAGGTCTCACATCACTGCTCCTCTATAGTGCCGCCTGCTGACCGTCCTGCGTTCTGATTGGTCCCCGTCTGACTGACCCGTGGCTGCTGCGCTCTGATTGGTGTTTTGGATTTGTGAATGGGTTGGTCAGGCTTAAGATGGTCTGCTCCATTGTTTGGTGTGAGCGTTCACAAAGGTGCTTAGTGGAATATTTTAAAGTTATTTACATTATTAGGATTATATCTGACCTCGTGTGTCTAGACGGGTTTTGTCCGAAATGCAAATGGTACAGTGCTGACCATATGAAGTGTCTCATAAACTGACAAAGAAGGTTGAATTTACTCACAACTTTTAAAATACAGATATTTAACAAAATCATATTAAATAAAGTGACTCTTCTGCATTTTTAAAGTCCTAAAAAAACACTTTCACCAAATTGCATGCATTGCTAACAGCTATTGTTTTTAGCTTAATTTAAACTCTTTTGCTTCTTCTGCAGTTGAGTCTTGGAAGATAGTGCTAGTTTAGTCTTGGTTTAGTCCTAGTTTAGGTCCTGGTTCAGGTCTTGGTTTAGTCCTGGTGAAGTGGTTTGGCCCTGGTTTAGTCCCAATTAAGTCTTGGTTTAGTCTTGTTTTAGTCCTGGTTATATCCTGCTTTAGTCCTAGTGTAGTCCTGGTTAGTTCTAGTGGCATGGCTTGGTCCTGGTTTAGTCCCAGTTAGCTCTTGCTTTAATCTAGGTTACATCCTGGTTTAGTCACAGTTTAGTCCTGGTTAGATCCTGGTTTAGTCCTGTTTTATTCACGGTCAGGTCTTGGTTCATTCCCAGCTTAGTCTGGGTTAAATCCAGGTTTAAGTACTGGTTTAGTCTTGTTTGTTAGTTGAACATCAAAAACGAAAAAAAAACAAACAACAACATGTTTTTTTTTTATTCTCAAACATAGCACTTTCAAAACAATAAAAAGGTAACATGGTGATCATGGTGATGAGTTAGTATTTAATACCCCATAGAAGTAAAATACCCCCTCTTTAATACCGGACCTTCTCTCCCTTATTATGGGTAAGAGTAGCATATGCCCCCCACCCCTCTGACCCCTCAGTGGCTCAGAGCAGGGGCCAGTGTGTTAACCTCTTTACATGATGGGATTATAGTGAGGGGACAATGAAGCGTCTAGGGAGAGGGAGGACCAAGTCTGGCTACAGCACATAGATAAGGTAAACACAATGTTGCCCAACTGCAGTGCCATACAAAATGCATGTGTGTTAATTTAAATCATTTGTATTAAAAAAATAAATAAATAAAAAAAAACATCTGCAGAATCGTTTTCTCTGTGTGTGCAGTCAGTGTGCTGACCAATATTCCTTCTACGGTCTACTATGGTCTACTTTGATTTAGTCCTGGTCATATCCTGGTTCAGTCCTGGTTTAGGTCCTGGTTCAGTCTTTGTTTAGGTCCTGGTTCAGTCTTGGTTTAGTTCTGGTGATGTGGTTTGGCCCTGGTTTAGTCACAGTTAGCCAGAATTGCTTCTGCAGTCTCCTGTGGTCTCCTGCTGTGTCTGATCTTCTCATAGCACCTTCATGTTCAGTTCTTCTTGCAGATGGGTGGTGGTCAGCCTATAGTAGCACATTTGGCCTGTAGAACTCCACAGTTGTCCATAACATGCAGGTGTGGCTGAGAGCAGCCCAGTCCAGACTCTCCACACTGGAGTTGGACATTCTGATGGACAGGTAGTTCTTCTTCATGCACTGTGTCAACAGAGGCTATAGTGGAGCGACCAGAGCACTTCTGCAGTGTGGGCCACTGTAGTCTGCTCCAGCTGCTGATTAGAGGCCCAGCAGACAGCAGACTGAGGTGACAGGCAGCAGAGAGGCAACATCTGACCATAAAAGAAGATATATCTGTATCATATGGACAGAGCAGAGGAGCTATGCCTTATGTACTTGTGGACTGTACCACTTCTCCTTGGAGGTTGTTTATCTGAGTTTCGACCCTTCCAACCTGGAACTGCTCCTGTAATTGCACCCTCTGTTTTCACATCTTTGACTTTGCTCAGTCCCAGTTTTTACTTACTTTTACTACTTTAAACTGTAAACAGTTTTCAGACTTGACAAATGGAACACAGAAAATCTGACAAAATATATTTGTGAGGACAACTGGTACAGAGCCGTACTTATGACGTAGAACCTTTGCTCCATGATCCAGAACACACACTTCTCCAATACTTTATGAAGATGTGAGTCCGGTCAGTTCAGATGGGTGTAGTTGACATGTGGATTAGCCAGTCAGCAAATATGGCCACTTATGAGGAAAAAAGAAAGCACAAAAAAATCACAGGGGACTGAAAACATTTTGGATTTCTGCAAAATCAATGAGCGAAGCACTACACTCTGTTCATCTGAGGGGAGAGATAAAGACCAATGAGCTCCTTTGTTTCACATAAATCACTGAAATAAACAAATCTGATTGGTTCTGACGGAGACACAAATGGACCAGAGGCTACACCACAATATGTCTTGTATCTCCAGGCCCTGTACTCATGGGAAATGAACTTCTACTTCTAGTCTTTACAGGCTTACAGTCTTTACTCTTTACAACTTCTGTTTGAATTGTACCCCCAACATCTACAGCCATAACCATCTCTCTAAGTGGGATTATTTGACTCTCTCATCTTGTATTTAAGGTTTTCTAAATTTTACCCATGACTCTAATCCAGTTTGAGATGAGGAAAAACTCTGTAATCCAGAGGAATCATGTTCAGTAATCCCTCGTGTCGTGCGCGCCGGATTGGACCCCCGCTTTAAAGTCCTGCTCTGTGACATGAAGTTCAAATGGACTACGCTATGTGATTTTAATATGAGAGGAATATGAGCAGAGGAAGTATTATCCAAATCAGGATGACACGGCTTCAAAATGTTAGCTTTAAAGGAGTGTTTTCCTAACCATGTAGTGATCCACCGTAATGGGTTTATGTACTGATCAAATGCAAAAAAAAAAAAAAAACACTGAGCATTTAAATTATATTACACTATTTTCTGATCTATGTTGTGTTTTGTTTCATTCGCACACCTTCACTAAAAATCCTCTAGATGATTTCAGCCCTGGAATTGCCAATCTCTACTGACTACCACTTCATGACATCACAAGGAGGAAGAGCATTTTGAGCTTTGGAGATGTAGACAGACCAATAATAAAGGATTACTCAAACATGTGTGAATGAAACAAAACACAATTCCAGGTCTGTTTTTGAGGAGGAAACAACATTATAACATGTCTTAAAGCTCACAGGAGTTGATTTTGTGTAAAAGGGCCTTTAAAACAAGATTTCAATGTAATATTTGGAATTATTTGTAACAAATTGGGTCAATCAAATAATAAAGTCTACCTGGTTTCCATTTTTTCAAAATGGAAATGGAATTTTGGCCATAATTTCAGAGTTTATTTTATTATGCTAAATTAGTCCTGGTTTAGTGCAGTTCCTACAGTTCCTAGTGTGGTCCAGATACAGTAGTTAAGATCGTGTTAAGACCTGGTTTAGTTATGGTTAAAAATTGGTTTAGTCCTGTTTAGTCCTGGTTTAATCCTTGTTTAGCCCTGGTCTAGTCCTGGTTTAGCCCTGGTTTAATTCTGGTTTAAATTGTAGATGTAAATATTGAGTATGAGCACCAGATCTTTTGCCTCTTTAAACTTCCATTTGTCATGACTTTACTGCACTGAATAATTCACGTGTATATCTCGAGTATGAGATCGTACAACACTATATAATGCACCGCTATGAATGAATATTGCATTTATTGATCCACACAAAAGAGCCTCACACTGACTATGGAGAACTGAGGAAGCAGAGGAGAAGACGGGCAAGATGGAGAGGCTGAGGGGGCTAATGCTCTGCTGATGTGTGATAACGTTGTCTCTTCATCAAAAACATGTCTGAAGAGGTTATAAATGTCATTTTGTCAATTTAGTGATCTCTCCTGGATGTTGTTTTCAGTGAATACAGCATTTTCAAAACAATAAAAGGTTACACGGTGATTTAAATATGTTAAGTGTTACAGTTAATACTCCACAGTCAATACCCCCACTTTAAAGAACACGTATTATGCAGAATTGACTTTGTTGAACTTCACACGTTGTCCCCTCATCAAAAACATACCTGGAGTTGTATTGTGTTTCATTCACACTTTATTCTCTCATTAATCCAAAGTAGTCTTCTCTGAGCACTGAAAGATACTCAGTTTGCATTTTGTCTGTTTTGTTGCGTCACAGGTAAAACTCCAGACTCCTCCTGCAGTTTTTAAGACAACTAACGCATAGCGTTATTAGCATAGCGTTCACAGAGGTACCAAAGTTATTCACTTTGTAAATGCTGCTGACTGCAGAGGGAGTTCTCACGTCTAATTGCTTCATTGGAAGTGGAGTTAAAGTTTATAAAGTAAATTTTTCAAACGTCAATATTATTTTAAGTTAGGATATGTACATGACTGATCCCAAGGAGACCAAAAGCAGGTTTAAAGGGAATTAAACCCTCAAAAAAATCATCGAATGTGTTCTTTAAAATAATGTATGTATAATTTAATTTCCCTTGTGGATCAATAAAGTTTGTTTAAGTCTAAGTCTAAGTTTAATTAATTTGGCCTACTGGTTGACTAAAATTAGTAGGGCAAAAGATAATTATTTGAATTAATCTTCATTAAAACTAAGAGGTTTAAAGGTCCTATATTAAGCAAAATTGACTCTTGTGAGCTTTAAGTCATGTTAGAATGTTGTTACTGTACCTCCTCAAAAACAGACCTGGAGTTGTGTTTTGTTTCATTCACACAAATTTGAGTAACTCTATTATTAGTCTGTCTATAAGATCAAAACGCTCTGTTCCACATTGTGATGTCATGAAGCGGTAGTTTTCAAGTGAACAGTTCCTTTTACCTTTTGTTCAGTAGAGATCGACAATTCTAGGTATAAAATCATCCAAATGATTCAAGTGAAGTCATTTCCCTTGTGGATCAATAAAGTTTGTCTAAGTCTAAGTGAAGGTGTGTGGAGTGTTTTCTGTTTGAGAGAAGAACTCAACCTAAATCTGCAGGGTTTGTGTGTTAAACATGTGTGAATGAAACAAAACACAACTCCAGGTGTGTTTGTGATGAAGAAACTACATTATAACACACTGTAGATCAGAAAATAGCATCATTTGAAACCTTTAAAACAGGAGTAAGACTAAAACTAAATAAAAATCTCTTGTCAAAATGAACACTGTGTACAGTAGAGATTTGCCAGAGGAAGTGGTGGTTGTGGGGTGAGCTGTGAGCAGGTAGAGCTGGGGCAGATTAACACTGTTCGGGGGTAGTCTGGTTTAATCCCTGGGAGAGTATCCATGTTGGGGATTTGTTCTGTGATGGCTCTTGAGTCCTGGCCCATAATCCCACTCTCGTACAACAATACTGACAGCTGTGGAGCTAAAGCAGGCCAGGCCCAGCAGGTGACCCGCCCGCTAACACGCACACGGCTGACCAGTAGTGGAGTGGAGGCTGCATTATGTAACTTTTCTTTAGAGGATCTGTCTCCTGTATGGCTCTCTGTAGATGTTATTGTTTTGCCTTGAATGCTCCACAATATGGCATTATAGGTGCATTGTGTAACTTTGCTTGTCGCCATAGAGATGTTATTGCTTTGTCTGGAATGTTTCACAGTATGGCATTAAACCTTTCTATCTTCATGGAGACCTGTTTTTCTAGGTATTCTTGACCTGCAAAACCACCTGGAATTGAATAAATGTAAAGTAGAGCTCTTTAATGTCACACTGTGGAACATTCCAGGCAGAGCAACAACATCTCCATAGAAACAAGCAGGTGACGGACCCTCCACCAGTGCACCTTTAAACTGAACTTGCATTTATTGAATTACATGTGTTTTATTGCCTTGATAAATATGCATTTTTACTGGAGCAGAATCTCCACAGATCTGACTTGTAACTCTGCCTGTTGGTGTCACCTCCATGTAGTAAATTTAATGCCATACCGTGCAACATTTCAAGCAAAGCAGTTACATCGTGATGGAGGCAAGCAGGTGGCATACCCACAAAAGTTGGATAAAGCACCTGCCCATTTGATATATTTTTATGATATCTATTTAATTTTATACATTTGAGAAAGGGCGAACATTTCATTCAAATTTGCCCAAAAAATTATTCATACTTTGAATGGATTGAATGGATTTTTAAATATATTTTCTGCAATTAAATATCCATAAATCCACAGAGGAACATTCTTTTTTATAAATAACTTGTGTAACAATCTTGTCAGAGGAAAAAGTGCATCATAAGATTTCATTTGATATATGCACTATATACTACAACTACTATAGGCTACTTAAACATAACGCTTCTTCTGCACCTACTTGTCTCCATGGAGATATTATAGTTTTGCTTGGAATGTTCCAGAGCATGCCAACACGTATCTTGCATTTTTTCAATTAGGCTACGTTGTTTTATGGCTTATAACAATACTTTGAAAAACACACAATTTTACTGTGACTGGGCTCGCCTCTCCACGGATCTGACCTACAACTCGATAGTGGCATCATCTGTTTGTCTCCATGAAGAGATACAGTATATAGATCAGTTTAATGCCATACTGTGGAACATCTTCATGGTGATCTACCCTCCACCAGAAGAAAGCCTCACAGTGCACCTTCAGACTTCTCTGCTATCCATTTGACCCACATATAGCCTCCATATGTTATCTAAAGTTATAAAACATGAAATCAACAATAATGATCTTCCTTTAGCCCCAGCTGTCCTGGGACAGACTGATGAGATGATGGCTGCTTATCCGTCACACGGTCACTCACACTTATACGTCCTGACTGACCACTGTCCTGAATGTGTGTGATCCAGTGTGTGCCGGGTTAAGGGGTCTGTGATTAGCCCGGCTCTCTCCATCTTTGTGGATGGAGATGTGTTGATGCGAACAGCAGGGCATTAGCATGGATTAGGGTTAGCCTGCACAAGCTCATTAAAGACCAGTCTTCACACATGCTAACTGACTCATGCTAACACAGTTTCTCTAGAGCCACACTGTGTAAAGTAGGGCTGCAAGGTATTACAAAACGTCCCTTAAAGGTTGTATGGAGGATTGTTTTAAGTTTCAAATTGTCAATGAAAGTTCAAAATAGCATTATAGAGATGCAGCAGCCTTGTAATTATGATGACCAAAAAAAAAAAAAAAAAAAAAAAAAAAAAGGAATGAAAATTCATCAACTGTGGACGTGGTGGGGCCAGATAAACAGAAGCTACCTCGTTATCTATTGGCTGTTAGGCTGTCAATCAAACTCACTATGTTTCTAGCGTAACTGAGTTGCCGGCGTGCTGGGATTACGTGGACGCAAGACTCTGTTTACTCAACCAACGCAGCGGTTCTAAGCGGCTTTTTCCAACTGTAGCTCACAGTTTGCACAAAGTTTGTTGCGGTGGCAGACAAGAATCCACTACCATTTAGCCGCAAAAAAAAGTCTGTTTTTGAGGTCGCTGAAAGAAGAAGAGAAGGGGAAAAAGAGCGAAACCAAACTAAGGTGATTCTTGGAGATTCCTTCCAGCGATGGTGTGCACTGAAACAGACGAAGGGTCTAAAGACTGACGCGTTGGTTGATAAATTACTCCCTAGGCAGGACACTTCTACAGGAATTCGGAATTCTGAACGCGCACCGGCTCTAAACAAGCATGATTTCTAAGATGAGGAGTAGGCGGAGACATTTCTACTTAAAGCCACACCCTGCAGGAGAATTTGCCTGATTTTGGCTGTGATTTGCTTCTCCCTGAGTTCAGGGAGGTGTGACCCGACTTTGTGTCTTTGTGTGCGATTTTGTAGCCTCTACTCTCCTCATGAGTGTGTTTGGTGTCAGTGTGACTCTGAGCTGCTCTGTCAGATCATAACCACCAAACATCAGCAATGCCGTGGTAACAGCCAAAAAAACAGAGCGTCAGGGGCAAATGGAGTGACGGACACAGAGACGCAAAATACAAAATCGGGATATATCGGAAAATAATGAGAAGAATTTATTACTCAAGTGGTAAATTTGAAGTGCAGCATCTCATTCACATTATCCATAGAATTTGTCCTCCGCAAATAATGACCCCAGTCCACAAAACCGCGCTATTAATCCAGTTTGAGGCGTTCTTTAAAAGTAAAAAGGTGAGAGTAGCTCTTCACATGTGTCTGTTTACATCCACACAGCGCACGGATCAAGGTGAAGCTGCAGATTAGTGATAGTGGACTTTATCGCCAATTTTTATCCTTTAAAAATCATGTATCTGAAGTATTGCACCACATTTCACAAATAATAGTAACACAGTTTAGTCTTGTATCTAAACTAGAAGTGCAGTGCTCTGATCTTTGAACACTTAAGAGTCTCAGAGCGAGTGATTTTACTGTAGACAGGAAACAGCTGATGCGAGTGTGCTCACAACTGTGTGTCCTGTGGTTTGCAGACATATCCTGCTGCAGTCTTGGCGAACGGAGATTTTAAATTTCATAAGATTCTCTTTGTGTCTGTGGTGTGTGCTTTTTGTCGCACGTTTAAATATCGTTTCTCTATGGAGACTCCACCAGACTAAGTTACAGGTCACATCTGTGGACACACATTTAACACTCAAACTCTGCATATTTAGGCTGAGTTCTTCTCTCAAACAGAAAACACTCTGTTCCACCTTGTGATGTCATGTACAGGAATACATACAGGAAGTACTCCACTGTGTTTTTAAACTCAACACACCTTCACAAGAATCATTTGGATCATTTCAGCCCTGGAATTGCCAATCTCTACTGAACTAAAGGTCAAAGGTAGCGGTAACTTGAAAACTACCACTACCTGACATCACAAGGTGGAACAGAACATTTTGAGCTTTGGAGATGTAGACAGACTAATAATAAAGGATTACTCAAACATCCAGGTTTGTTTTTGAGGATATAAAACATGGCTAAGGCTCACAAGTGTCCATTTTGGTTAGGATCCTGAAACATACTGTATCTCCATGTATGATACAGTAGCTCTAATTAAAAAAACAACAACAACAAAACGCTAAAATCCATATCATCACACCATATAAGCAACAGCATTTGAGTAATTGCACATCTAAAAACACGTGTAATATTTTGCTGGCTGTTTCTTACCCTGTGCAGTTGAATGCCTCTCATAGTTTTGCATGCTGTAAATTGGACTGGGTTGTTACATGCAGCGAGTATTTGAGTACGTACAAGCTTCTCCAGATCTGATATTGGATCTTTGACGTTTGAACCATGACACCTCAATCCTCACTCGTACTTCTATTCACTTCAAATCAAGTGAAAATTTGAGTAGGCCAGTTATCCGGTTTTGGGGTCATGTTGTGTGCTCCAGTTGTGCTTGTCTTGAACTAGAACGCACACTTTTACAAAGTTGTGAGTTTGGTCACTGTTGAATCTCCCCAAGTTCAGATGGGCGTGATTGACAGGTGGATTAGCCAATCAGGGACATGCATGGTTACGAGGAAAAAAGTAAGGACAAAAAATATCACGGGGGACTGAAAAATCTCCTCAAATTTCTCATTGAGCAAAGCACCAAACTCTGGTAATGTGAGAGAAGAGACATTTCATTCTTTATGAAAAATACAGAGACATCACTGTGGACTTGCAGTTGTACTTTTCCGATCAGAGAAATTCATTTTAACGTGGTTCCATTTTGCATTATTGAAAAGCTATAGTATGTGGACCTTTCTCATTAACACGCACACACCTTTGACATAAGGGGTCAGCGCGGGCCCCTGCTTATTAAAGCTACAGCGGGCCCCAGGGCCACTCTCACACAGGCACCTCTCATTCTTTACATGCATAGAACACAATACATTTGTGAGCCCGTGTTAAAGGCTGAGGGGGAGGAGGGAGGAGTCTGATAACAATAAATAAAAACGTAAATTGGAAATACCTCTTCCTCATTGGTGTATTTTGTATTTTTTCTCCAAAATTATGAAAAAAGTAAAGTAACAAGTCATTTTAGGGCAATTTTTATGTAGCTTAAAGTTGCATTGTGTAACTTTTCTGGTGGACGGTCCGTCAAATGCTTGTGTCCATGGAGATGTTATTGCTTTGTCTGGAACGTTCCACAGTATGTCATTAAACCTTTCTATCTTCATGGAGACCAAACCGGACCAGGTTACAGGTCAGATCTGTGGAGAAGCGACCCCGCTCACAGTCAGAACGCCTGTTTTTCTAGGTGTTTTTGAGCTGTAAAACCACCTGTAATTGAATAAATATAAAGTAGAGCTGTTTAAAGTCATACTGTGGAACATTCCAGGCAGAGCAGTGACATAATCACAGAAACAAGCAGGTAGCAGACCCCCAACCAAAGAGTTACATAGTGCATCTTTAAGATTTTGCTTTAAAATTGTATCTGGAGATTGATCATTTTGGCGACGTTCATCAGATGTGATATCAGATGTATATTTGAGGTAATTCCATAACTAAAAACCAAAGTGTAAACAAGGACCACTGTAAACAATAGTCAGTTTTACTTCACAGATGTAAAACTATGGGAAATATTTACTACATGTAACCCTGTTTTGAAGTTTCAGTGCTCCTCCTGTATTGGATTTGTTCTATTTGATACATTTGGCTGTGGAGCACTTCAGGACCATGGACAGAGCTGCTGCTAATGCTACCAGACAAGAAAAGCTCTTGTCGATGTTTTTGAAATGCAGGATTATCGTTTTAGTTTGGTTTTGTCCACAGCCCAAATATACTGTTGGAGACGCTATAATGACAGGCACTGTATTTTATTATGAGGCACATTATGCATTTACCTGGCAAATCCAGTCTGAGCTCTGTGTGTTTTTTACACACCAGGAGATCAGTCTGATCCTCACTCCCTCTGTCGCATCTTGAGCCAGAACCAAACATGATCGTCCAATCACCTTTTTTGTCAGTTTAGTGCTTCATTCACTGATTCTGCAGAAATCCACCATGTTTTTCAGTCACCTTTGATATTTCTCCCTGATTGGCTAATCCACCTGTCAGTCACACCTATCTGGACTTGGGGAGACTCACAGATGACCAGGCTCACATCTAATGTAAATGTATGACAATATATATAAAAATAAATAAAAATACTTGTACTTAAAATAAAAATGTACTTAACTAAAGTACAGATACCTAAAATACTTCATTACATTCCACCACTGGCTTTGGAACAACATTTTTCAGATGGCAATGAAAAAATGAGGTGGTCAGCCCAGCACAGCCAATCAAAGGACTCTTATTCTTACTTCCTGGTTGGTTGATTAGAAATAAAAATACTTTAGTCTCATTTTGTCACAAGGCACTGCTCTTACCCTGTGGGGAAAGACAAAATACTCCATTGTTAATATGTCAAGGTGGTTGTGTGATTGGAGAAGTGTGTTCTGGCTCCCAGGCAAATGATTGATATTGTGTATTATTCTATATGTATTGTGTATTTTTCATTATAAAGATTGGATTACTGACCACTGACAATAATAATAATAATAATAATAATAATAATAATAATAATAATAATAATAAATTATTATTATTATAAGGAGATCAATTTGAAACTTTGCTGTATTTTACTGTATTTTATTTTATTTTTTTTCAGATGGAAATAAGGCATTTATTTATTATTTTATTTTATTTATTTATTGCTCCTGCTATTATTTTGTTGGCATCAACAACATCAACAAATCTGACAATTAACATAAATACATATTATTTGCCTTTTCTTTGCTGCATGGACAAAAGCAACAGAAAGAAGATAAATCTTATAAAACCTCCTTTCACAGATTAAAAAAAAAAAAAAAAAAAAAAGCATATATTTCCCTAAAACATTATGAAAATGTACATCATATATAATCCTTATTTTAGTATCATTTTGGATATACAGTATTAATATTTGTAGCCTATTTTCTTTGGGTAAAAACCTCCAGTAAAGGAAACAGGAAATAGACACAAACAATGCATCTGCTTCATCCAATGTAATTTACAGAAAAAAAAAAAAAAATCAAAGAAACAAAATGAAACAAATCATAAATAAACAGTGTTACCTGCAGTGTATCTTAGCTTAATTATAGTGAAATAAAACCACCATTTAAAGCACCTCCCCTCCACCTCTCCCCCTCCTCCCCCTGCTCCGTGGCCCGTGCCGGAGGTGTTTATTGCGGGCGCGGAGGTCAGCCGTCAGGGGCCCGGATCATTGGTTTGGCCCCAGGTATGTGCAGGGGCCCCGTGGTGACTTATGGCTGTAATTTACCCTTGATTACACAGGGCCATTACTTTAACTCTAATTAGATTGTCACTCAATGGACAGGTGAAGGATGCCGGTACGATTCCCCCAGAGAGCCACACAGATGGAAAACAGTAAAACATCTTGCTCAAGAGTGTGGTCAGGTTTAGAAGTAATGCTGTGTCCCTGTAATGAAATGTTTACAAATCTGAAAAAGGAAAATACATAAATGCCTCGTGAAAGCTGTGAAAGTGATCCGAAGGTTGGCGGTCCGAATTCTGCTCTCGATTTAAATGTCACTGGTTGAGCGGTCAGATTGATGTTGTGATTCCAGCTCCTAAAGATGAAGATGAATGCTGTCGTTGTGTCCTTGGGCAAGGCACTTAACCCACCTCTCCCCCAGTGTCTGCACCGCCAAAGCAATGGAGAAATCTGAGCTCCTCTTGTAGCTCTTACTTCCAGGTTTGTGATCCATAAACAAGTTTATTTTGAGATGCAGACAGCAGGTGGTGGTCTGATTTTGTTACAGTGCTGCATTTACAGTAGAGTTGATGGGGAAAAGTACACAATTTGATCAGTTACAAGAATAAAGTCTGGTACCACAGCCTTTAAGGGCCCATCAGACGCTGTTTTCTGATCTATGTTCTAATGTAAAGTAGTTTCCTCATCACACACAGACCTGGAGTTGTGTTTTGTTTCATTTACACATGTTTAACACACAAACCCTGCAGATTTAGGCTGAGTTCTTCCCTCAAACAGAAGACACCTGTTACACCTTGCGATGTCAGGTGGTAATACAGGAAGAGCTCATCTCTATACACCTTCACTAGAATCATTTCAGCCTGGGAATTGACCAGCTCTGAGCTAAAGGTAAAAGGAGCTGTTCACTTGAAAACTACATTACTTCATGACATCACAAGGTGGAACAGAGCATTTTGAGCTTTGGAGATGTAGACGGACAAGGGTTACTCCAACATGTGTGAATGAAACAAATTGAGGCGGTATCAACATTATAACATGACTTAAAGCTCACAAGTGTAATATAGGATCTTTAGGCTAATGGCTCATGTTCTACATTTTTCTATTCTATTATTATTATTTATTTTTTGTAGTGTTTTTATTATCCCTGTAGGGAACTTGTTCTCTCCATTTCACCCATCCTTTCAGGAGCATTGGGCAGCACATGAGGCGCCCGGGGACTTATCTCCATGATCTTGTTTCTAGGCTTGGTCAGAACTACTTCAGCTGGAGGATTTTTACCTACCTATGGTGCATGTTTTTGGGTTAATGGGGAAACTGGAGTGCCCAGAGGAAACCCACCCAGACACGGGGAGAACAAGCAAACTCCACACAGAAAGGCCCGGGCGACTCTGGGATCAAACCCAGAACCTTCTTGCTGTGAAGCATGAGTGCTACCCAGGACGTAAGGAGACAATATTTAATACTGTTCATTACATTTTGATAGAATGCTCATAATCATTATGATAGATAGATAGATAGATAGATAGACAGACAGACAGACAGACAGACAGACAGACAGACAGACAGACAAACAGACAGACAGACAGACAGATAGATAGATAGATAGATAGATAGATAGATAGATAGATAGATAGATAGATAGATAGATAGAGAAAAATCCAACAATTACACCTCTATGAAGCGTGCAGTTACAGAACAACACAATATCTTACTTAAACAAAAGAAGGACCTTTTTCCACAAGGCACAGTTTCTACATTATTATAGCAACATTAATATACATTTGTACATTAATGGGTGTTCAACATAATATTTTTAGTACCTCCATCTCTCTCTATACAGCAGCCTCACTATTCAAGCATATTAATAAGTGAAACTTGTCACCAGCATAATTACTTGTACAAAGGTACAAAGGTTACAAAAACACAAATGTCTATTAAAGTTCTTATATCTGAATGAACCTTTTATAAGATAACCTCCATTAAAATACATGTGACAGATTGACTTCCTTATGCTGAAAAACACTTCAGAACGTATTGTTCAGACCAAAGTATTGTGAGCATGGCCCTGACCTGCTCTATGACCTTTGATGGGCGAGGACTTCATCAGGGGACAATCACAGAGACAGAGGACAAAAGACACAGAGCAGGGAGGGGGCGGGACAGATGAGTAAACAGGACCTAACCTTTAGAGGGGAGCAGTTAGCATGCATTGTGTTAGGATATATGGTATTAATGTCTAATATACAAAATGACATGGATTTTGATGTCAGTAGTTTTATCTTATTTATCTCTAAAACCACATTTAATTGAGTACATGCGGGGTATTAATGCTGTATGGTGGAACATCCCAGGCAAGGCCATATCTCCATGGAGTCAAGAAACAATGACTAATTACACAGGGGAACACTAAAATTTTAACTTCCTGTTGCATTGGATTTTTTAACTGATTCTGAAGGATTTTTAGGCGCTGATTTCAAATCTGAAATTAGTTTTTCTCCATAAGCTCTAGTTTTCATGCAATTTGAGATAGATGTACTAGTACGTAAGTACGTAGTTACGTAACCCAAATCTAAGCGTTTTGAGATTATATACATAGATAGATTCTAATATTTTTATCATGCTTCTTTTTTCCAGATCAAACATGGCTTCCTCATCGAGACATCACTGTAGAAACAAGCCTGATTGCATAAAATCAATTGCAAAATTGCAAAATTGCATAAAAGATTGCATAAAATCTGTAGCTTGCAGAAATAAACTAACATCAGATTTGAACTCAGCACACTTAAATTGACTAAAAGCAAGTCTTTCTTTAAATGCAACATATAGAGTGTTCCCCAGTGTTATTATTATGATTAAATGAGAACACAGCCTTTTCAAAAAGAGATGTAGATTGTGGGGTTCCTCAAGGATGCATCTGGGTACCATTCATATTTACCGTGAATATTTTGAATCTTGGTTTATTTTGAAGTCTACAGCCTTGTTTGATGTTGAATCAAATGTGTTGTCTCAGAGTATAATTTTCATTGTAATTAGCTCCTCCCTTCAGACAGATATAAAGCAGTGTCCACCAGCATCTGACCAGAACTGAAGAAGCAGCTTGGATGAGCTGCGAAACGTATTCGACCAAATAAACTCTGTCCTGTTGACAAATTAAATTTCTCCTTTTGCCATGTTAAATGAAAGCAAGTACAGAAAAAAGGTAAGACATGTCCACCATCCTCACTGTTTGGAGAATTTCAGACTTTAGATATGGCAAATATTTGGACAAAATCAAATCTTTGTGGAGCAACATCTGTGGACTTTCTCTTACACAGAATGAATGAATGGATCTTAAAATGAACCACAAAAATACAGAAATATCACTATACTTTTGTATGAAACATTACTCTTAAGTTTCTGTTTTATTTTTAATCAGTTTTTTTGAGTTTTTAAACAGTTTTTTAACTTGGACCCCTCATCAAAAACGTACCAGAAGTTGTAATTGTTTCATTCACTCTAGATGGACCGACCGACCGACCGACCGACCGATCGATCGATAGATAGATAGTTTTATCTTATTTAAACCACATTTAATTAACTACATGCAGGCTGTTAATGCTATACAGTGGAACATTCCAGACAAGGCCACATCTTCATGCAGTCATTCACTCTTGTTTCATTAATCCATTAATCCAAAGTTGCCTTCTCTGAGCACTTTGTTGCATTACAAGTGAAAATCCAGACTTCTTTTGCTTAGTTTTTAAACAAATAAACCAGGGATGAGCCGATAAGGATTTTTTAAGATGATACCAGTATCTGATATTTGGCCTGCTGCTGTGGCCAATATTTTCCTATACACATATTTAGCTTTTAAAATCCATTGTAAGACCCACACATTTATTAAGATGAAGTAAAGATCACAAATAAATGTTTCACTTTAAAAATAAAATAAAAATAAATAAATAAATAAATAAATAAATAACATTTAAACACATTTAATAACATTTAACACTTTAAAAAAACAAAACATTTATTTATCTGGAACATAAAATACAGCCATATAACGCTCTTCTATTTTTATTGTTCAAAAAGACACATCTGATGCACTGAAGACAATCTGGGACTGATGCAGAGAATGGGACAGACAAAAAATAAATGAAATATTGGTATTAAAGGTTCCATATTACACTGTTTTCTGATCTATGTTATAATATCAATTCCTCATCACAAACAGACCTGGAGTTGCGTTTTGTTTCATTCACACATGTTTAACACACAAACACTGCAGATTTATCCTGAGTTCTTTTCTCAAATGCAAAACAGTCTGCTCCACCTTATGATTTCATGTGAAAATACAGGAAGTGCTCCAGTGTGTTTTTAAACTCCATACACTATAATCACTAAAATCATTCGGATAAAATCAGCTCTGGAATTACCCATCTCTACTGAACTAAAGATAAAAGGAGCTGTTAGGTGAAGCAGAGCGTTTTCAGCTTTGGAGATGTAGACAGACTAATAATAAAGAAACAAAACACAACTCCAGGTATGTTTTTGAGGAGGTAACAACATTATGCGCACGAGAGTCAATTTTGCATAATATATAGGACCCTTAACTAGACTTAGACAAACTTTATTGATCCACAAGGGAAATGATTTGGATACAGCAGCTCAAACATCACAATATAATATAATAACAGAGAGTAACAAAAATAGATGGTGTAGCAAAAAGAGCAAGAGACACGTGTCAAATGAGACATAATAATAAAAATAAAAATAAATGTATATGTACAAGTTAAAATAAAATAGAAAAATAAGTAATAAACTGTAGAATAAACTATAAAATGACAGCTATATACAAGAGACAAGTATATATACAAATACACAAATATTGATATCGACTGATACTGATACTCACTGGGCACGTTTTACTGTCATATTGTGTTCACAACAAACACATGGCTCTACCAACATCCTGTATTACATAAAAGGGCCCCTGATAAAACCCGTGTGTAATTCCACTACAGAATCAAACACTCTCTCCACCAGACAATGCTTTGTTTTTACCGCACGTGTCACATCTGCCCGAGGATAACAACAGACCTAAGCCAAATGGAACGTCCACGCTCCCCTGTGCATATGTGTGTGTCCACGTGCACGCCCCTCATGCTCTCTCCTCATGCACGCTCCTGTGAGGGGTGGGGCCTAATGAGTCTCCTATGAGCCATTATCCCTATAGCTCAGCCCCGATCACGTCTACGGGAGGGAGGGCAGGACTGACCGGTGTCCGAACCATACAGATAGATACACAACCAGCACTTACACACTCACGTGGGGGGACAGGCGGTACGCAGAGGGTGGGGTTTGGTGTTGTGGTACGAGAATGATGTGGTTAAACCTGATACAAAAAGTTACTTAAGCCTTAAAGGTCCTATATTACACAAAAATGACTCTTCCAAGTTTTTAGCCATGTTATAATGTTGTTACTTCCTCAAAAACAGACCTGGAGTTATGTTTTGTTTCATTCACACATGTTTGAGTAACACTTTATTATTATTATTATTATTAAAATCCTAATCTTAAAGAGCCTGTACCTGAGCAGTCTGCTGTGTATTCTCTGCATCTAATTATAAAGTGTTTTTATTGGCAGAGAATCAGGAAGTATTTGATTAGCAGGATGGTTAACGTGCATCAAAACTCCACTCTGGTCTCTGAAAGTTGTGAAAAGTGCTTATAAATGTCACGGGGTGACTGGACTGGGCGTGTGTGGGTTGATTGGAAGGGAGGTGTGTGTGTGCGCGGGACTGACTCTGACCCTGCCCCCAAATCAGTACTAATAGGGCGCAGGTGTGTCAGTAAGAAGGGGGAGAGCGGTGCGAGTGGCAGCACGACGGGGCTGAGCAGAGGAGACGGACGGTTTTGGGAGCTGGGTCGGGCGTCCGCGGTACCAGACATAGGGCCACGCTGAAGGAGCGCAGGAGGTGGGCAGAGGAAGCGGCGCACGACCTTGGCGCCCGAGCGACAGGACGCAACGTGGGAACAGTGGAGGGGGCGAGTGTGACAACCCCCCTCCTCCCAGCTAAGTGGCTTTTCTTGTTTGTTGTGCGTGTGGCAGGGCTACTCAAAGTTGCATGTTTTAATTTGGATTTTAGTGAAGTATTCTGCAAATTAGCCCTGGCCCAAAGTCCACTGCTCAATTAAGAGTTCCTACCTGTTGCCGGCCAATTGACGGCCTGTTCCTGCACGCAGGCCTCCTGAGCGCATGGACGAGTGCAGCGCGCGCATGGCAGAGCGGCCGGGACAAGAGGGAGAGACTGAGGCATAGCGGGAGCTGTGGAGGAGCACCGGAGCCGCGATCCCAGGGGACCCATCCACCTACCTCCAATGAGGGACTCTTAATAGTTTAGCTTTTAGTAGTTTTGGACATTTTATCATTCATAGACTCAATAAATTTTGTACATTTCTTTTAATTACGTGTGGCATTTTTATTTAATAGAGCACCTCCCCTTGGGACCAGAGGTTTTTAAATTGGGGCGTGTCCGGCCCGTGACAGAAAGTGGCGTTGTCGGCAGGATTGGTCCTTGGGTTGAGCCTCTATTAAATAAATATGTCTACTGAAGAGACACAGTCAGGTGGACAGTCCATGATGATGATGCCTTTTTTTATGGGCGGACCTTGGGTGTCAAGATTTAGTGGGACACAGTCCGATGTTAAATTTGGAGAATGGCGGAGCCAAATAGAGACTATGCTTACTTTCCAACCTATCAGAGACTCTCAAAAAGCTGACTTTGTTCTAGGATTTTTAGATGGAGAAGCAAAACGGGAGATTCTAGCTTTAGACCGGACTGAAAGGAACACCTCAAAGAAGATTTTTGATGCACTGTCTGAACTGTATGGAGACAACACCCATGTTTCCATTTTAAGAGCTCAGTTTTTCAACTGCAGACAGGAGTCTAACCAGTCACTGAGGGCTTTCTCTTTACGATTGCGTGAACTGTTTTCCAGGTTGAAGCAGAGAGACACCATGGGCTTGGAGCGGGGAGATTTGGTTCTAAGAGACCAGTTTGTGATGGGCCTGAAGGAGGGCCCCATCCGCCAAGAGCTCAGGCGGCAGGTGCGAAAGAGCCCCCACCTTACCTTTGAAGAGGTAAAAATGGAAGCTCTGGCCCTAGAGGAGGAGCAGGGTGAACATTGGCCAGCCTATGACTGCTTGGCGGTGAGTAGAACGCCCCCGACAAATACAAGTGTAGCTACGGACTGGAAACAAGAGTTGCGTGCTGAAGTTATGAAGGATGTAAAGGAGCAAATGTCAGCAATGACAAAGACAATTTTGGAAGAGCTAAATGGAGCGGTCTCCCCTCCTTTTGACACCGCTCGACACCCAAGTAGAAGCCCGAGACCTAGAACCCCTCTTAATGCAAGATTTAAGTGGGATCCCCAAGGCCGTCCTATATGCAATGTGTGTGAACAAATTGGTCATATTAGTCGTAGGTGCCCCTCCAAACTGTCCAGTCAGGGTTTTTAAATGCCCCGGCCACTGCGGGTCAAGTGTCCGGACCCTCTCCTAGTGACCCAATCAATTGCAGTCCTAAAGCTAAGCTTATTGGAGATTGTCCCCTAATAGATGTGGGTGTAGATGGGATAAATGTTAAGTGTTTGGTAGACACTGGATCTCAAGTAACGCTGTTTAGTGAGAGTGTCTGTAGGAAGCTCCTTGGGAGTAAGCAACTAAAAAGCGAAGGATTGCCATGGTTAACATTGAGGGCTGCTAATGGGCTTAATATCCCATGGGTGGGTTACATGGTAGCTGACTTTGTCATCCATGGGGTCCGGGTGCCAGCGCGTGGTATTGTTGTAGCCAAGGATGAATGTATTGGAGCCGATAAAGCCATCCTTGGGATGAATGTAATTGCTGATTGTTGGGAAGAACTCTTTAGCAAGTACAGGGAATCCGTAAACCATCCAAAGCCCCCGCTTGGTAAAGAATGGGATTCTGTTTTTGTAGACTGTCAACGTGTCCGTGCTATGTCAACGGCGGACCAGTGGAAAGTTACAGCTCGCCTAGCCAGTCGCTCCCCTGTAACTGTACCTGCACAGAGCGAAATGACTCTTTGGGCCAAAATTCCGCCGCCCGCCCAAAGTCGACCATGTGATGCACTGGTAGAACCCCTAGGGGAACAGGGAAGGGTCGAAGTGGCAAGAGCTCTGGTAACTGTGGGGAAGGGCCGTATTCCCGTGAGGGTCCGGAACCTCCATCCCTTTGATGTTACACTCAGCAGATTTCAGAGGTTGGCAGCTGTGTCTGAAATCAGCCCTGACAGTGTGCGGGATGGCCAGGAGCTGTCCATTGTGGAAGTGGACCCTGGAGTCGTGGAAGTTGGTTTGATCAATTCTGCGGTAGAAAAACCTAAGGTAAATGCAGAGAGTTCTGCTTTTTCTTTCCTTAAGGGAGATGGATTGAATGAGGAGGAACAAAGGCAACTGGAGCAACTATTACAGCGATGGACACATGTCTTTTCCTTACATGAGGAGGACTATGGACGGACGGGTGCTGTGAAACACGCCATACCAACAGGTGATGCTAATCCTATCCGTGAGAGGTTTAGGCCAGTACCCCCGACCCTTTATAAGGAGATACGTAGCCTCTTAAAAGACATGTTAAAGGGGGGAGTCATTAGAGAGAGCTGTAGCCCTTGGGCGGCCCCCATTGTCCTTGTTCAAAAGAAGAATGGAGATTGGCGATTTTGTGTGGATTATCGCAAGTTAAATAGTGTAACCCACAAAGACGCCTACCCGTTGCCTAGAATTGAAGACTCTCTAACCAGCCTGAATAGAGCCGCGTGGTATTCCACCCTAGATTTAGCCAGTGGTTATTGGCAAGTGGAGGTAGAGGAAAGGGACAGAGGGAAAACTGCATTCACTACTCCTTTTGGTTTATTTGAATTTGAAAGAATGCCCTTTGGGTTGTGTAATGCACCTGCAACCTTTCAAAGGTTAATGCAGAAGTGCCTGGGGAATCAGTTAGCCGAATCAGCAATGGTTTATCTTGATGATGTGATTGTGTTTTCCAGAAATTTTGCAGAACACCTTCAACACCTAGAGTCTGTCTTTCAGTCCCTGAGCACCTATGGTCTTAAACTCCGCCCGGAAAAATGCCAGCTGTTCCGGAAGCAGGTTAAGTTCCTTGGGCATTTAGTCAGCAGTGAGGGAGTTTCCCCTGATCCAGAGAAGGTGGCAGCTGTTGCAGTTTGGCAACCCCCTACTACTGTCAGGCAAGTCCGCTCATTCCTGGGGTTTGTGGGGTACTATAGACGATTTATAAAAGACTTTTCAAAGATTGCTAAGCCCCTGAATGGACTCTTAGTAGGCACTAGTCGAAACAGAGGGCGGGGCTCCCCTTCTGTTGAGTGGAATGAGCAGTGTGAAATGGCCTTCCAGCAGTTAAAGAAAGAACTACTGCAGGCCCCCGTTTTAGCGTATGCTGATTACACCTTACCTTTTACCCTCTACACGGATGCCAGTAACACCGGGCTCGGTGCTGTGTTGGCGCAAGACCAAGGGGGGGTTGAGCGCGTAATTGCATATGCCAGCAGAAGCTTGCATCCAGCAGAACGTAATGATGCGAATTATAGCTCGTTCAAGCTTGAGCTTCTTGCCATGAAGTGGGCGGTAGCAGAAAAGTTCAAGGACTATCTTTGGGGTGCAAAATTTTCTGTTGTGACGGACAATAACCCACTGGTACATTTACAAACGGCTAAGTTGGGAGCGACGGAACAAAGGTGGGTCGCACAGTTGGCCAACTTTGATTACTCAATCAGATTCCGCCCAGGAAGAGAGAACACTAATGCTGACGTCCTTTCTAGATTCCCCATTGTACCACCAAATCAGGTCCCGGAGGAGCAGGAGCCACTGGTGGCAGCGGTGGAGACCGCGGTCTCTCCACAGACCCGAGCTGACAGCTGGGGATGGGACCTAGACCGATGGCGGAGTCTACAGGGAGAGGACCCTGATTTGTGCAAGATCAAGGAACACATTAAGAGAGGTATGTTACCAAATGCTACAGAACGGCAAGCCATGGCTCCGCCTGGAAAGATTCTGTTGCGGCACTGGCGGAAGTTGGAGCTAAGAGGCGGTGTTGTGTGTAGAACCATCCAAGATCCGCGAACATTAGAGACTGTACACCAAATTGTCGTTCCAGTTTCACAGGCACGACATCTCTGGACTATGTACCATGAGCGGATGGGACATCCGGGGCTGGAGAAGTCATTGGCTCTGCTGCGGAGAGGTTTTTATTGGCCACAGATGGAGGTCATGGTCAATACCTGGCTACAAGCATGCCCGCGCTGTGTTTTGCATAAACCCGGGCCCCAAGGTAAAGCCCCTCTAGTGCCACTGATTGCCAAGGCCCCTATGCACATTGTAGCTGTTGATTTTCTGACATTGAGCCGCCCTACCGATAGATACCAAAATATACTTGTCATGACTGATTTGTTCACAAAGTTTGCATGGGCTGTACCTACACTAGACCAAACGGCCCTCACAACAGCACGTGCCCTGTGGACCTATGTGATCCAGCCGTTTGGGTGCCCAGAAGTACTTCATTCTGACCAAGGCACTAATTTCGAGTCCCGGTTGATATATGAACTTTGCCAAATGTATGGGTCCCGTAAAAGCCGAACCACCCCGTATCACCCTATGGGGAATGGAACCTGTGAACGTTTTAACCAGACAGTGCTGAACCTTCTGGGTACATTAGAAGTAGAAAAGCAACAGAGGTGGGTAGAGTTCTTACCTGGACTCATCCAAGCGTATAACAACACTGTCCATGCGTCTACAGGATATGCACCTGCATTTCTGATGTTTGGCCGTCATATGAGGACTCCTGTGGACCTGCTGACGGGAGGCTTTGGAACTGAGGCCCCCATGGACACTACAGACTGGGTGGCCAAGCACCAAGAACACTTGGCCTATGCTTACCAGAGGACATCCGATAGCCTCCAGAAGGCTGGTCAGAAAAATAAGATGCTCTATGACCGCACTGCCAAAGATGCTCCGCTCTTGCCTGGGGAGCGAGTACTGGTGCGGGACCACAGGCGGCGGCAGACTGGTAAACTCAGTGACCGGTGGGAAAAGAGACCCTTTGTTGTTGTTGCTAGACTTCATCCTGATCGGCCGGTCTATAAAGTGCGTCCAGAGGGGAAGGACGAGCCTGAACGTGTGGTTCATCGCAACAATCTACGGCCGTGCCTCCACTATACGGCGCCTGAGACCGGTGCCATTCATCACCAAGACAACGCGCCAATGCCGATGTGGGGACTCTTGTTGCCGTTGGGAGAGGGTGGGCAAGAGGGGCCTCCACTCTCACCTGAGCCAAGACGGTCTCAGAGGGCCAATATGGGGGTACGACCCCGCAGGTATATGGACTAGAACTTTGTATGTTGTTCCAGGGACTAGAACATATTGGTCAGGGGGGGTGTCACGGGGTGACTGGACTGGGCGTGTGTGGGTTGATTGGAAGGGAGGTGTGTGTGTGCGCGGGACTGACTCTGACCCTGCCCCCAAATCAGTACTAATAGGGCGCAGGTGTGTCAGTAAGAAGGGGGAGAGCGGTGCGAGTGGCAGCACGACGGGGCTGAGCAGAGGAGACGGACGGTTTTGGGAGCTGGGTCGGGCGTCCGCGGTACCAGACATAGGGCCACACTGAAGGAGCGCAGGAGGTGGGCAGAGGAAGCGGCGCACGACCTTGGCGCCCGAGCGACAGGACGCAACGTGGGAACAGTGGAGGGGGCGAGTGTGACAACCCCCCTCCTCCCAGCTAAGTGGCTTTTCTTGTTTGTTGTGCGTGTGGCAGGGCTACTCAAAGTTGCATGTTTTAATTTGGATTTTAGTGAAGTATTCTGCAAATTAGCCCTGGCCCAAAGTCCACTGCTCAATTAAGAGTTCCTACCTGTTGCCGGCCAATTGACGGCCTGTTCCTGCACGCAGGCCTCCTGAGCGCATGGACGAGTGCAGCGCGCGCATGGCAGAGCGGCCGGGACAAGAGGGAGAGACTGAGGCATAGCGGGAGCTGTGGAGGAGCACCGGAGCCGCGATCCCAGGGGACCCAACCACCTACCTCCAATGAGGGACTCTTAATAGTTTAGCTTTTAGTAGTTTTGGACATTTTATCATTCATAGACTCAATAAATTTTGTACATTTCTTTTAATTACGTGTGGCATTTTTATTTAATAGAGCACCTCCCCTTGGGACCAGAGGTTTTTAAATTGGGGCGTGTCCGGCCCGTGACATAAACTCATCATGGTGAATAATTAGGAGGCTCAGAATACATAAGGTAAGTGAGGAATAACTTTGGACCACTGCAAACTGTTTAAAAAGAACTGTTTTTTTCATATTCTTGAGACCATACAGTGCCTTTAAATCCTAACCATATAATTAAAAGTACAGTATAGAACTTTCTGGAGCTGGCCCGTCACCTGCATGATTTCATGAACTTCGGAACATTCTCTGTGGAGATAGATATGTTTTTTTGCCATATTGTAGAATATTATAACAGATAGGAAACAAATAGGAGTCAGGTTTGTGGAGAAGCAAGCCCGCTCACAGTACACGTTTTTAATAGAACGCTAACCACTTAGCCTTTACTGCAGTGCTCACCACATTTTCACATAATCAAGGTGTCCTAAAGTAGCAAAAAAAGATTTAATAAATCCTCAAATACGATCTTTCATTTTGTATTCACTTCCCTCTGTATAGCGCCCCCTACATGTGTGAGTAAAGCACTGTTGTAAGTAGAACCACCGGAGGTGTGGACAGTTCAGTGGGTCAGGAGTTAGATCGACAGAATGTAGGTGAGGAGCAGTGCTAAACTAATTATCTGATTGGAGCAGATCAGAGCACGTCAAAGGCTATAGGTACACAACTCTTGCAGAGATAAGGGTTCAATAAAATGTTCCACAGTATGGCATTAAACGTATTTATCTTGTATTGAATTTCAGATGTTTCAGATGTTAAGTATCCCTTGAAAAACATGCATTCTTATTATGAGTGGGTAAGTTTCTCCCCAGATCTGACATGTAACTTGGACTGGTGGTGTTACATACATGCTTGTCTCCATGGAGATAGACAGGTTTAATGCTATATCATGGAACTTGCAAGACAAAACAACATCTCCCTGGAGACAAGCAGGTGACAAACTCTCCACCAGAAACGTGACATAATGCATCTTTAACATGTACTCACTTTTCTGCTGTCTCTGTGCAGATGTTATTGCTTTGTCTGGAGCGCTCCATAATAGGTATTAAACTCAATTATGGGTTTTAGTACTACGGAAAACATGCATTCTTACTGTAAGCAGGCTCGCCTCACCACAAATCTGACCTGTAACTTGGTCAAGGCATCTCCATGAACATCTACAAGTTTAATGCCAATAAAATGAGATTAAGAATCTCTTTTTCAGCACATGTTTTAGTGGGAGGGGAAACCAGAGCACCCGTAGAATACCGGGCACAGGGAGAACATGCAAACTCCAGAGAATGATAAACGTTGTGCCACGAAGCCACCATCTAATTTGAGTGTGTTTTCCTGATAATCAAGAAGAGCACATTAGCATACTAATAGTTTTTATCTTTAACATGATGGCAAACCTCTATTTTTCTGTGAGAGTTTTGAAAAACTCTTGTGAACTCATCATAAATAATTAGGATGCTCTGAATGCATAAAATGAACTAGTTCTGTTTTTCTTGTATTTTACTTATTTAAGTCACTTTAAAACCCAGGTACAGCACCTTTAGATAAGATAAGATAAGATAAGATAAGATAAGACTTTATTGATCTCACAGAGGAGAAATTCACTTGTGACAGAAGCTCACAGTCAGGGGACAGTATAGTGCAAAAAGTTGTGAAAAATTGTGCAAACACTCAGAACAATAAGTAAATAAAAAATAAAATCACAATAAATATTAACATATTTACAACATCAGGTAGCTCTTATGTACAGGGAGTGAAAGAAATGTAAATATATAATAAAACATATCTCTTATATAATATATATATATGTAAAAGAATACAAATATACAAATATATAAATATATAATCTGAGGACAGTGGAGGCGGTTACTGATGAGGTGACATGGTTACAGGTTATTGCACTGGTTATTGCACAGGTTATTGCACTGGTTATTGCACAGGTTATTGTAAGTGTTAAACAGTGGAGTTGTACAGTCTGACAGCAGTGGGGATGAAGGACCTGCGGTAGCGTTCCTTCTTACACTGAGGGTGCCTCAGTCGGCCACTGAAGGTGCTGCTCAGTTCCTCTACAGTCCGGTGCAGAGGGTGAGAGGTGTCGGCCATGATGGATGTGAGTTTGGCCAGCACCCTCCTCTCACCCACCTCCTCCACAGACTCCAGAGGACAGCCCAGGACAGAGCTGGCCCTCCTGACTAGTTTGTTCAGTCTTTTCCTGTCCCGCTCTGTGCTGCTCGGGGCCCAGCAGACAACAGCGTAGAGGAGAGCAGAGGCCACCACAGAGTCATAAAAAGTCTTGAGCAGGGGCCTGCACACTCCAAAAGAACTCAGTCTCCTCAGAAGGTGGAGGCGACTTTGGCTCTTCTTGTACAGGGCGTCAGTGTTGTGGGACCAGTTCAGTTTATTGTTGAGGTGAACACCCAGGTACTTAAAACTGTCCACTGTCTCTATGTCCTGTCCCTGGATGTTCACCGGTGAGGGAAGTAGTGTCCTTCTCCCGAAGTCGATCACCATCTCCTTGGTCTTACTGGTGTTAAGGCACAGGTGGTTGTGCTCACACCAGTCCACAAAGTCCCTGATGACCGATCGGTACTCCAGCTCATTCCCCTCAGACACACAGCCCACAAGGGCCGAGTCGTCAGAGAACTTCTGGAGATGGCAGGTGTCCGTGTTGTAGGTGAAGTCCGAGGTGTAGATAGAGAAGAGGAAGGGTGAAAGGACAGTTCCCTGTGGGGCCCCAGTGCTGCAGACAACCACCTCTGACTCACAGCCGCGCAGCCTCACATACTGCGGCCGGTCAGTGAGGTAGTCGATGGTCCAGGCGGCGAGATGTCCGTTCACTCCGGCGTCCTCCAGCTTCCCCCGCAGCAGTGCCGGCCTGATGGTGTTGAAGGCGCTGGAGAAGTCAAAGAACATGACTCTCACAGCGCTCCCGGCAGTCTCCAGGTGGGTGAGCGCCCGCTGCAGCAGGTAGATGACGGCGTCCTCTACTCCGATGTTGGGCTTGTAGGCAAACTGCAGCGGGTCCAGAGTGGAGCTCACCACGGAGCGGAGGTAGCTGAGGATCAGCCTCTCCATGGTCTTCATGAGGTGAGAGGTCAAGGCGACTGGTCTGAAGTGGGCCGGTTCCCTGGCATGTGTTGTTTTTGGAACTGGTACCACACAGGAGGTCTTCCACAGGACAGGGACCTTCTCCAGGCTGAGGCTCAGGTTGTAGATGTAGCAGAGAACCTCACAGAGCTGGTCCGCGCAGGTCCTCAGCAGCCTGGGGCAGATGCCATCTGGTCCTGCAGATTTTCTCTGTTTCAGCCGCCTCAGCTCTCTCCTCACCTGATCCGGTGTGATGTAGACGGAGGAGTAAGGGGGGGACTGGAGTGGACTGCCGGGGGTGGGGGGCAGAGAGGGGCTGGTGCTGGGGACAGTCGGTGTGAAGTGAGCTGGAGACGTGGGTGGTAGGGGGCGGGGGGTGGGTGCAGTCGGTCCGGGAAGGGGGGATGTGTCCAGTGGCCTGGGGGTGTGTGAAGAGGGGGGATCCGAGAAAGAGGCAGAGGGGATGGGGGGACAATCAAAACGGTAAGATAAGATAAGATATGCCTTTATTAGTCCCACAGTGGGGAAATTCCAGTGTTGCAACGCACAGTTCAAGAACAGCAGGAAAATGGAACATGCAATAAAACAAGATAATAGATAATGGCTAAAAAAAATAATAATTTAGAAATAGACTTAAAGATAGACTCTAATTTTGTTCCGGTGGAGCAAAAATATAAAATACAAAATATAAAATACCAAAAAATACTATTATGTACAATAAAAGTAACAGTGCAGCATATGAACAGAGTAAATCTCAGTAAAGTGACTTCAGTGTATTATGTTATTTACAGTAATATGACTGTGTTTATGTACAGACAGGATAAATATCAGTAAAGTGACATGAGTGAATTGTACCAGAGGTCTTCAGTATTGCGCATAGATATAGTTAAATGACACATGTTCAGTATTAACAGTGTTCATTGTACAGTCTGACAGCAGCAGGAAGGAAAGACCTGCGAAACCTCTCCTTCACACAGCGAGGGTGAATCAGTCTGTCACTGAAGCTGCTCTCCAGAGCAGACAGGGCGTCCTGCAGGGGGTGACACTCATGGTCCAGCATAGACATGAGTTTAGCCAGGACCCTCTTGTCCCCCACCTGCTGCACTGAGTCCAGAGGACAGCCCAGGACGGAGCTGGACTTCTTGATGACCTTGTCCAGCTTCTTCCTCTCCCTCTCTGTGATGCTGCTGCTCCAGCAGACCACACCGTACAGGATGGCTGATGCCACCACAGAGTCATAGAAGGTCTTCAGGAGTTGCCCTCTCACTCCAAAAGACCTGAGTCTCCTCAGGAGATAGAGCCGACTCTGGTCCTTCCTGTACAGTGAATACTTGTAAATTAATACAAGAATTTACTTAAAACTTACTTATAATAACTTAAAATTGGAAA
Organism: Taenioides sp. WSHXM2023; assembly: GCA_029959045.1. Classification (NCBI taxonomy): domain Eukaryota; kingdom Metazoa; phylum Chordata; class Actinopteri; order Gobiiformes; family Gobiidae; genus Taenioides; species Taenioides sp. WSHXM2023. Next base: position 23,635,327 of record CM057104.1, on the reverse strand, counting down.
TAAACAGAACAATAACACAAAACATGACATCACCGTTATAACCATTATAAAAATTGGTAGCCTATATAAAAAATGCATAAGTCCCATGCCTCATCTGGCCTATATTGCTCTTCTGTTGTTTTCATCATATAAATGTGTGTTGATTATGAAATTGTCCATATCCAAATGACATCGGTGATTTGAGTAAACAGAGACGTAATGCCTCCTACGTACGCGCGCTTTATTTCATTACGCGCAATATCCATCTATGATCCTGTTTAAATAATGCGCGACCCCGAGCCCGTGACCCTGTAATTAAAGGTATCAGCCGAGAGACAGAGAGATGAAGGGCGGGGGGAGGAGGAGGAGGAGGAGGCGCGCGTGCTCGTGTGTGTGCGTGCGGGTCCACGTACCGCTGCGAGATGAGCCGAGGATGAGGCGCGCAGTAATCCCGCGGAGGAGAGCACCGGGACACATCCAGGAACAGAGTTGAGAAGAATTGGATGCACTTTTACGCACGGGGTCTCCAAAACGCTTTTACGCACGTTCATTGGAATAGGTTGTTTTCTTTTTTTATTTAGAATATTTAGACTGACTTTTGAAGAAGTACAAAACTAAAGCGACTCTTGGAAGTTGGAGTGGGACCATGCCGCGCGGTGGAGCGGACACTCGGTGGTAGCATGGCCCGCTCCTCTGACGCTACCCGGCGATGGCCACGTTCCACCGCCTCGCCCTCGCGTCTTCCCTGGGGGTCATCTGCTTCTCGCTCGTGTACATCTTCACCGGGTGCTGCGAAACGGAGCTGGCGGCGGCGCGAGGGGGGTACGTCGTGAGAGTGCCCGTGCGCGCGTTCGATGCCCCGGGATTGAACGCGTCCTCTTCCCCCGCTGTGCCCGGAGGAGCGGTGGTGGGGACCGGGTTGGAGAAGGACTACACCGCCACGAGGAGACTGCCCCAGGCGCTCATCATCGGGGTGAAGAAGGGAGGCACGCGGGCGCTGCTGGAGTTCCTTCGGTTGCACCCGGACATCCGCGCGCTAGGGTCCGAGCCGCACTTCTTTGACAGGCATTACGCACGCGGTCTGGACTGGTACAGGTAGGCTACGTCTGGTGGCGCTTTCCGTACGGGTACCGGTTAATGTCAAACTTTTACGGGACAATAGCTCCGTATGTTCTGATCTCTATTATAATGTTGTTTCCTCATCACAAACAGACCTGGAGTTGTGTTTTATTTCATTCACACATGTTTAACACACAAACCCTGCAGATTTAGAATGAGTTCTTCTCTCAAACAGAAAACACTCCACCTTCCACCTTGTGATGTCATGTGGTAATACAGAAAATGCTCCACTGTGTTTTTAAACCCCATACACTTTCACTAGAATCATTTGGATCATTTCAGCTCTGGAATTGCCAGTCCCTACTGAACTAAAGGAAAAAGGAGATTTAACTTGAAAACTACTGCTTGATGACATCACAAAGTGGAACAGAGCATTTTGAGGTTTGGAGATGTAGACAGACTACTACTAAAGAATTACTCAAACATGTGTGAAACAAAACACAACTCCAGGTCTGTTTTTGAGGAGGGAACAACAGAGTCAGTTTTGTTTAATAAATAACTTTTAATAAATTCATAAATAATGGCTATGAATGCCTTGGGGAGAGTTGGAGGAAGTGTCCAGGGTGAAGGAAGTCTGGGAGTCCTTGCTTAAACCTGCTGCCCCCACGACCCGGCCCCGGATAAGCAGAAGAAAATAAGTAGTAATAGTAGTAATAATGAGTAATAAGTAGTAATACAAACAATACTGAACTTTTGTACTCAAGTAAAAATACTCAATTATAAGTACAAGTGCTGCTGAATTTGTAGCCTACTGAAGTAAAAAGTATCCTTCACATACTAGTAAATGATACTACTCTGTTTTCAGTGTATTATAAATAATGGTAATATTCACGTACCAGGAGAGTAGATATACATTGTACTCAAGTAAAAAGTACAGATACATGGCTAAAAGTGTACTAAATTACAAATACAAGTGTTGCCGAATTTGTACTTAAGTAAAAGTAAAAAGCAGCCTTTGTATAAATGATACTCATTTACTTTTCAATGCATTTTCTAAGTAGCATTTTAGACGTGTCTTTTATACAAAGCTTTACTAATTAAACAGTAATTCATAGCTAAATTAATTAGTTTGAATCCACAATCTGCATATTCTCCAAGCTGGCCAATCACAGCAGGAGATGTTGTGCTGTTATATGTGCAGTGGTGGAACGAGTAGTGAAAATGTGTACTTAAGTAAAAGTACTGTGTGTCTGTAGAGAGAAGAGCAGACACAGAGGTAACAGGATAATAGAGACTCCTGTGATTTTAAATGTAACTAATTACCCCAAATATCTACTTAATTCATTTCATTCATTTCTAGTAATAAAGCAGCTAAAAGTTGTGATGCGGATCTTATGCGTCCTAATTACTCTCCACAATGAGTTCTTAAGCTTTTTACAACATTCAGAGACCAGTGCAGAGTCGCTGTAACGCAACAACAACTAGGATGCTAACTGCACACTTCCTGATTGTCTTAATCAAACAATAAAACGCTTTATAATTAGATGCAGACAGAAAAACAGTGGACTTATTTTGACCTCAAGAGCTGCTTATACAATACCAGTATATGCACTTTTTTGAAGCTACTGTGAGAACATTTTTTGACCTTCTTACCTTTGTGAGCAGAGAAGAGGTTGAACTTTATGCCTGTTTTTGTTTCATGTGGATAGGCCCAGTGATTACAGAGATATGAACCGTAAACCAGATCAACAAATCTGTCTCTAGATCAGTCTTAAGCTTTGAACAGTTTAATTGCAATGTCACAAGAAAGCAACATCTTAAAGGCTAAATAAAACAGTTAGGCTGCCTTTAGAGGTCCTATATTATGCAAAATTGACTCGTGAGCTTACCTCGTCAAAAACATACCTGGAGCTGTGTTTTGTTTCTGAGTAATCCTTTATTATTAGTCTGTCTATATCTCCAAAGCTCAAAATGCTCTGTTCCACCTTGTGATGTCATGAAGCGGTAGTTTTCAAGATCGGCAATTCCAGGGCTTTAATGATCCGAATGATTCTAGTGAAAGTGTGTGGAGTTTAAAACACACAGTGGAGAACTTCTTGTATTACCACATAACATCACAAGGTGGAACAGTGTTTTCCAAGTGTGAATGAAACAAAACACAACTCCAGGTGTGTTTGTGACGAGGAAACAGCATTAGAACATACAGTAGATCAGAAAATAGCATAATATAGACCCTTTAATATCCATGTTACTTAAAGTGGCAGTTTCCAAGAGGCCTCCATCTGCCCCCTCTGTGGGCGTGCACGAGGGTCAGTGTGTGTGTGTGTGTGGGTGTGTGTGTGTGTGTGTGTGTGTGTGCATGTCCAGATGTTCCAGCTCCATCGACACTGACTCCAATTCACTTTCTACTGAAAAACCGTTGTCCCTCTCTCTGTAACTGCTGCTGTCAGGTTTCTCATTTTGGATTTAAAATGTTTGTATTAACCAACTTTACATGATCCTGGTGATTTTATTTTGCTGTTTTGTCTCGAAATCAAGGCACCCGCTCACTGCTTAACTAGCGGTGCGGGCGAGAAAGGTTGTTCTTTCAGCACCCTCGCTGCTGACTGCTTTGATACTTGTCTTGTTCCATACTTGGTCCAAATATGGAAATCGTAACTTCATTCCTAATACAGAACGTGGCCCTACAACTGCTAGCCTCATGAGCTTCATTTGACTGGAGCTGAACGCAGTGGGTGATGTCACACTCCCTTAAACACTTCTATATACAGTCTACGGTTAATGGTCATGGGTTTAATAAGTTCCAGACTTGTTGTAAAAAGGGAACATGATTATTCCCAATCTGTTTTCATTCAGATCTTTTGTTCACTGATTTTGTCAAAGTAGCTAAAAGTATAAAAGTATTTCAGGAGACTTCATCACAAAGCTCATTCAGAGACGGCCAAGGGTTTGTAGTGTTGTCGACAATGCAAAGGGTGGATACTGTGCAGAATTTGAATCTAAGTTTTCAAGTGAACAGCTTTTGGTTTAGTAGGCAATGCCAGGGCTGAAATCATCTAAATGATTCTAATGAAGGTGTGTGGAGTTTAAAAACACAGTGGAGCACTTCCTGTATTGCCAAATGACATCACAAGGTGGAACAGTTTTTTTCTGTTTTACGGGAAGAACTCTGCAGGGTTTGTGTGTTAAACGTGTGTGAATGAAACAAAACACAACTCCAGTTCTGTTTGTGATGAGGAAACAACATTAAAACAGAGATCAGAAAATAGAGTAATATGGGCTAATTAAAAAAGTGTGTCTGAACTTTCAACATCATAAATCATTCTACAGGGCCACTATGGAACTTTTCTAGTTAAGGGTTTGCATCCTGGTTGTCTCCATGGAGATGTTCTCGTTTCACGTGTGTGTTTCTTAGACAGTAAGCCTGCTAAGCCAACGTAAGTCTGGTGTGAGCTGGAGGCGATTAGTCTTCACACTCAGTAGGTCAGTGTTACTCTGTCAGTCTGAGATACGACAGCTCACACGGGGTTAAGTACACTCACTCGGGTTTTGGAGCAGTACTTTTAGGCTGCATCCCATTCCTCTGTCTTACCCCTTCGTCTTACCCCTACCCCTTGGTTTTGCGCGTTCATGTGAGGGCAAGGGGTGTCTCGATTCTAATTTTGATCAAGGGCTAGGGCCACGACCTAGTGAGCTCTCGACCAGACTTGAAACGAAAGGGTCGGCCTACAAGCTCAGGCAGGTGTTGGGATCAGGATGGAGCGTCACATCGACCAGCCAAGGAGTCTCATAAATGTATAAATGTACAGTTTAGCAGGTTTACAATTATGACGCTTATGTTCTACGTTACTTTTAGTGAACTGTTGTTGCAGTTTTAATTGTAGTAATGTCTATTTAGCCGACGTTATCGTTTTCATCGAACTTTCATGTATAAACAAGCTAGTTTTTTGTCGAGCTGAGGTCCCCGATAATCCTTGACATGGAACTTAGGTGAAATCAGTGTGAAGTCAATTTGCTTAACAGAAGCAAAAGTTAATGGAGTGGTGTCCCATTTCTTAGGGGAACATTCGTACCCCTAGAACTCACAGCTCAGGATCGAGGGGCAAGACGAAGATGCAGATAAAGGTGAAGGGGTAAGACAGAGTAATGGGATGCAGCCTTAGTGTAGAAAGTATTATTTTTTTATATATAGTTTTTTATTTTATTTTAGCTAATACTTTCTTACCTGATCAGTCCCTTCTACACTACCAGTCAAAAGTTTGGATACACCCTCTCATTCAGTGTTTTTTTCTATACATATTCTATAGATTTGATAGATGTACATACAGAAGACATCAAATATATGACATAATGTAAGGAAAATACTAAGTAATGTATGGAATTATGTAGCAATAGAAAATAAAAGTTACTGCTATTTTTTTTTTTATATTATAACCAAATTCTCAAATCACCTACCTTTTGCTTTGTCGAAAAATATTTAATAGATAAATAAGGCATAATTATATAAATGTACATGTACAAGTCAAAAAAACCAAAACAAAACAAAAAAAAAAACACCTTGTGATGTCATGTGGTAAAACAGGAAGTGCTTCACTGTGTTTTTTTAAACTCCACACACCTTCACTAGAATCATTTGGATGATTTCAGCCCTGGAATTGCCAGTCTCTAGTGAACTAAAGGTAAAAGGAGCTGTTCACTTGAAAACTACCACTTAATGACATCACAAGGTGGAACAGAGCATTTTGAGCTTTGGAGATGTAGACAGACTAATAATGCAGGATTACTCAAACATGTGAATGAAACAAAACACAACTTCAGGTTTGTTTTGCATGACATAACAGCATTCTAACATGGCTTCAAGGTGCATTGTGTAACTTTTCTGGTGGAGGGCTCATCTGCTTGTCTCCATGGTGATGATATTATTCCTTTGCCTGGGATGTTCCACAGTATGGCGGTACAGGCGTTATTATTTCTCATAACTACTGCAAAAACATGCATTCTTACTGTGAGCGGGCCCACTTCTCCACAGAGCAGACCTGTAACTTAGCCTAATGATGTGCTGCTTGTCTCCATGGAAATTATTAAATTAAATGCCATACTGTAGAACATTTCAGAACAAAACAATAAATAAATAAATAAAACACAGAGTCAAATCAGTGGTGGACAATCTACCAGAAAATGTACACGTATCTTTAAAGGTGCACTGTGTAACTTTTCGATTGCCTGGAATGTTCCACAGTATGACTTTAAACAGCTCTAATTTACATTTATTCAATTACAGGCAGTTTTATAGCTCAAAAATACCTTGAAAAACAGGCTTTCTGATTGTGAGCGGGGTCGCCTCTCCACAGATCTGACCTGTAACTTGGTCTGGTTTGGTCTCCATGAAGATAGAAAGGTTTACAGGACTTGACTTGGACTTGAGAGTTACTCGAGACTTGCAAAACACTGACTTGATCCCACCTCTGCTTTCCACTATGAATCCTTTGACTTCTTTAAATGTAATACTGAAAAACATTGGATATATTGAAGAAAACCCGTGGAGATGTTTCTAGAATGTGTGCACCACAGTGTTATGAGACGAGAGCCCGCTGACCACATGTTGAAACCGACTGCTCTGTCTAATATCCCATATAGACTCACTGTATTAATAATTCAGTGCAGCTGTTTGACCAGAGTTGTCCACAGCTATCTTCAGTATGGTATAATATGAAACTAGCACAACACTCACAGACACGCCCCCTGCTGGTGCTCTGAGGAGTGAGGCAGGTCCAGGCTCAAATGAGGTTATGAACAATATCTTCTTAGCAACGTTAAGAAGGCTGAGCAAACTTTAAAGAGCCGCTAAACACCTGTGCTACAGTTAACTCCGCCCACAGTCAAAATTTGAAAAATCCAACAAAGTGGGCGGTACCCGGCGGGTTGGGGAGCGTGGGGGTGATGGTGTGGGGCAGGGCAGGCAGACCTATGAGTGACAGCCGGGTGACGGCTCCGGTCAGTGAGAGCTAACAATAGCTACTGCCAATGGAGAGTGACAGCAACGCAAGTTTGGACACGGAGTGCAGCTCGGTGTAGGCGGGGCTAAGAGGGGCTCCTCATGTACCGCCCACAGACCGTGAACTAACCACGAGTGGCTGTGCTCGTCACGTAATAACCTCAGAACAGCAGCTGACTCATTGGCGGCGTTTGTCGAACCCAGAAATTCAAATGTTCTGGCCATAGTTGATCATAAAGAGGCCGGTACAGACATGGCTTTGACCCAAAAACCCAAATATGCACTAAAATGCCAAAATAAGTCCAGGGATAGGTATACACTTCTATTTTAGACCCATTTACACAGTTAATGAGTTGAAAAAAGTGGTTTTGGTGTTTAGTGGCCCTTTAAAGAGTGAGTATTACACAAAATTGACTTCATGGAGCTTTATATAATTAGTTGTAATGTTGTTCCCTCATCAAAAACATGCCAGAAGAGGTTTTATATGTCATCCATGCATGTTTGAGTAATCTAGTGATCTCTCCCTAACCCTAACCCTAACCCTAACCCTAACCCTATTCAAACCCTCCTTATGATTAGATGTAAGACTCTGTACAAGGCTCCACCCACAAGCCTACGTCACCCACAGTCCCACACAACAATTCTCCATAAATATATGAAAACACACAAAATGCAGCAACTTGACAAACCTGATGCGATGTGCAGTAGTTTCATTAGCGGAATGCACGCTGATTGTGTTGTGATAGCGCGCTGAAGGGGGAGTGACTCAGTGAATATAGCATTTTCAAAACAATAAAAGTTAACATGGTGATCTAAATATGCCAGCAGTTAATATAGAAGTAAAAGATTCCTTCTTTCAAAACACAGTAAAATTTCCAGAATTACAACCTAATGACATCACAAGGTGGAATTGATCATTTTCAACTGTGGAGAGGAATTAGCTGAATACTGTAGTAGGAGCTTTTAATGTCATATTTATGTGTGAAACTTATAATAAATGAACATTACAGTTGTCAGCAGTGAGATTGTAAAATGTTAACCTTCTATCAGAAATTCCAAACCTTTTATCAGAAATTCCAATATACAAGTACTTTTTAATATATTTTAACAGCATTTTGCATAGCCTGCCTCTAATTCATTTTGCTAGCTTGATTTTGTCCATAGTTTGTATCACTGTTGGCGGTGCGAGTCCCGGGGGAGGGGCCAGATGGAGTCCAGGGCACGTCCACACACTTGACCCCGGCGTGACCTTTAACCCCGGGGTCGCGGCTGTGGAGTTAATGATGTGCTCTGGCTCTTAATCACAAACGCACACACACGCACAAAGCTAACGCAACTAGGCTAGTGTCGCAGATCTGGTGTCGCTTTGGTCATTATGTTGTCTTGTTTTCTGAAGAAGGCTTTGTGCAAAACATGATTTTCACTTTTAACAGCTACTAGAAGAGACTGACAATTCCAGGACTGAAGTTATCCAAACGATTCTAGTGCATGTATTGCCACATGACATCACAAGGAACAGAGCCTAAACTCAGCCTAAATCTGCAGAGTTTGTGTGTTAAACATGTGTGAATGAAACAAAACACAACTCCAGGTCTGTTTGTGATGAGGAAACAACATTAGAACAGAGATCAGAAAATAGTGCGATAAGGACCCTTCACGCTGAATAAGTCTGTAGATTTTCTTGTTTGTGGAGGAAATGATTGCAGCCTGTTTTTTTTAATTTTTTTTTTTATTACAAATAACTCTAATTTGTAATACTTTTCCTACTTCCTGCTGCTCTGTTCTTCTCTGAATTCCTGAGCTGACAAATGAGTTGCATGAGCAGATCTGAACCCACTTCCTGGAGTCATGTTTCTGTGTTCTGTAACAGAGGCTTCTCATGTCCACAGAGGTCAAACTCATTCACAACATACTATGAGTCTGTCTCTAATACTACTGCACATGGAGTACTGAAGTAATAGTAGCTGGGGTCATGTGGTGTCCTTTCGAGCTGAGATGTTGGACAGATGAACCAGCGTGCTAAGATTTCTGTATGTTTTCGGTGGTATTTTGGTATACAGTGGTAATATTTCAGTCATTGTGAGAAAGTTAAACCTCCATCATGCTTTTGGTTTCCTCATAGTTCACTCTAACGAAGCACCGATCCAGCTTTTTCAGTTCTAATAACAATAGCCCTAATATGACTGTAATATGATATTAACCAATACCAGTGTAGGGACAAAAAATGGCACTTATTTCCTTAAAACACAGCTCACTTATTACACTAAGTTCAAACATTATGAGACATTCATGGACAAAAATCAGTCGGTAAATAAGATAATAGAATAGACTTTTATGAGACCATCATGAACTTACTCAGAGTTGTATTTAGACTGATTCATGTATGTTTGAATAATCTTATACTGTATTTGAGACTTAAGTGCTCAGAAACTGTGTCTGTTTTCACCTAACCCCTATCCCCACCCACTCGTCTGTAAAAGTCTGACGCTGGGTCATACATGTTGGGTTTCTGGGATTGCGGGTGCTTAAAAAAAAATGTTTTAAAAACTTAGAGCTAGTCTCTATGGAGAAAGAGAAGTTGTAGTGTCCTGTAGTGGAATTATGACAAACTGGTCACTCTGCCAGAAAAGTTATATTCACACTGAATCTAATATGTATTATAGCTTAAAGAGATGGTATTACACTTTAATGGGCTCTTAATTGCTATTACATCATATATTTAGATCATCATGTTACCTTTCATTGTTTTAAAAATGTGATATTCGCAGAAAACAACGTATTAACAGGTTTTACAAGATTCACTTTTGCTTTTGACACTCTGAGTCTCTCTCACTCTTTCTAATGAAACTTCTGCACATCACATCAGGTTTGTGAAGTTGCAGGGAGTTGTTTTGTATCATGTTTTTGAATATTTATGGAGAATTGTCGTGTGGGAGCGTGGGTGATGTACAGTAGGCTTGTGAGTGGAGCCTCCTACAAAATCTTACAGCTAACCCTAAGGAGGATTTGAATAGGGCCGAGAGCGATACATTACAATTAATTCATTACAATATTTATAGCTTATTATATATTATATTTGTCTATACTGATAACACTATTTCTTGCAGGTTTATAACAAGAATAATTCATGGTCACCGATGAATCTCTCTGAGTTCAAATGGCCATGACTGACAGGTGAATTAACCAATCAGGGACATGCGTAGTTTGTTAATATCAAAACAAATATGGTTGCTTATGAGGAAAAAAGAAAGGACATAAATATCACAGGGAACTGAAAAAACATGTCAGATTTCTGTAGAATGTCCAAAATAATGGCGACCAATGAGCTCCTTTGTTTCACACGCGTCACTGAAATAAACAATTCTGATTGGACGATGGTAGGAGTGACTGATATCTCTGTATAAAAAGTACAGAGAGATCAATAGTATATTTGTTACAGAAAATTCCAAAAGTGAACTCAGATATTATAGATAGATCACGACGCAGTATCTCCGTACATCTCCTCTCTTCTGGGTCAGAAACAGTATTTCGATTGAGCGGGGCAGTCGTGACAGACGTAATGCTGTTTGGATGTGGGGAGATGGACTGCAGCGGTGCATTGTGGGATCGATGGCTCTCTCTCGCTCCCCCTGACCTTGGCTTGACTCTGGCGTTAGCGCGGTTAGCAGAGGTTAGCGCGGATTCAGTTACAATTAGCAGGAAGCTCCATCGACGCGCCGGATCGCTACATGCACGTGCACGCTCCTGAGTACTTGGGCGTGCACGTGAGAGGGGTCCGGTTACACGCGGCTCCACAGGCATCCAGGAAAATCTATGGAAATCAAGTCAGCGTATGAGAGGAGAAGGAACACCACTGGAGCTAATACAGTAGTTAATATTGTTTCGTTGTATCTGTACTGGCCTATGGGTTCACATGACGTCACAACTTTATAGAAAATCTCTTTTTAAATTTGAGCTGGAGACAGGTCAGAATTCTCAGCTTGAGTTTGCTCTTACAAAGGCCCATATTCCGCTGTTTTCTGATTTATGCTCTAATGTAGTTTCCTCATCACAAACAGACCTGGAGCTGTGTTTTTGTTTCATTCACTCGTATTTAACGCACAAACCCTGCAGATTTAGGTTGAATTCAGTAGAAAACACTCATGTCACGTGGTTATACAGGAAGTGCTCCACTGTGTTTTCAAGCTCCGTACCTTCACTAGAATCATTTGGATAATTTCAGCCCTTGGAGTTGTAAATTTCTACTGAACTAAAAGTAAAAGGATTCACTTGAAAACAACCACTACATGAGATTTGGAGATGTTGACAGACTAATAATAAAGGGTCACTCAAACATGTGTGAATGATTATTAGGTCATTTTTTCAGACCAAGGGTTTGTTTCCATACCTGACAGTTTGGACTGCTCACTAGTGGTCTTCAGAGTGGTCATGTGATGTTACTGTGGTGTGTCTGGTCAAAACTGTCAGGTATGAAAACAAACCCTTGGTCTGAAAAAAGAACCTTATAAGATAAATTATCAGAAGACAGCATTCTAACATGGCTTAAAGCACACAGGAGTCAATTTTGCGTAATATAAGACCGTTAACTGTCAAAAAAGATTAATTTTCAACACTGTGGCCATAGCACATAGCAAATGCCCACTTTTGCGTGATCTCTTTTCCTGAGCAGGACTGGGCCAGGTGAGTTGGATGGGAGACCTCTGAGAGTACCACAGTGGGGCAGCAGTGCAGTAACTTTCTACACACAGTACTACCTAACCAAATATTTGTCTGTTCAAATGGAGTTCAAAACAGTGACTCACCAAAAAAGGATAAACATGAGAGTAAATTAAGCAAAGGACCTAGCCTCTCTTCTGTCAGTCTGTCCCAGGGCAGCTGTGGCTACAATAGTGTCATACCACCACCGAGTGTGGAGTGAATGAATACTGCACTGTAAATGGCGAAAAGAGCTCAGTATTACTCCATTGCTGTATAGACCGAAAACCTGGGTAAAATGAAAAGTTTCTATGATATGCAGAGTTTGTGTTTGGGGATTTCTTTCCAAAACACTGAAATATTTTACTGGGAGATGGGAAAAGTGCTGGATAAAGTGGCGCCTGTTCACCACTCAGCACTTTGACTGTACTGCTGTCCAGTTTTGAGGCTCTGTATTTATACTCTGTCTTGTCTTTGATTTATCTTGATGTTTGAGTGCATATTTCCATTGTCCTGCTGTTCTTGGACTATGTGTTGCAACACTGGAACTCTTATCTGTTAGTGTCATAGCTGAGGTTCAAGTGTATTGCAAAAAAAGAGATTGTACTGTAAAATATGTGAAAGATTGTATACATACACCTTTCTTTTACTTTTTACTGACTTTCATTTGATTTTCTGATCCTTTATTTATTTATTTATTTATTTATTTTTATTTTTTTATAAATTTATCTATTCCATATTTTAATTTGGCTTAATGAGAAGCTATTATGCCAAACACATTTTTTAGAACATGTCTAAAGAGGTTTTATATGTCATGCATGCATGTTTGAGTAATGTAAATTTGTTACGTGTTAGCAGTTAATACCCCATAGAAGTCAAATATTCCCTCTTTAACTTTTTTATTACCATATAGACCAGGGGTCGGCAACCTTAAATACTCAAAGAGCCATTTGGATCGTCTCCCACAGAAAAGAAAACACCCGGAGCCACAAAACCCTTTTGACTCTAAACCAGCGCTAACCAGGGGAACTACAGGCAAAACTACAACTCCCAGAAAACGGACTACAACAAGCACCATCCTCCACTACAGCTCATAAGAGCGAGTCTTAAGAGAATTATTTACACCTTTCAGTCTTTTCATCACAACAGTAGCCAACATAAATAAAGTGCATGAGTGAAATAAAGAACTGCGCTGCACACGTACGACCTGCACACGTATAATCTCTGAAAAGTTTAACATGAACCATCTCCAACGCGATAGAAGCACAGAACACACTCACCATAGGCAGAACATCCCTCAGTCACAGAAAGAACACGCATATTCCACTGAGTCCTGCCCTTTAGTCCGACAGAAGCTGACCGCATCAGCGGCACAAGGAGCAGCTGTTTTTTCAGCGCTTCTAGTTTATGCAAATGAGCCATGTGGTTTTAAGTTTCGCTTCTGTATAATGTAAACAAATGTGCTGCATTAAACACATTATTATTTGAGTCCTCCTCGTAGGAAATAAAAATCCAAACTTAAATTATCCACTGTCGCGTGTACCGCGTTTACCAGTCTCATCAGCCGTGAAAGCAAATGAATCTGCCCACGTAGCATTAAGCGTTCTGTTTTCTTCAGAAACTTTTCTTTTCTTGGATTTATCATCATTGGGCCGAAAATCATACTGCTGATGTAGGTGCCAGTAAGTCCGGGCTGCCAGTGTGTGCAGGTGGCGCACATCAGCGGCTTTGACACATGTTTTGAGCGACAAAAATATTTAAAACGTTTTATTTAAATGTTACAAGATTACCATTATCTACAATTTTAGATTTACATTTAAAAACGAGCAAACTAAAATAAAAATACAATGTAATTAAATACTCATTATTATTTTCCAAAGTCACAGGGAGCCACGACAGAACGATGAAAGAGCCACATGCGGCTCTGGAGCCGCGGGTTGCCAACCCCTGATCTAGACAATATAGTGCCCACTTATAGCGCCCTTGTGTGATTCACACTGTGGTGCAGCTCCTGGACCTGTCTGATTGGGGTGAAATAGACTCGGTGCAGATACGGCAGAGCCACTGGGGTCCAATGTCAAGTCGCTGTTAGCACACGTCCCCCTGACCCCCGGGCGACCCCTGACAGGAGACGGCATGGGGGCCCCAACATGGCCGCCGCCCCTTGTGCTGTTATTGATACGGTATTGATATGATTTACGGGCACGTATTAAAATTGCATGGTGGAGGTTTCTGGGAAGATGTGTCGGAAAGTGAAAGGTTAGCATTTTGTACGTCAAGGTACACTGTGGTGTTTTAAAGAGACCGTGTTGTGTTACTTAACCTTTTGACCTGCCATAGAAGAAGACCGCCTCAGCATTATTTTATATTTTTACAAGTCATGTTTGAAACTTACAACCCACTTCAAATTCCAGTCATATTGTACCAAGACCATATGCATTTTTCCATCTGCTTGTTTCCATGGAAATGTTATTGCTTTGACGCTATCTATTGTAGGCTACGTTACAGGTCAGATCTGTGATGATTGTATTTTTGAGCAATAGAAACACCCGTAATGAATAAATGCTAGATAGATGTGTTTAATTTCATACCATGGAACATTCCAGGGAAAGCGATGACATCTCCATGGAGACAAGCAAGTGATGGGTGCTCCACTAGAAAAATTATGCAATGCACCGTGCACTGTGTAAGTTTTCTGGTGGAGCCACTATATGGTGTAATTTAGCTTTTTATTTCTAAATTAAGATACAAACATTAATAACAGACCAATCAGTGCCTATTTTCCCTGAGGTGGCGCCTGCTAGTGTCAAGTTTGATTGACAGCCTCGCTCTTTGGTTTCATGATTGGATTTCCAAATATGCTCCATAGTTGCAGATTAGCCACGATAACTGCTAACCTCGCTGAGCTTCATTTGGTTTCAGCTGAATTCTATGGGTGATGCCACACTCACTAAAGGCCACCACAGACTACAGGACTTTTCAGTCTTAAACGAGTTGTAAACGTGCGACAAAAAGCGCACACCACAGACACGAGGAGAATCTTATGACATTTAAAATCTTTGATTGCAAAAGACTGCAGTGGGATATGTCTGCAGACCACAGGATACCTGATCGTATCAGCTGTTTCCTGCCTACAGTAAAACCACTCGCTCTGAGACTCTTAAGTGTTGAAAGATCAGAGCTCTGCACTTCTAGTTTAGATACAAGTCAAACTGTGTTATTATTATTTGTGAAATGTGGTGCAATACTTCAGATACATGATTTTTAAAGCTCAGAAGGCTGGAGATAAAGTCCACAGGAAGTAGAGTCACTATCACTAATCTGCAGCTTCACCTCGATCCGTGCGCTATGTGGATGTAAACAGACACACGTGAGGAAATACTCTGGACGTTTTACTTTTAAAGAACGCCCCAAACTGGATTCACAGCGCAGTGTTGTGGACTGGGGTCATTGTTTGTGTAGGACATTATCTATAGATAATGAGTATGAGATTCTGCACTTTAAATTTACAACTTTTCGAGAGGTGAGGAATAATTATTTTCACTATATCCCGAGTTTGTATTTTGCGTCAGAGTCACACTGACACCATACACACACACACACCCACGCACACACACACACACACGCACACGCACACGCACACACGCACACGCACACGCACACGCACACGCACACACACACACACACACACACAAGGAGCGCAGAGGCTACAAAATCACACACAAAGACACAAAGGTCACGCCTCCCCAAACTGGGGGAGAAGTCTATGGTCTGATATTCATATTCACATCTTCAGAAAGTATTTAACAAGTGTGTTTTCTCACTGGATCCTTATTTTTAACATATTTTATCAGAATGTTGACATCCCAGAATTCTACTCTAAAATTGTAAATGACTAGAGACAAACCGGATGAAAGTTATTTTATTTGGTTCCCTTTTCTACTTTTTGAACATGAAATTTTAATTTGCAAAGATTAAATTGTTGATTTGAGATTTGATGCATTTTAATTGCATCATCAAGAGGATATTGGTTGAGGCCATAGACAGTTCATATAAATGGACATAGCTAACCTGCTAGCCGCCACATTCCAAACAGGACGTGAGCATGGGCGTGCTTCTGGCTCCATCAACTCTGGCTCCAATTCTCTTTGTACTTAAAAACCGTCTCCCATCTCTCTGTAACTGCTGCTGTCAGGCTCCTCATTTTGGTCTTAAAATGTTCCTATTAACCCACTCTACATGATCCTGGTGTTTTTTTGTTTTTTTTTTTTGTTTTTTTTGCTATTTTGTCTGTAAATCAATTCCTATTTTTATATTGGAACTCAGCTCCAAATTCACCCCTTATACGTTAGCATGGCTG
This sequence comes from Taenioides sp. WSHXM2023, assembly GCA_029959045.1. Classification (NCBI taxonomy): domain Eukaryota; kingdom Metazoa; phylum Chordata; class Actinopteri; order Gobiiformes; family Gobiidae; genus Taenioides; species Taenioides sp. WSHXM2023. The sequence goes on along the minus strand of CM057104.1, from coordinate 23,619,239 downwards.
TGATTGACTGACTGGCGACAAGACCTCCTGGTTGAATTTACATCTCGGTTCACCACTTTCTCTTTGTAATCTGAGTTCATAATAAAAGTTTGTTAGAGCAGTTCTTTGGTATCATTTCCAGTTCCCAGTTTGAAGAGTCGATTTGTCTCCTCTTCTCTCATAATCAGATTTCATATAACTGCAAATACACTGCACCTGATGTAAATACTGATTCAGTGATAGTTTTCTGGCTCCGTTCGATATGTTTGAGAGGGAGATTTAGTTGCATATTATTGATGGAACTCCACAACTGTTTCGTGAGTGGCTTTAGATGGCTAATACTATTTGAAGGCTTGAGCTTTTGTTTTTATTGTATAGAAAAAAATGTCTTCTGCATTTGACCTGTCCTTCAATACCAGGGGGATAACCCGTCAGGAGTAGTAGACCCTGGGACCCAACTCCAGATTTTGATGTATTGGTCTGGAGTAGGTTTGTAAAAAGTATCACAAATCAAATACTGAAGCTAGTATCGAACCTAGATACTCTTTGAGCAGGCATCGATACTAAAAAGTCCCATTAAGAGGACAGAAATGAACCTTTCCTAAATGTCTTTAGAATGATGTTGAGCTATAGCAGATCAAGTATAAGAAAGAAGAAGTACATACAGTAAGTAAGAAAAGAAAATACTACCATTTAATGTTGAAAATCACATTCTAAGCAATAGTGTTTTTTATTACCATTGTGGTATTGGAATCAGTATTGAGTATTGAGTCGATTCCTTAGTATCGAAATCAAGTTTGGAATTTTAGTATCGTCACAACAGGGTCAGGAGTAGCTATCAGGAGCAATGTGGTTGATGGAGAAAAGCTAACAAAAAGAGCAGCCACCCATACGCTACAATAATCCCACGGGCATATATTTTAGGCATATAGGTGAGTGTCTTGCTCAAGGGCACAATGGCATCATGCTTTGTTAGTAGCAACCCTGGTGAAACCATAAACTTTAAGGTTGGCGGAAATACGTCACTGAAGAAAAACAAAACAAAAACCAGATACTATAGAGAATGAGCTCAGTTAAGGATGACTTCATACAGGCCTCAGGAAAGAAGGGAGAGAGAGAGAGAGGAAGGAGGGGGATGAGAGGGAGGGTGAAGAAAGAGAGAGACTGAGAAAAAAGAGGGCGATGGAGAGCAAGGGGTGAGAGAGAAAAAGGGACAGGAAAAGAGAGTGGAGAGAAATTGAGGTAAGAAATAAGAAATAGGGAGAAAAAGAGAGAGGGAAGTGGAGAGAAAGGGGAGTGGGGGGGGGGGTGAGAGAGAGAAGGAGGGAGATGAGAGAAAGGGGCTGAGAGAGGGAAAGAGAGAAGGCAAAAGAGGAGACTGGAGAAAGGGGAACCGGGGGAAAGAGGTGTGAGAGTGGAGAGAGGGTAGATTAGAGAGGGAGAAAGATAGCATGGACGGAAGAGAGGGATGGAGGGTGGTCAGAGAGAAACAGAGAGCAAGAGAGACAAACAGACAGAGAGAGAGAGAGAGAGAGAGAGAGAGAGAGAGCAGGTGGAGTTTGGGGGAGCGAGGACCCTCTGGAGAACAGGCACTGCCTCTGACACCACACTGTGTCACCAGTGTCTGCTCCCAGTGTGAGTTAACTCATCAGTGGCGCACTTCTCTCGCCCACCACTGGGGGAGGGGCCGAGCACACGCACACACACGCACACACACGCACACACACACACACACACACACACACACACGCACACACACAGATGCCTTTGAACCTTCAGTCAAAATAATACTCAAAAAAAAAAAAAAAACAACTAATACCAAAAAACTGTCTCATTTACATCGATCTCCCTCTTTCTTTCTTTCTTTCTTTCTTTCTTTCTTTCTTTTTTTTCCTCTCCCTTTTCCTCCCTCCCCCCTGGCTCTCCATCACCCTCTTTCTCCCTCTCTCTTTTACCCCCCTCCACGTCTTCTAAACACACAATTTTTGTGACTACTTGAAACTTGTTTTTATATTTATTTTTATGTATTTTGAATATATTATTTATTTTTTATATTTTATTATTTATTCTACATTTCATTTCAGTTGTTTTAAAATTGTATTTATTTATTTATTTGTTTATTTATTTATTTTACTCGCAATAAATGCAATGTTCCACCTTGACTGGTCAATAGTTGAGAAAAAAATGTACTGATTTAAGTATTTATTTATTTATTTATTTATTTGTTTATATGTTTGTTTGTTTGTTTGTTTTGCATACATAAAAAATTGCTAAGTTAAAACAAGACAAACACATTCAAAAACGAGTACAGGTTACAGTGAAACCAATGCTCCAGCTACTCATACAATACTACTCAACTACCCCATGATCATTTTACTCAGAGCAGGAAGGGCATCTGACTCAAAACGACTGAAGGATTACAAAGCACGCGCCCAGATTCCTTAATACGCCGATCAGAGGGCCCTTTGGCGTGACGGTGTTATGCTTCGACCCCGGGGCCATTACCGGGTCGTCCCATTGTCGTCTCCGCCCTGTCCACTTCCAGCAGACATCCATCACCCCCAAACCCCGCCTAACCCCAGGGGAGGGGCCTAATGAGGGCCGCTGGGCTCCACGCGTCTGGGCCCTCTGGTGACGGGAGCGCACCTGCCCCCCCGTCACAGTGGGACAAGAGCCAGAGCAGCAGCAGGCAAATCAAGAGGGAGCAGTACGGATAATTATGTTTGTGCAAGCCAAAAATTTGATAATGTTCCAAAATTGTGTTAAAACTTTTATTTCGTCCATTTAATGAAGTCAGATGCAATTAATTTAAAGGCCCTATATTACACAGAATAATAAACAGCATTATTGTCTCAAGTTTAAAGGCCCATATGATGCTATTTTCTATATTTTATTTGTTATAATGTTGTTTCCTCATCACAAACAGACCTGTAGTTGTGTTTTGTTTCCTTCACATGTTTAACACACAAAATATTTAGTGAGAGCACAGAAAACACCTTTACTCTTCAGCTCACTAAAATAATCTTAAAATGTTGCTGTTTTTTATATTTTTGTTTTACCTTTTGACTTGTTGGGATCGTCCATATAAAATCACTTATATCTGCCGGTGCACCGAGGAGTGAAGCAGTTTCAATGACGCTAACATAATAGCTGTAGCTTTAAAGTTTGAAAAGATCCAAATGATTCTAGTGAAGGTGTATGGAGTTTAAAAACACAGCGGAGCTCTTCTTGTATAACCACACTTACCTCATGCATTCTGAGCATCCTAATTAGTCGCCGTGATGAGGTTATAAGTGCTTTTCACAGCTTTCAGGGACCAGAGAGGAATTTGGCGTCACAATAAAGCTAAAAACTACTAGCATGCTAACGCGTACTTCCTGATTATTTAAGAAACACTTATAATTAGATTCAGACAGTACACAGCAGACTTATAATGACCTTAAGAGCTGCTTATACAATATATCTGTACTGAGGCAAGACATATTCTGCTCAAATAGATGGGGAAAAATGTGTACATAATATTGCAATATACATTAAAGGTCCTATATTACGCAAAATTGACTCTTGTGAGCTTTGGAGTTGTGTTTTGTTTCATTCACACATGTTTGAGTAATCCTTTATTATTAGTCCTTCTACATCTCCAAAGCTCAAAATGTTCTGTTCCACCTTGTGATGTCATGAAGTGGTTGTTTTCAAGTGAACAGCTACTTTTTGATCCAAATGATTTTAGTGAAGGTGTATGGAGCTTAAAAACACAGTGGAGCACTTCCTGTATTACCGCATGACATCACAAAGTGGAACAGAGTGCTTTCCGTGTGAGAGAAAAACTCAGCCTAAATCTGCGGCCTAAACTTGCAGGGTGAATGAAACAAAACACAACTCCAGGTGTGTTTGCGATGAAGAAACAACATTAAAACACACTGTAGATCAGAAAATAACATCATACAGTATGTCCCCATTAACATTCATATACATAACCCCTCTCAAGACTACACAACTATTTAATACACAAAATATGACACAAAAATGAGCATCAAATCAGTCTTTTGTGCTCGCCCCTCCCTCCTCCTCCTCCATACCGGGCTGTAAGGGTATGAATACCAAGCGCGCCCTAATCACACGCACATATGTGAGCGGGACACGAGGCGGGCGGGGGGTGGGGGTGGCCGTCAGGACGTCCCACCTGGTCAGAACATGTCCGCTGTGATGTTTCAGGGGCTAATTTAAACTAATGCGCCGCAGATGGGACCGGGGCGTGTTAAAGGGGAGGAGGGGGAGTGGATCATTTTGCATATTTAAAGGGGAGGCGCCGGAAATATGACTTGTGTGTTTTTATTGTTATGACGGTGGGGTCTCATTATTAATCGAGTCGTGCATGTTTGAGTAATGGGATAGGAAAATTGCCGTTTTCACCAACCCCCTATCCCCGCCCACATTCCTGTAGTTATTAGTTAGTGGTGATTCTTTGAAAAACGTAAAATATGAGTCACACACATTGAGTTAGAAATGTAAAGTAGCTCTGTTTTCAAAATTAAAGCAAAGTAAATGAAAAGCTGCTGGTTGCTATGGTGAATTTCAGTCAGAAGAGGCGGGGCTAGGGACGAAGAATCAGTTCTAGAGTTTTGAGCAGGAAGTCAGTGGAATCCTTTCTGTTATTTAAATGCCTATGACAGTTTTAGATGATTATATTTACATTTTTTGTGTACGTTTTCCCAATTAGACAGCTTTTTTAAGTTTCAAATTTTACCTGGTTGGAAATCGTTACATCACATTAGAGACTTCGATAAGTATTACCTACTAAAACTCCTCTAATGTGCACAGGAATTATTATATGACAAATACAAATATAAGAAAACACCTTTATAGTTGTTGAAATCACGTTTTGTTTTGTTTCTTGTATGTAAATTGCGCCAAACTTTTGGACCGAATTCTCCTGCTGTGACGTCATCAATGTGTTCAACTCTCTACTTTCAGTTTTTCTTGATTGGTGTAAAACTATAATTTATATTTACAATAGATATTATCCCGCCAAATTAAGTAAAAATGAGAGAATCGTGAAAATCAAGTGCACTTTAAGTCGTCTCGAATCATCACGGATTTCATATTCAAACGTAAGAAGCAGAGGGCCAAGTCAGAGAACACAGTAAGTCATAGTGACAAGAAAAGAAAAGAAACTGAGGTCTTTTTGTCCTCTGTTTACACCTCCCTCCTCAGTCCAAATCGAAACAAAGAAAACAGCAGAGATAACCAGCGTATGCTAATAGCCTGTATGAAAATAGGCGTGAGAGCCATTATGGGTCTGACCAATTATGCAAAACACGACTCAGGGACGGTTCACACCTTAGGGTAATTCAATGGACGTAACTAATACCGGATACTGTAAACAACTAGAGTGTTAGTTTCAGTGTCAGTCAGGTGAACTATACTGAAACTCACACACCCTAGGTAATTATACGTTTTAGTTTATCTTTAAAGGTATCAGAAAATGCAAAGATGACATTTTCAAACTTTAAACATTGTTTGAAATCATGAAAAACCTACTTGGAGTTGTATTTGCTTGATGCTACATATTTAGTCCCTCTCAGACTGCTCGCCCCCACCCTGTGACATCATTATGTGGTAGACCAGCTTCAGTGCTAAAATGGCTTTCACTATGAGGTTTATTTTTACTTTTAAGACAGCACGTTACCATGGCTGGAGGATCGTGTATAATGTCTTTTTAAAAAGCCTAAAAACTACAAATGGTACACATGAACCCATTCTGATTTCAAAATATAACGTATCATATGAAATAATAACATCATAAATAACACAAAGCTGAAATGAGGAGCTCAAAAAGTGCATTTGCGTATCTTCTCGTCGTCTTTTTTTTGGTTTTGTTTGTGTTTCATTCTAAAACAGCCCCCTCCCTGTAGTAGATCAGCCCCTCTGGATCAATAGCCCGTGGCCTTGTACCCCCCCTCCACACACACACACCCCAGGGACGGGGCCGGGGTGTGGGCCAGCGATGACAAAATGAGTCTGCAGGAGCGAACAGTGCTTCACTATAATCCAGTCTGTGTCATGAAGTACTTTAGATCTGCATATACGGAAAATCATTTATTCCATTAGATTTTGAATTTTAAATACAGCTGAATTTCTCACTTTGAATTTTTTAACTCTGAAAAAACACATTTGAATTATTTTTATTCTGAATTTTAGTTGCATTTTCAATATGTTTCAAGTTCAAAACTAAAATTTAACCTTTTAAATGTTCAGCACAAATATTTTCAAGCGCTCAGATTCAAGAGTCAAAATTCAGAGTGTAAAATTTGCAGTGCAAAATTTTGCAGCAAAGATCCAAGATGCCAAGGCAGAAGCAATCAATCCTGTGTGAGTGAGGAGGACAGAGGCTGTTTCCTAATGGTTCTCATCTGTGGGCGGGGTTTACACTTAACAAATAAAAGAGATGAGGTTTTGATGAGGTGAATTCTGACCAATCAGATCGCTTCACTGCACCATTTCCTGTTTGTTACTAAATTAGATCAGATCACTTTGGATCGATTGCTTCTGCCTTGGCATCTTGGATCTTTCCTGCAAATTTTTTTCACAGCGAATTTTACACTCTGAATTTTGACTCTTGAATTTGAGGGCTTGAAAATATTTGTGCTGAATATTTAAAAGGTGATTTTATATATGTATATAGAAAATGTACACGTATACAAATAATTCAAACATGTTTTTTCAGTGTTAAAAAAATTCAAAATGAGAAATTCAACAGCATTTCAAATTCAAAATCTGATGAAACAAATTATCTTCCATATGCATATAGGCAAATTATGAAGAGGGATTTATAACACAAATATAAACAAATACATTATAGTTTCAAAAGTTGGTGCAATCGTTCCAAAAATTTACTTAAAGTTGCAATGCGTAACTTTTTGGTTGGTTTGGTCACCTGCTTTTTTCTATAGATACGTCATTGCTCTGCCTGGAATGTTCCACAGTGTGACATTAAACAGCTCTACTTTACATTTATTCAATTACAGGTGGTTTTATAGCTCAAAAATACCTAGAAAAACAGACATTCTGACTGTGAGCGGGGTTGCCTCTCCACAGACCTGATCTGTAACTTGGTCTGGTTTGGTCTCAGTGAAGACAGAAAGGTTTAATGCCGTACTGTGAAACATTCCAGACAAAGCAATAATATTTCCATGAAGACAAGCATTTGACGGACCCTCCACCAGAAAAGTTACACAATGCACTTTTAAGCAGTACATCTATGGTTGAAAGTCCTCAAAATGGCATCCGTGGAAATTAAATGGTATTGTCTCATATACACAAACTAACCACTATTTCAGTGAATCTATGGAATGTTATGTTAGAATGTTTTTACCTCCTCATAAACATATCTGGAGTTGTGTTTTGTTTCATTCACATGTTTGAGAAACACTTTATTATTAGTCTGTCTACATCTCCAAAGCTCAAAATGCTCTGCTCCACGTTGTGATGTCATGAAATGGTAGTTTTCACGTTAATGCCTTTTACCTTTAGTATCTTTAGTTCAGTAGAGATTGGCAGTTCCAGGGTTGAAATGATTTTAGTAAAAGTGCATGGAGTTTTTGATGAAGAAACAACATTATAACAGATCAGAAAACAGCGTAATATTATACAGTATGTTCCCTTTAGATAAAGAGTCAAAACGTGAATTCTGGCTTTTTAAAGGGCCCATGTTACACTATTTTCTGATCTCTGTTCTAATTTAGTTTTGAAATTGAATTGTGGAATTGTGTTTTGTTTCATTCACACACGTTTAACACAAAAACCCTACAGATTCAGGCTGAGTTCTTCCCTCAAACAGAAAACACTGTTCTACCTTCTTATGTCATGGTGATACAGAAAGGGCTCCACTGTTTTTTTTTTTTTTTACTCCATACAGCATGTTCACTAGAATCATTTGGATGATTTCAGCTCTGGAATTGCCATTCTCTACTGAACAAGAGGTAAAATATAGATATTAACTTGAAAACTACCACTTCATGACGTCACAAGGTGGAACAGAACATTTTGAGCTTTGGAGATGTAGACAGACAAATAATAAAGGATTACTCAAACAAAACACAACTCCAGGTCTGTTTTTGAGGAGGAAATAACATTAGAACGTGGCTTAATGCTCATAAGAATCCATTTTATGTAATATAGGACCTTTAACACGTTTGTATTGGATGAGAGCCTCCTTTCCGACCTACTCTGTTACTATGGAGACAAGCAGATAAACATATGGGAGGTCATATACGATGGACTAAATATTGGCCCGTATTATTTCCCACAGGACAAATTAGTGTGAGGCAATAAGGGCCCAAGCTGCAGAGGGCGCCCTACTGAACAAACACACACCCCATTATAAGTCTTTTCAATATCATGCTTCTTCTGTTATGCTATTTGAGATTTTAACTTTACATGTTGTACCAAACTGTGATGTCATGAGGTGGTAATCAAGAGTGTATTTGAAAGTCCACTGGTATTTCAAAGGTTTGAGGTTTGTCTGTGACTTGTTTAAGGAGGTTGATCTTATGTCGTTTAGACAAATTCAAAATAGGTATGGATTTTTTTTTTGTTTTCTCCAGGTGAGACACTTCGTTCAATCAACCTTTTTTTCCCAGGTTACCAACCCATCTTAAACCATTTAAAAACATTTCTACTAAAATTGAATAAGGATGCAATATCAAAAAAGACGTTTATTTCTCTTTGCTACGCACAATTCATGGAATCGAAACCTTCCACCACTGGGAAGTGGATATGGGGATTGAGTTTAGTGCTGAGACCTGGTTGAGTGCCTTTAGGTCTGCCAGAAAATGTTTTACTTGTAATCGACTCAGGGAAAACCAATATCAAATTTTAAACAGACTTCAGCGTACTCCTCAATTTTTGCGTAATATTCATCCTTAATACTCACCTTTTTGTATAAAATGTAAAAACATTGTGGGTTCTGTTAAAAAAGGCAATAAAAAAAAAGAAAACAAAACAAAAAAAAGGAAGTTCATACATCTTCACCAGCACTGTTTGTAGCCTCATTAAAGCGTATTTATTTATTTGTATTTTTATTAATTTTTTATTTTTTTTATTCATGGTTGTATTAACGGTCAGCACAAAACATATTTAGATCACCGTGTTGCCTTTTATTGTTTTAAAAATGCAATTTTCTCCAAAAACAAAGCATTATTAACGTATGTAATTTCAGTTTCACTTTTTGTTTTTGACCCCCCCCCTTCTTTTGCTCTCCAAGCTAAGTCACTCCCCCTTCAGAGCACTATTGCAACACAGTCGCTTTACCTTTCGCGAATGAAACTACCGCGCGTCGCGTCAGGTTTGTCGAGTTGTAGAGGGTCGTGGTGTGTCGTTTTGTATCATGCTTTGAAAAATTGCAGTGTGGGAACATGGGCGACGTAGGCTCGTGGGCGGAGCCTCGTACAAGTGGCCTGGTTGAATAGTCCGGGAGAGATCGCTAGATGACTCAAACATGCATGGATGACATGTTTTGGATGAGGGAACGACATTATAACATGATAGAAAGCAAAAAAAAAAAAAAAAAAAAAAACAGTAGCAGCATACCCCATCTTTAATACGAAAATCCTAGTTGAGTTGCTTTTACTTGTACTTGTGTGTAGAATCCCTCAATCGTCCAGGTAGAATCCATGGCAAAAGGAGAAATTTAATTTGTCAACTTAAATTTCTCCTTTTGCCTTTACTTGTACTTGTATTCTTACTTACTAACTATTGTACATGCAGTAAATACTCATCCTCAGAATTGAAGTAAACAAATTCAAATTCCGTCTGACTCTTAACGCCCTGCATGTCTCCATATGTTATAGCTTTGCCTGGAATGTTCCATATTTGGCATTAAACGTAAATAACCTTATTGCTCAGTAAAGCCTTAAAAAACACATATTCTTGTTTTGTTTTGTTTTTTGGCCCCTTGCTTGTCTCCATGGTGATAGGTAAGTTGAATGCCAAACTGTGGAAAATAACCAAAAGTAGTTATAAAAAGTCTGAAGAGTGCATAAAATAGCATCTTAAAGGAGCTTGCTTGCAGAGTGACTAATCCGATTTGATGCATGATTTCTGTGTAATTCAATAATATCCAATAAAACGTACGAGCTTCTATTGTAAAGTGCCATCAAATCTGTATTGATCCAATCTTGTATGCAGATTTGAGTGCTCCAAATGAGAAAATGTGTTTAGTAGTCACTCTGTTTGAAAACTCGGCCTTTAAACACTCATTCTGCAGATAAAGCACGTTCATGTGGAGTTTAATCTGTCTTTAATCTATGCACTAAACACTTTTAATAGAATTTCAGAATTAGCTTTTAATGCTACGAGGCTAAGCTAAGAAACAGGAGAAGGGCTTTGTCACTGTCCAGATGCCAGTAGTGCGCAGGAGTCTAGAGCTTTTAATTTGAATACAAGTTTGAATATACGTGAATGAGAATAGTTTATGTTCTTATCTGGTCTATGTTAGACTTGGGAAAAACAGTTCAAGGTGCACTGTGTCATTTTTATGGTGAGGGGTCTGCCACCTTCTTGTTTCTGCTTGACCTAGAATTTTACAACATCGTTCCCTCATTAAAAACATTCATTTTTCAACATTCATTTTCGTGATCATCAAAAATATATATATACAATTTTCACCAACCATGAATGTTGGGTCGAATAAAATAGACTTTTGTTAATGTTCAGAGGTCAAAAATTGCCTCAATCCGACCAATAATTAAAGCCACAAGCGCTATTAAAGGCCCTCGCCACCCCCTGCAGCTGTGAGGTACATGCCACTTTACCACCCCTGCCTCGCAAACTCCTCTACATCTTGAACCACACATTTTTGCTTTGAAAAAACAAAAATGTGTGTGAGAGTTTGTCATTACCAGGTTTAATCCAATATGGCTGACCTGTCATTTTTTTCATGTCCTGACATATTTTTGTGCCAGGTTTAAGATTTTTACGTTGTTTTTTCTCTGGCTCGGGCTTCCATAGGCCTCATGAAAATCACAGTTTAAGAGGGCGCTACTGAGTCGATTTTCATAATTTTTTTAAGACCTTCACTCACAGTTAGAGCTCATTGAGTTCTAATTTTTGATACCGGTCATTGGCGTGTCCATCCTTGTTTACTGCTTGATGTTTGATGTGATTAATGAGTCCTTCGCAGGGACTTTGTCCCTTGGTTCGAGCCTAATAATACATCATATTTGTCCTTTAAACTGATCTGTCTCACAATAACAATTCAATTGCAAATCTTTATTGCTGAAGAAATATCTTGAAAACATGCATTCTTCAATTCAATTCAATTCAATTTATTTTTGTATAGCCCAAAATCACAACAAGAGTTATCTCGGCGGACTTCACAAAATTGTTGATTAATAAAGAAACATTCATAAAACACAAATACAGAATGTTCAACAACAAGCAGGCAAATGGATGATTGTCCCAGCATCTCCTGTCCTTAGACCCTCCTTCTCGGCAAGGAAAAACTCCAAAAAACCCAGTGGGAAAACGGAGAAACCTCGAGGAGAACCACAGTGAAGGAGAGATCCACTCCTAAGGACGGACAGGCAGATGAAACTACTAATCTAGCAGGACGAGGACAGTTAATCCAGGATAGGGAAGGAGAGGAGGGGTCTAGGTCCCCGACACTAGGGGGCAGCAGCGGTCCAAACTGGAACAGCAGCATCTGAAACAGTTACACTCCCCAAAAGGGGAGTGGGACAGGGACAACATGTGAATAGCAAAGAACAGACTATGAATGAACTAGTAATTGAATATTCTTAACAGTAGGAGGAGAAAAAGTAGGAGAAACCAGAGGACAGTGCTCAAGTTGCCATAGTTTCCCCAGTAATATATCTCCTAGAGCAGCTTAACTAGGCCTATGGGTTTAATTTCTATTCCTAACTGACCTGACCATAAGCTGATTCAAAGAGGAACGTTTTGAGCCTAATCTTAAATGTAGAGACTGTGTCAGCTTCTTTGACATGAGCAGGGAGCTGATTCCACAACAAGGGTGCTTGGTACCTAAAAGCTCTACCTCCTAAAGTACTTTTAGCGACTCTAGGAACCACCAATAGTGCAGCATTTTGAGAGCGGAGTGAACGGTTAGGATGATAAGGTACAATTTCATCTTTAATGTAGGAAGGGGCCATGTCATTTACAGCTTTATAGGTTAGAAGAAGAATTTTAAATTTTACTCTAAACTCAACCGGAAGCCAATGAAGATTTTTTAATACTGGAGTAATGTGCTCTCGTTTTTTAGTACCTGTTAGTACTCTTGCTGCTGCATTTTGAACCAATTGAAGGCTTTTTATCGAGCTTTTAGGGCAAGCTGCAAGCAGGGAGTTACAGTAGTCTAACCTCGAAGTGACAAAAGCATGGACAAGTTTTTCAGCATCATTTTTTGGCAGTACATTTCTAATTTTGGCTATATTGCGTAAATGATTCTTACTATGAGCAGTGTCACCGCTCCACAGATCCGACTTGTAACTTGGCCTGGCGCAGTCACCTGCTTATCTCCATGCAAATCGAAAAGTTTAATGCCATATGGTGTCAGCAGAACCACCTCATCATAAATGCAGGGAAGACCAAGGAGATGGTGGTGGACTTCCGCAGACGCCACTCTACTGTCACCTCAGTGAACATCCAGGGAAGGGACATTGAGAGAGTGGACTCTTACAAGTACCTGGGTGTTCATCTGAACAACAAACTGGACTGGACTCACAACACAAATGCACTGTACAGGAAGGGCCAGAGTCGGCTCTATCTCCTGAGGAGACTGCGGTCCTTTGGAGTGAGGGGGCCACTCCTGAAGACCTTCTATGACTCTGTGGTGGCATCAGCCATCCTGTACGGTGTGGTCTGCTGGAGCAGCAGCATCACAGAGAGGGAGAGGAAGAAGCTGGACAAGGTCATCAAGAAGTCCAGCTCCGTCCTGGGCTGTCCTCTGGACTCAGTGCAGCAGGTGGGGGACAAGAGGGTCCTGGCTAAGGTCATTTCTATGCTGGACCATGAGTGTCACCCCCTGCAGGATGCCCTGTCTGCTCTGGAGAGCAGCTTCAGTGACAGACTGATTCACCCTCGCTGTGTGAAGGAGAGGTTTCGCAGGTCTTTCCTTCCTGCTGCTGTCAGACTGTACAATGAACACTGTTAACACTGAACATGTGTCATTCAACTCTATCTATGTGCAATACTGAAGACCTCTGGTACAATTCACTCATGTCACTTTACTGATATTTATCCTGTCTGTACATAAACATAGTCATTACTGTAAATAACATAATATACTGAAGTCACTTTACTGAGATTTACTCTGTTCATATGCTGCACTGTTACTTTTATTGTACATAATAGTATTTTTTGGTATTTTATATTTTGTATTTTATATTTTTGCTCCACCAAAACAAAATTAGAGTCTATCTTTAAGTCTATTTCTAAATTATTCTCTTTTTAGCCATTATCTATTATCTTGTTTTATTGCATGTTCCATTTTCCTGCTGTTCTTGAACTGTGCGTTGCAACACTGGAATTTCCCCACTGTGGGACTAATAAAGGCATAATAAAAGGCATATCTTATTTTAGGCATTGGTTGGTCTTGGTCATATAAGTAGGGTCTCAGGTCAGATAACAGTCCCTGTTCTGTGTATATATATATATACACACACACACACACACACACACACACACACACATATATATATATATATATATATATATATATATATATATATATATATATATATATATATATATATATATATATATATATATATATATATATATATATAACCCACTCTACATGATCCTGATTTTTTTATTTCACTGTTTTTGTCAGTTAATAAATTCCTATTCCTTGGTTTCCTTGGAACTTGGCTCCAGATTTGCCCCTGTTCCCACTGGCATCATGAGCTTCATTTGACTGGAGCTGAATGCTATGGGTGATGTCACACTCCCTTGGTCCACTTCTTTATACAGTCTATAATATGGTGACTCCATATATTATGTTATTATGATTATATTTTTGTATTTTCTGTACCATAGAGTAAGGGACATCCTGTATGTGCTCCTCCTCACACCCTCACAGTTACATTTACAGCAGACTAAGTGCACTCTGCAGATCAGATGTGAGGGCAGGCCTGGGTGCGTTTGTGTGCGGTGGGGAGGAGTAGGGCCAGGCGGGGGCAGCAGGTCCGGGTGGAGATATTGACAGGGGCTCAGGTTGCAGGTGCAGGCTGAAACATGAGCTCACAGAGGAGGCAGAGAGAGAGGCCTGTCCCCTCTGAGTCTGTCCCAAGTGTGGAGAGGTTAAGAGGGCCACACACTCGGTTTACTGTTTGACCTCATCAAATTAAAGGGTCTAAATTAAAATGAAATGAGCATTACTTCAGTAATACTTATGCTTCAGTATTGTACATTGTAGCAGTACTCTTACTTAGGTAAAAGTTGTGCTTCCTTTTCCCACTTTGAAGAAGTCTAAAGTGATAAAAGTTTTATGTGACAGTCTGAAATGATTTGAACATTTGTGTCTTGCAGTGGTCCTTCAGATTTGATTTAGTTTGTCTCATTTTTTTTTGTTTAAAATACTAAATTTGGGGATTTTCTCATGTTTTGTCCTTCACATTACAAATACAATTATTAGTAGCAATTCACTTAAATACTTAGTGCTTGTCTCAATACTGTTTTTTAGCCATGTTATGATGTTGTTATCTCCTCAAAAACAGACCTGTAGTTGTGTTTTGTTTCTTTCACACGTTGGAGTAACCCTTTATTATTAGTCTGTCTACATCTTCAAAGCTCAAAATGCTCTGTTCCACCGTGTGATGTCATGAAGTGGTAGTTTTCAGGCTACTGTTTACCTTTTGTGTAGTAGAGGGAAAGTGTAATCTGTCCTCTGATATCACACAGGACCGGAACACCGTGAGCTCAGGCTGTGGGTCAGGTGTACGGCAGGTGTGCGGCAGATGTACCCAGTCTCCAGGCGCTCCTCAGGGGGCCTCCACACTCATTTATCTCCAAAACGAGTCCCATCTGCCCCACACCCTATGGGAGAGATGAGAAGAGAGAGGGAGGAAGGAGGGAAAGGAGAGGAAGAGAGAGAGGAGTGAGAGGAGACAAAGTTATAAGGCTGTGATTGGCTGACAGCTCACAAAGAGGAAGTACAGTCTTTACCTGTTTGTCTCTGCCTGATCTCAGAAGCTAAGCAGGGCTGGGCCTGGTTGTGTCCTAAAGCAAGTCTGTCCCAGGGCAGCTGTGGCTACAATAGTAACTTACTACCACCGAATGTTTGAATAACACAATGTACAGCGTGTTATAGAGTGTCTAGAAATATATCTCTCCAAGTAAAAGTTTTCCTTGTTGTGTATGTTGCAGGAGCATGATGCCCAAAGCGCTGGAGGGGCAGGTCGTCATGGAGAAGACGCCTCGGTACTTCGTTACCATGGAGACGCCGGCCCGGGTGCACGCCATGTCTCGGCAGGTGAAGCTGATCGTGGTGGTGAGGGACCCGGTGACCAGGGCCATCTCAGACTACACCCAGATCATTTCCAAGACTCCTAACATCCCCACGTTTGAGAGTCTGGCCTTCAAGAACCACTCTACAGGTGAGAAGAAACTCCACTGGACTTTAGATCAGAGCTTTTCGGGTTTGCCATGGAAACATCACTTAGACTTAGACAAACTTTATTGATCCACAAGGGAAATTATTTGACATGGACAACTACAGAAAAAGCTGAGCCACTCTGACTGCATTCAAAGTCTTTATTATAAAATCAGGACTTGCAGGACTTGATTAATTCATGCTTTGCATTGACATCACGCTGGGGGGACTGTTATGTATGTGGACGACAGTAGCTCATTTGGTAAAACGTTTGTCCGCTGACCGGAAGGGTTGCACTTCGAATCCCGCTCTCGACATAAACATTATTGGTTGAGCGGTCAGATCCACTGATCCACAACGGTGCAATTCCAGCTCCCACAGATAAATGCTGTTGTTGTGTCCTTGGGCAAGACACTTAACCTACCTTGCCCCCAGTGTCTGTGTACACTGGTGTGTGAATGTCTGTGTGAATGGGTGAGTGGTTCATTGATGTAAAAGATGGAAAAGCGTTATATAAAAATGTGACCAATTTTGTCTATAGAGGAATATCCAGCAGTTACCATAGTGACACAATTCACAAATTAGCAAAGACATCTAAATGAGTTGTCAGATGTGAGTTAAATCAAAGCTCAGATTAAAGTCTAACTTGAGTAACAGAACAGCGCTTTTCCTGCTTTAAAAATGTGAAGTTTATTTGAAAATTTGAAATGATTTGCAGTGGTAAAAGTAATTTACAGGCCCTTTAAATTGGCACAATAGGCTCATTATTATAAACATTATCTGTCTGTACCCATTTTTTACCATGTATAATACTCCCGGATATACTGTATAAGCAGCTCTTGAGGTCAAAAGAAGTCTGCTGTGTACTATTTGCATTTAATTAGAAAGCTTTTTACTGTGTGATAATCCAGAAGTGCACGCTAGAGAGTTGAGAAAAGTGCTTATAAACTCATCATGGTGAATAATTAAGACGCTCAGAATGCATAAAGTAAGTGAGGAATAACTTTGGACCACTGCAAACTGTTTTAAACTGTTTTAAAGCTCTTTTGTCTGTCCAGGTGAAATGGACTCTCAGTGGAGCCCCCTGTGGATCGGCCTGTACGCCCTGCACCTCCAGCGCTGGTTGGATTGGTTTCCTCTGGAGCAGATCCACCTGGTGAGTGGGGAGCGGCTCATCAGCGACCCCGCTGGGGAGATGGCCAAAGTGCAGGACTTCTTGGGTCTTCAGCGCATCATCACGGACAAGCACTTTTACTTCAACAAGACCAAAGGCTTCCCCTGCCTGAAGAAACCCGAGGGCAGCAGCAAGCCCCACTGCCTGGGCAAGACCAAGGGACGCACCCACACCCCCATAGACCCCCGCGTGCTCCTCAAGCTCAGAGACTTCTACAGACCCCATAACAGGAGGTTCTACCAGCTTACCGGGCAGGACTTTGGCTGGCAGTGACCCTCGGACATCAGGTTTATATGGACGAGAGGACGAGAAGAGACTTTTGGGTCAGTCCTGGAGCGTTCAAACTGTAACGTGAACTGACATAAACACCACTGTAACATCAGAAGTATCACTGACACAAAACAGTAAAAATGTGACGTTTCATTCATATGCTTTGACCAAACGGTACTTTTATTCCAAAATATGAGACCGTAAAACAATTGTAATCTCTGACTGTAGCCTGAAGGTTGACCGCACTGATGAAATGAAACTCAAAGTCAAATCCAGCTTCAGGAATTCAGAATAGTATTTTTTGTTGGAGTAGGTTGAAACTGATAATGACCCTAGGGTGCAGTTAATTCTGGACTACCCCAAGACTAGAAATTGTCTGACAGCAATGAAAAAACAAAAAAAACCCAAAACACTGGTATATCATAGTTCATGTCCACAGACAGGGCTGGGTACCTCACAGTTATGTCCAGGTTCACCCAGCGGACCAGAAATGTACTTCAGTGTTACCTGGTTTTCGTTACTTAAAAGTGTATTGTGTAACTTTTCTGGTGGAGGGCCTGTCAAACACTTTTCTTCATGAAAATGTTATTGCTTTGTCTGGAATGTTTCACAGTACGGCATTAAACCTTTCTATCTTCATGGAGACCAAACCAGACCAAGTTACAGGTCTGTTTTTCTGGGTATTTTCGAGCCATAAAACCATCTGTAATTGAATAAATGTAAATTAGAGCTGTTTAATGTCGTACTGTGGAACATTCCAGGCAGAGCAATGACGTATCCATGGAAACAAGCAGGTGACGGACCCCCAACCGTATTACTGTACTAATCATTATGTAGAATAATGACAAAATGTACAATGTTTATAATGCCAATTTAAAAGTATTTATTTGAAGAAAATATTTTTTTGTTTGTTTATTTATTTATTTATGGGTATCTGTTTACCTTTTTTGGTACCGTACTGGTAACTTTTAAAGGGCCTATATTATGTAAAATGTGCTATTGTGACCTTTAAACCATGTTATAATGTTACTTTGTCAGCAACATACCTGGAGTTGTGTTTTGTTTCATTCTCATCCTTTATTATTCGTCTGTCTCCATCTCCAAAGCTCAAAATGCTCTGGTCCACCTTGTGATGTCATGAAGTGGTAGTTTTCATTTAACAGCTCCTTTTACATATTTTGTTCAGTAGAGTTTGGAAATTCCAGCGCTGAAATCATCCAAATGATTCTAGTGAAGGTGAATGACGTTTAAAAACACAGTGGAGCACTTCCTGTATTACCACATGACATCACAAGGTGGAACAGAGTGTTTTCAGTTTGAGGGAAGAACTCAGCCTAAATCTGCAGGGTTTGTGTGTTAAACATGTGTGAATGAAAAAAAAAAAAAAAAAACACAACTCCAGGTGTGTTTGTGATTAGACCATAAATCAGAGAATAGCGTCATATGGGCCCTTTAACAGTACTCAGCCCTACTGCAGTACTAGTATATGCAGTACTTTATGCTCATACAGTACTTTATGCTCAAAGGCTTCAACTATAATGTGAACTGATATTACGCAAATACTACTGTAGTATCAGAACTAGCAGTGAAGGAAACTGGCTCCTGTTCATTTCTCAAATCATTCCAACAATAAAAATGTGAAAAGATGGTTTAAATCAGATGCCTCGGTTTGATTCTTTGCAGTAGGTCAGTATTTAAAGGTTCTGTACACATTTCTGTCTTAATGTATTTGAGCAAAATGTGTACAGATGCAGGTCTTGAGGTCAGAATAAGTCTGCTATGTGCTGTCTGCGTCTAATCATGAAACGTTTTACTGTCTGGGAATCAGGAAGTGTGCAGTTAGCATGCTAGTTGTCGTTAGCTCTATACTGTGATGCTCTGAATGTGTAAGGTAAGCGAGGAATAATCAGTAAAAGTAGTACTGTATGTGTGACTTTTCTGGTGGAGGGTCTGTCTAATGTTTGTCTCCAAAGAAGTTCCAAGTTTTTGTTTTGTCTGGGATGTTTCGCAGTATGTCATTAAACCTTTCTATCTTCATGGAGACCAAACCAGACCAAGTGACAGGTCAGATCTGTGGAGAGGCGAACCCGCTCACAGTCAGAATGTCTGTTTTTCTAGGTTTTTTGAGCAGTAAAACCACGTTAAGGTAGAGCTGTTTAATGTCACACTGTGGAACATTCTTGGCAGAGCAATGACGTATCCATAGAAACAAGCAGTTGAATGACCCCCAACTGAAAAGTTACATAGTGCATCTTTAAGTATACATTTTAGGTATCTGTACATTACTTAAGTACATTTTAAAGTTAGATAAATTTTACCTTTACTTCACTACATTGGAGAGCAGTTACCTGTACTTTTCTACTACATTTTTAGCAGGACTTATTTTTTATCACATTCATAATTTGAGAAATCACAAAAAACAAAACAAAAAAACTGCTAGGAAAAAATATGAATTCAGTTGTTTCAGTTGAACAAAATTCAGCACAAATCTGTATCAAAATCACAACATTTGAAGCTTTATTAGATCTTAAACTATGCGGAAAATACTTTTACCTTTTACCTTTATTTTTTTTTTTTTTTAAATTGATTTTTTCATGTGATACTTTTACTTGAGTATTTCTTTGCTCCAGTACCTGTATTTTTACTTAAGTAACAAAATTGAGTACTTGAATAACTTTTAGCAACTGCAAACTTCTGTTTCTCTCATTTCAAAACAGTAAAAATCAGGTAGAGTTGTGTCTTGTTTCATTCACACGTTTAACACACAAAACCTGCAGATTTAGGATGAGTTCTTCTCTCAGACTGAAAACACTCTGTTCCACCTTGTGATGTCATGTGGTAATACAGGAAGTGCTCCACTGTGTTTTTAAACTTGTGATTTAGTAAACTTCAAAACATTACAATTACTATATAAAGCTAGAGGCAAACAACTACCAGAAAATATTCAAAATATGTTGTGCAATAGAGATGCAAGCCAAAATTTAAGGACTCAGATGAACTTTAAAACACTGAAAAAAAAAATGCATCACTTGATTTGATTTATGGAACGACTTACGGTAAATGAAGACCTAAAAATTTGCCTAAATATAAACCGCTTTAAATTATTGTACAAAAATAACATGTATTCAAAGTATGCTGAAGGAGGATGAGAATAGAACAAGGGGAACAAAGGAAAATTAAACGTCTGTTGAATTGTATTAAAAAAAAAAAAAAAAAAAAAAAGTAGAAATGTAAGCAATTACTATGAATAAATTGACAAATAGCATTCAGTTAGTCACAGCTGTTAATATCTAGAATGTGAGAGGGGTCGGAGTTTATAAGTTTACACTTCTTCCTACTCCTTTTTGAGCAGAAGTGTAATGCAGCAAAATGTGTCACCTCATGTTGAAATCGTAATTTCATGAACTGAACTAAACTCCACACACCTTTACTAGCATTGTTTGGATAATAATCAGCCCCAGAATTTCTTATTTCTACTAAACAAAAGGTAAAAGGAGCTGCTAACTTGAAAACTCCTGCTTCATGACATCACGAGGTGGAACAGAGGATTTTGAGCTTTGGAGATGTAGGCTGACTAATAATGCGGGATTATTTATTTAGGTGTAAATGAAACAAAACACAACTCCAGGTCTGTTTTTGAGGAGGGAACAACATTATAACATGACATGAGTAGAGTCTCAGTTCGTTTTTACACAAAACCCTTCGGTATCGGTATTGGATCGATATTCCAATACTTGCCATAGTATTATCTGGTATTGTCCACTCTAATGTAGCATAAGTATCTGGCCCTCTCCTCACAGGGTCTGCACACAGAGTGGTTTCTATGGGAGAGGAAAGTGCCCCTGTCGTGAATAATGAATGCACTCAAATGGATGGAGGACTGACGTTATGATCTGCTGCCTGTCTGTAAACCTGATGCCCTGGACTCAACCTGCCACTGCGGGACCTGACGGGAACCTGAAATAAACAAGACGTCAGATGAAAATGTGCTGTTTCTTTGTCCAAAATATACCAAAGCTGTGTGTAACTTTTCTGGGTCCATCAAATGCTTTTCTCCATGGAGATGTTATTGCGTTGTCTGGAATGTTTCACAGTACGGTATTAAACCTTTCTATCTTCAAGGAGACCAAACCAGACGAAGTTACAGGTCAGATCTGTGGAGAGACAACCCCGCTCACAGTCAGAATGCCTGTTTTTCTTGGTATTTTTGAGCTATAAAACCACCTTTAATTGAAATGTAAATGTAAGGTAGAGCTGTTTAATGTCATACTGTGGAACATTCCAGGCAGTATAAACACATTCTATACTGTAATGTCCCGTGTATTAAATTAAAATGCTGACATGCAATCTTTTTAATCAGAGGTCAATAATACATGACTTTTTGACTAGAGCAATGTCACCCTCTAGTGGTGATAAAGAGTACAGCCCCGCGTAACAACAAAAGTGAAAACCTGCTCTAACCCTGGTTCAGCTATGATGTCATTATCATAAAGAGGCAACCACATCTATTCAGTATTGTTTCTTGAACTGATAAAGTATTTGAATGTTCAGACTATGACAGCTGCTGTACAGTTAGAGGAGCATGGGAACACACGTGCACTTTGAGCAGCCATGTTCTGACTGTACTGAGCTCATGCAAACGAATGGGGAGACCAGTTTTTACACATTTTCTTGGAATTGACTTTGCTGGTTTGACCTTTCTTCTATTTGTGCTTTAATATCCATATTAAACCATACTAATGTGGAAAAAAGTTGTAAAATTATTATTATTATTTTTTAAAAATGCAAGCCCGCTCACACCATAGAGTGTATAAAGAAGTGGAATAAGGGAGTGTCAAATAAAGCACACAAAGCTATATTAAGAACGGACAAAATAGCAAAATAAAAACACCAGGATCATATAGAGCGGGTTAATACAAACATTTTAACACCAAAATGTCAAGGCTCACTGCAGCAGTTAGAAATGCTGCTATTCTCACTTCTATTTGGAAAGCGGCAGCTAGCGGGTTAGCTATGTCCATTTCCTACAGTTTGTGGTAATGTTTTTAGTGCATTAAACACAACCAAAATGATAAAACATACTTTCATTTTAGTCTTGCTGAAAAGTTAGGCCTTCATACTGTGGTGAATTTCCATATTTTAGTGAAAGAGGTTCTGTCAGACACAGCTACACTTACTTGTATTACTGGAACTTCAAAATTATTATTTAATAGTTTTTGAGCTTGAGTTTTTATCATGGGATTTATCCAACTAAGAAGTGCAGCATGTGCAGGTCAAAGGACACAAGTAAGGGACTGTTGGATTTTGTAAAATGAGCTGTTTGTTTTTCCCCTATCCATGGAGACCGTTTTTTTTTTTTTTTTTTTTTTTTTTTTTACACCATATGTGGTAGCAAATATGGCAGAACACCTTCAGAGGAAATACTTAGAGGGAATGAACACAAGGCATTGTTGGATTGTGTGAAATGAACTCTGTTTTTCTTGTATCTATGAAGACTGTGCAAGAGTCTAGCTAAGGAGCTAGTTATGGACATTTGAGATGCTACAGGCTTTTTACACCATATATGGCAGAAAATGTGGCAGAAGATCTTCCAGAGGAAACACTTTGAAGGAAGAGACCATTTCGTTACTAACTAAAACACCAGAGTGGCATTAGAACAAGACGTTTCCTGTTATGTTAACCTGGCAGAAAGGCCACTGAGACGTGCAAGAGAAATGTTGCGACAACAAAAATTGAAATTCCCTGAGGATCAATAAAGTATCTCCCTCTCCCTCTGTCTGTCTATCTCTCTCTCTCTAATTATGTCAGTTTAAAATCCATTAATTAATCAGTAACATTCATGACCCTGTTTAACATGATTTTCTATTAGATTTGAGATATTATTGCCTTTTACAGTCTCAAGATGGCCACCAAAATTGCCTTGTCTTGATTTAGTGAACACTGACATCTAGTGGACAGAATAAGCAACTACACAACAATGTACCAAAATGAGCAGGACTTTATTTATTTAATTTAATATTTTCTTTCATTCTAAACCAGAACATATCATAGAAATTGTTTATTTATATGTTCATATTATGTGTTTTCTTTATTTTATCACAAAAGTTAAATTACTAACAGTTACTACACAAAGTTCCACAGCATACACATTTAAATTTAAAACAAAAGTCATGCTTCGTTTTCAGAAATCCAAAACTCATCAGAAATAAACAAGTATAACATTTACAGAAAAAATATATAGGCTGAATAAACAAAATACATTTAAAATAAACTCAGAACAGATTTTCAAATGCACTTCAAAATAACACTGTCTTCTAACCACAAACGATTCTTCAAAGAGAGTCCTTTCAGCAGATACACATCCCATATTACCATCACAGGTTAGAAGGTTGTACTGTGCCTTTAAGAGGAGCTGCAGCCAGGAGCAGCGCCCCCTAGAGTTTGGCAGTTTGCACACTTGTGATGTGATGGCTATTGCTGTTGTTTTAAATACAAGTAAAAAATAGACAATTATCTCAAGTGTTGAGTGAGTTTAAAGTTCAGATTTGAGCCTCTCAGATGTGAATGCTCCTGGACGAGTGGACGAGGGATCTGTATCACACAGGCCAATAGAAAACTCCATGTTCACGCTGGTACGTTAAAGCTGCATTATGTAACTTTGTGCAGGGGGCAGGTCTCCTGTATGATTCCATGGAAATAGAAAGTTAAACCACACTTCATAACATTCTCCATGGAGATAGACACGTTTATGCCATACTGTGGAAGAGTATAGCCATGGAAACAAGCAGGAGCAGGTCCTGCTCCAGGCCAAATAAGAGTCAGGTTTGCTGAGATCCAAACCTTGTGTGCAATAAGCACAGTAATAAGCGTCTATTTTTGACTAAAAAGTTACACGGTGGAGCTTTAAGAAGCTGCATATTTACTATGACATTCAGAGGTAGATCATAATTATACATTATAATAATGCACTATTTCATGCCCCCCCCCCCCCACACACACACACACACACAAACACACGCACGCACGCACGCACACACACACACACACACACACACACACACACACACACACACACACACACACACACACACACACACACACACACACACACACACACAAACATCTACAGTCACATGTACACAGCACTAGCTTCACGTTTGTGTCACAGTTAAATGAGAGCTGAGGCCTGGCTCCTCCTCCTCCTGCTGTGCTACATCTGTGTACGCCTTTGGTTCACAGTCAGGGACACCGAGTCTAACACTACACCTGTACTACTACTCTGCACCACCAGAGGGAGCTACAGCTCACTGCACTGGAATACAAGGGTCTTTCAGAAGTTTGGCAACTGTACAGCCAATCAGCTGTGACTTTCAGCTGTAGCTTGTATGAAGGGTCCATGACAGTGAAGAGGTTTGCTGTGCCCATGTCATCCTCCCTCCAGACCTCAGGGACAGGGACATGTGTCCACAGGCTGGAGTCAGCAGACCTCTTCACAGTGTGGGCAGCAGTGAAATGATCAGATACCCCTCTGAGGGGTACTCAGAGCAGGGTCAGAGGTACCCCTTTTCAAGAACCATACTCTCAGCAGTAGTCTCTCTCACTCTGTGGTTGTAGCAGTGCCCTTCAGTGTCCTGGGTCATCAATATTCCTCTCACTGTAAGGGGTCAGCAGAACCCCCTACAGTCCCCTCTCACTCAGTGGTCAGCTGTACCCCTCTCACTCTGGGGGTCAGCAGTAGCCCTCGGAGCAGCCCTCGGGCAGGTCGCTCAGGTCTAAGAACATGGAGGTGTTGGAGAGCCTGCGGCTGGTGGAGGACAGGTCCAGCAGCTCCTCGGCCGTGCTGGGGACTGAGCTCAGGTACATGTCCCACACCTGCTGAGGAGAGTCCAGCTCCAGGAGCTTCTGTTTGATCTTCAGGTTCTTCTCGATGTTCCTGCGCTTGTGCTTGAACTCCAGGATGGTCTTGGTATAGCGGTTGATGGTGGTGACGGAGGAGGCCATGCAGGCGGTGAATGAGCTCCACGCTAATCTGAAAACACACGAAAAGTCTGATTTTATTTACGGTTTCCAGGCCTGGCATAATAGAAATGATTCTAGTGAAGGTGTATGGAGTTTAGAAACACAGTGAAGCACTTCCTGTATAACCACATGACATCACAAGAGTGTTTTCTGTTTGAGAAGAACTCAGCCTAAATCTGCAGGAATAAAAACAAAACACACCTCCAGACACAGCATACTTGTACTGATGTTGTGTACTTGTACTGCAGTAGTGTGCTAGTACTTACATGTAGTACTAGCTGCAGTGTATTTGTACTCACATGTAGCTGTATTGTTCTAGTACTCACATGCAGTACCAGCTGTAGTGTACTTGTACTGCAGTATTGTAGTACTCACATGTAGGACCAGCTGTACTGCAGTATTGTAGTACTCACATGTAGGACCGGCTGTAGTGTGCTTGTACTGCAGTATTGTAGTACTCACATGTAGGACCGGCTGTAGTGTGCTTGTACTGCAGTATTGTAGTATTCACATGTAGGACCAGCTGTAGTGTACTTGCACATGTAGGACCGGCTGTAGTGTACTTGTACTGCAGTATTGTAGTACTCACATGTAGGACCGGCTGTAGTGTACTTGTACTGCAGTATTGTAGTACTCACATGTAGGACCGGCTGTAGTGTACTTGTACTGCAGTATTGTAGTACTCACATGTAGGACCGGCTGTAGTGTACTTGTACTGCAGTATTGTAGTACTCACATGTAGGACCGGCTGTAGTGTACTTGTACTGCAGTATTGTAGTACTCACATGTAGGACCGGCTGTAGTGTACTTGCACTGCAGTATTGTAGTACTCACATGTAGGACCAGCTGTAGTGTACTTGCACTGCAGTATTGTAGTACTCACATGTAGGACCAGCTGTAGTGTACTTGCACTGCAGTATTGTAGTACTCACATGTAGGACCAGCTGTAGTGTACTTGCACTGCAGTATTGTAGTATTCACATGTAGGACCAGCTGTAGTGTACTTGCACTGCAGTATTGTAGTACTCACATGTAGGACCAGCTGTAGTGTACTTGCACTGCAGTATTGTAGTACTCACATGTAGGACCAGCTGTAGTGTACTTGCACTGCAGTATTGTAGTACTCACATGTAGGACCAGCTGTAGTGTACTTGCACTGCAGTATTGTAGTACTCACATGTAGGACCAGCTGTAGTGTACTTGCACTGCAGTATTGTAGTACTCACATATAGGACCAGCTGTAGTGTACTTGCACTGCAGTATTGTAGTACTCACATATAGGACCAGCTGTAGTGTACTTGCACTGCAGTATTGTAGTACTCACATATAGGACCAGCTGTAGTGTACTTGCACTGCAGTATTGTAGTACTCACATATAGGACCAGCTGTAGTGTACTTGCACTGCAGTATTGTAGTACTCACATATAGGACCAGCTGTAGTCCCAGGTCTGAGGTTTCCAGTCCTCGGGGCCCAGACTCACTGTGAGCTGGAAGGCCGTGGTGAACATCATGTGAGCCACCATCCCCAGCAGACCTGACAACACAAAAGAACACACAAGAGGCGCTGTTATGCCAGATGCCTTCCCATCCTCTAGTATACCTGTGTGTCAGATGCCCTCCCATCCTCCTACTCTATATTCCTTTGTGCCAGATGTGTACCGTCCTCCTGCATCCTTGTGTGTCAGATGCCCACCCATCCTGTATTATCCATGTGTATCAGATTCAGTCTTATCCTCAAATATCCGTGTCAGATGCCCTCCCATCCTCCCGTATACCTGTGTGTCAGATGCCCTCCCTGTGTCTCCATGTGGTCTCACTCTGTGTAAAGCCGCTAACCCTGTAGTTTTGTTCTTGGTTTGAAATGCATGAGATTCTTGGATTCAGATTTTGAGTTAAAACGTGCACTTTAAGCTAAATCTTGGCTCAAAGGTTACCACTGTTGAGTCCACACTCGCGTACCGTAGCTTGTGTGAACGACAGCAGTGTGTTCAGTTGTAATCCACATTAGCACACCCTCTCGTTCGTGCCTGGTTAGTCTGTCGCGGCTCTGATCAAACACACATCTACAAATCGCCCTTCAATCAGATTAACACAAAGCCCCAATCCTGTGCACACCTCTGCTCCCCGCTCATCACGCCGTATCCACATTTCATATTTCATATCTGTGACCTATATCCACCCTCTAATGCAGTGTTTAGACTATGTGTACTGTGGTAAACCTTTTTATCTTCATGGAGACCAAACCAGACCAAGTGACAGGTCAGATATATGGAGAGGCGACCCCGCTCACAGTCAGAATGCCTGTTTTTCTAGATATTTTTGAGCTATAAAACCACCGGGAATTGAATACATGTAAGAGCTGTTTAATGTCACACTGTGGAACATTCCAGGCAGAGCAATGACATCTCCATAGAAACAAGCAAGTGACGGACCCCCAACCAAAACGATACACATGCCGTTACCGCCTCAAAAACGTACCTGGAGTTGTCTTTTGTTTCTCTCACAGTTGAGTTGAGTAACACTTTGTTATGTTATTATATTATGTCTGTTTACATTTCCAAAGCTCAAAATGCTCTGTTCCACCCCGTGATGTCATGAAGCGGTAGTTTTCAAGTTAACGGCTACATTTTATCTTTAATTTAGTAGAGATTGACAATTCCGGAGTTGAAATTCTCCAAATGATTCTAGTGAAGGTGTGTGGAGTTTAAAAATACAATGAAGCACTTCCTGTATTACCACATGACATCACAAGGTGGAACAGAGTGCTTTAAGTTTGAGAGAAGAACTCAGCCTAAATCTGCAGGGTTTGTGTGTTAAACATGTGTGAATGAAACAAAACACAACTCCGGGTCTGTTCGTGATGAGGAAACTACATTAGAAGAGAGATCAGAAAATAGCGTAATATGGGCCTTTAATCACAAACGATTCAATAATTAATACTAAATTAGTAATAATTATAATTAATACTAAATTATCCAATCAGAAATAGGGTTGGGAATCACAGGATCCCTCACGATTCGATACGATATGCAATACACTGCAAAACTGACATACAAGAATACTTTTTAGCAACAGTATTACTTTGTTAAACAACTACTTGTGCAAAGTGAATGTGAAATACATTTATTTTAATCATCAAAACAGTGACTCACAGTGTATCAAATAAACAAATTTCCTTCCACTAAATAAACTACAAAAATATAGTGCAGTCATGAAAAAAAAAAGATTAAAAAAAAAGATTAAAAAAAAAATATATATATATATATACTCTTGAGGATATATTGATACAGCCCACGATAACAATAATGTATCACCAAATGTAGTATCACGATATTTTGATATTTTTGTACACCTTTAATCAGAAAGCAGAATGAGCCTCACATGACCCTAATCCACCAACAGCGACAGAAGCCCCTCCCAAAAGGTGTTCTCTGTAGCTGTTGCCATGGCGACGTCGCTCTGCATTTGCACAGAGTTGACTTCAGCTTCACTCAGGATCACACTGCGCTCTCTCCACTTGACTTCTGGAGGTTCTGAGCTTTCACATGAGGCTTGTCCAAATACTGAGAATGAGATGAACTCTGTCTGCAGAATAGACCTTGTTCACAGCGGCCGGAAGTCCCGCGCTGTAGGTTTGCGGAACTTCCAGTTAATGCTTTTTTATGGCAGAATGTCTGTGGAAATGTCTGGCGTTTTCTCCACCAGCTTCATAAATCTGCCCCAATACCAAATCTTCAACCAACAAGGTCCACAAAGGATAAACATTCTTCATGAAGAATTTATCCACAACGATCAAGGGAAGAAAGACGAAAACTTAAAGGAGAAAAACGACAAGCTGTTGTTACTTCCTGTGGGCGTGGGTTGGCGGTTGTGTGTAATATCTTTCTAAAACAGTAAGAACGCAAACCACACAGAGTTCCTTTAAAGCTGCACTGCACAACTGTTCTGGTGGAGGGTCCGCTACCTACTTGTTTACCTGGAAATGTTATAGCTTTCCCTGGAATGTCCCACAGTATGACATTAAACAGCTCTACTTAACAATTACAGTTGGTTTTACAGCTCAAAAATACCTAGAAAAACAGACATTCTGACTGTGAGCGGGGTCACCTCTCCACAGATCTGACCTGTCACTTGGTCTGGTTTGGAAGGTATGAAGACAGAAAGGTTTAATGCCATAGGGACGACACTCCGCAGATCTGAACTGTAATGTAGCATAGTGCTGTAACCTGCTTGTATCCCCCGTGATAGATAGGTTTACTCTGTACTGTGGAACATTCTAGACAAAGCAATAGCATTTCCATGGAGACAAACAGGTGGCGGAGAAATGTTACGCAGTGCACCTTTAAACACTGCAGTTAACATAAGCTATTAATTCAGAATGTTTGAATAGCTCATGTCCGATATCCTGTCTCGTTTAAGGTTGTGTGTGTGACAGCTCTAATAACCAATCATTTGCATGTATACTCCTCATTTGCATAGCCCCGCCCCCTGCAGCCATTACACTTGTTATGTGATCAGACGGTGGAGCTGTTTAAAGGAAATGTGCTGTTCCACTTTGTGCAGAGGCCAATATAAAGAGAAGACTGCCTCATAAACACAATTAAACACGCTTCCATACAGTCTGGAATGTCCCTGAAGGCCACCGTACCATCCTGTTAGCAATGTACTCATTATTTCTAATTAAAGGCGCTGTATCTGATTTTTACTGTCGTGAAAAAAACAGTTCTAGTTCATTTGAAACAGTTTGCAGTGGTCCAGAGTTATTCCTCACCGACTTTATGCATTCAGAGCATCCTAATTATTCACCACAGTGAGTTTATAAGTGTTTTTCACAACTTTCAGAGACCAAAGTTTTGCAGTGACAGTATGTTAACATGCACTTCCTGATTCTCAGACAATAAAAGGCTTTATAAGTAGATGCACAGTACACAGCAGACTTATTTTGACCTTAAGAGCTGCTTATACAATATATATGTATAATGTTGAGACAAGCCACTTTAAATAATTTTGTCGTCATCAATATTTATTTTGCTTTTTGAGTGAGGACCCGTCACCTGCTTGTTTATATGGATATGTCATTATCATTGTCTGGAATGTTCCACAGTGTGACATTAAACAACTCTACTTTACATTCGGTTTTATAGCTCAAAAATACCTTGAAAAACAGGCATTCTGACTGACCGTGGTTGTCTCTCCACAGATCTGACCTGTAACCTAGTCTGGTTTGGTCTCCATGAAGATAGGAAGGTTTAATGCCATACTGTGAAACATTCCAGACCAAGCAATAACATCTCTATAGAGAAAAGCATGTGACGGACGCTCTTGCAAGAAAAGTTACACAATGCACCTTTAATCGTAACATTTCTTACCTGCATAATTTTTTTTAGCTTTCTATCATGTTAGAATGTTGTTCCCTCATCAAAAAACATGCCTGAAGAGTTTTTAGATATCATCCAGGCATGTTTGAGTAATTTAGCGATCTCCCACACAACAATTCTCCATAAATATACAAAAACATGATACAAAACTGTACACAACAACTTATGTGCAGTAGTTTAAATGCCGGGATGCATGCTGATTGTGAGTGACTCAGAGCTTCAAACTGAAATATTAATAAGTTTTTAACAAATATAAAACTTTTCAAAACAATAAAAGTTAACATGGTGATCAAAATATATTATGTGTTAGCAGTTAATACCCCATAAAAGTCAAACAGCCCGTTTTTAAGGAGCTGGAACATTTCTAAAACAGGACCTGCACTCCCACACTTATGTCAGATGACTTGTCTTCTTTACACAAATCTATATAAGTGTCTGTCTGGTTGTGCGTATGATGAGACCAGTGATGACAGTTGAAATCCTCCTCTGCTCTGGAAGCTGTCTCTGTGGGCACTGCTCCAATGAACACACAGTTCAACAGCGCAGTCTAAATAGAATTAAGACGATCCAGATTTAGAGCTTAAATGGCACATATCACGCTGTTTTCTGATCTATGATATAATGTTGTTTCCTCATCACAAACAGACCTGGAGTTGTGTTTTTAAACTCCACACACCGTCACTAGAATCATTTGGATCATTTCAGCCCTGGAATTGCCAATCTCTACTGAACTAAAGGTAAAAGGAGCTGTTCACTTGAAAACTCTTGAGAATCTTCATGACATCACAAGGTGGAACAGAGCATTTGGAGCTTTGGAGATGTAGACAGATTAATAATGCAGAGTTACTCAAACATGTGAGAATGAAACAAAGCGCAACTCCAGGTCTGTTTTTGAGGTGGTAACGTCATATAGGACCTCTAATGATCTAAAGGGGTCCATTGACTTCCTATACAAAACTGCAGAATTTTGATTTATGTGTAACATTTTTGAACATTGTGACAGCTTTTAACCATGTTATAGATATTTCCTTCTCATTTTCCCTCTGAAGTTGTATTTGGAGTGATCTGTGCATGTTTGATCACTTATTTTCAAGATGCCATTCTGACGATCAACTCCCGTTTTCACTGCCACTGGTACACACCCACTGTGATGTATGTACTTCGCTGTCCAATTTTATTTTCTTAAATCGATGAAAAAGATTACAATTTAGTGCATGATAGTGGGTAAAAACAGTAAAGTAAAAACAGAAATTGTCTGAGACACCAAGGCTTCAAGATTACTCAAACATAAATGAATCAAATAATATTAACAAACATGTATGATTTATTCTTGAGGCTTTAATTCCATTTAAAACATGCTTTTGGTCACCTTGGGATCAGTATTTCACATTTTAACTTAAAATAATGTTTACATTTGGAAAACACACTTTATAAACTTCACATTTGTTTCCAATGAGCCATTAAGTGATTGCAGCACCCTCTGCTAGCAGCCGCAGAATGAACAATCAGAAAGTAAACAAAAAAAACTACATAGGTGAAGTCTGGAGTTTTACCTATGACACAACAAAACTGGCAAAATGTTACTGGGGCATTTTTGAGTGCTCAAAGAAGATGACTTTGGATAGTGATTAGTGGATTAATGAAACAAGTGTGAACTTCTGGTATTTTTTGACGAGGGGACAACAGTATTACATGATTTAAATGTAAAAAAAAAAAAGTTATATAGCACAATATGTGTTCTTTAAAACAAATATATCTTTGTATAACCATACTAAAACTGAGGCTGTTGGGTTCTGGCTGTACACTCCTTCATCACATCCAGCTCTCGTCTCTCTCTCTCCTCTTTCCCTCTCATTACACGTCCGGACATGCACAGATTTTCCCACTTCTTATTTCCTGACTTCCTTTACAGTGTTAGGGGGTGCTAACATCTTGCATTTGTATTATATGTCCTAAAATTGGATAAAATCTTGTATAAAAATAATGCATACACAGCTAAACTTACTCCAAACCAATTGTAACTTCTGCCACTTGATAAGGAATAGTGTTTACGGAAGCGTTTTGTGTTGTTATTATATTTGATCCAGATGTTCACCATAACTCCATCAGAAACACGTCATCATTTTCCACGATCTGTGTGTGGATCCTTGTGTCAGCAGATAGCTCCATCTCCTCGGGTTTTTACAAGGGCTTAAAGCAGCTCTCGAGGTCAAAATAAGTGCCTGTGTGCTGTTTGTATCCCATTATAAAGAAGTTTATTGCCCCATAAGGAAATTTGCCCTTTGCATTTGACCAACTCTTCAATTCCACTGGGTCAAATGTATCAGCAATGTAAAGTACACAGCGCAAGTCAAAGTTATGAGCGCACCTCCGTCAGCTGTTTCCTGTCTACAGTTAAACCACTCGCTTTGAGACTCTTAAAGCTGCACTGTGCAACTTTGTGGTTGGGGGTTCGTCACTTGCTTGTTTCTATGGCTATGTCACTGTGCTGCCTGGAATGTTCCACAGTGTGACATTAAACAGCTCTACATTACATTTATTCAATCACAGGTGGTTTTATAGCTCAAAAATATCTAGAAAAACAGACATTCTGACTGTGAGCGGGGTCGCCTCTCCACAGATCTGACCTGTCACTTGATCTGGTTTGGTCTCCATGAAGACAGAAAGGTTTAATGCCATACTGTGAAACATTCCAGACAAAGCAATAACATCTCCATGAAGAAAAGCATTTGATGGACCTTCCAGCAGAAAAGTTACACAATGCAAGTTTATGTGTTCCAAAGACCAGAGCATTGCACTTCTATTTGCTAGCCGTCATGTTCCAAATAGGAAGTGAGCATGGGCCTGCTTTCAGCTCCATCAATTCTGGCATTGAAAAATTGTGGCCTCTCTTTCTGTACCTGCTGCTGTGAACCTCGTCATTTTGGGTTTTAAAATGTTTGTATTAACCCGCTCTACGTGATCCTAGGGTTTTTATTTCACTATTTTATCCATAAATTAAGATATGAACTTTAATAACAGACAAATCAGGCTTTTGTCGAGGTTGCTCCTGTTAGCAGGAGG
This sequence comes from Taenioides sp. WSHXM2023, assembly GCA_029959045.1. Lineage (NCBI taxonomy): Eukaryota > Metazoa > Chordata > Actinopteri > Gobiiformes > Gobiidae > Taenioides > Taenioides sp. WSHXM2023. The sequence continues at coordinate 23,585,743 of CM057104.1, read as the reverse complement.
TTTGACTGACAGCGTGTGGAAGTAGAGTCCTGTTTACTGTTCTTCAGATGTGAGGATCTACTCTCAACTTTTTACTTTTAGAACACTTCAAACTGGATTCACAGAGCTGTTTTGTGGCTTGGGCGTCATTATTTGCAGAGGGCAAATTCTATGGACATTATGGATGAGATCCTGCAGTTTAAAAGGCCCATATTAGACAATGTTCTAATGTAGTTTCCTCATCACAAACAGACATTCACACATGTCATTCACACATGTTTAACACACAAACTCTGCAGATTTAGGCTGACTTCTTCTCTCTGTTCCACCTTGTGATGTGATGTGGGAATACAGGAAGTCCACTCCACTGTGTTTTTAAACTCCATGAACGGCATCCAAACCTCTTCCCTTTTCCTTCCTTGTCCTTCCTTCTCCTTATCGCTGACCTCTGAGAGCGAAGTCATGAGGTCAACTCTAAGGGCCAAGGAGGAGGAAGGAGCAGTGAGGAGAAGGAGCTATCGCTGCTTCAGGTGGATCCGGATCCTCCTAACCAGCAGCAAAACTACAACTCCCAGAAACGGACTACAACAAGCGCACCACTACAGCACTGAGTCTTACGAGAATTATTTAAACCTTTCAGTCTTTTCAACACAATAGGAGCCGACATAAATGAAGTGACCATACATGAGTGAAATGACTGTTAAATAAACCTGCTAAACTAAACCTGCGCATGTCTGATCCGCACACGTATAATCTCTGAAAAGAAAAAAATTAACCATCTCCAACGTGATATACACACAGAACAGACTCACCATCAGCAGCACATCCCTCTGTCACAGAAAGAACACACATATTCCACTGAACACACATATTCCAAAGGAATCATAATTGCTCTGACAGAAGTTGACCACATCAGGGCACAAGGAGCCAGCTCTTTTATTCAGCGTTTATAGTTTATGCAAATAAGTCGTGTGGTTCTGTAAAACGTAAACAAATGCGCGCAGAGCTGCATTAAACACATTATATTATCAAAGGGGCTGATGTGGCTCTATAGTCGTTATGCTTTATATGTTGTAAAATTGAGTTTATTTATGCAGAAGATTTTAATTACCGTAATAATCTGATGCAGTGTAGAACTTGTACAAAAGTATTTGGAAATGTTTGGTTTGATCTGCGCAGTGGATTGTGGGATACCTCATAGATCCTTACCACTGGTTAGGAATCTCCTGACCTTCCTATGCTAAAGGAGCTATGAAAGGAAGCATAATTGCTCCTTTCCTTACTCCTTCTTAACTTCACTGATCAATTCAGATGGTCCTTGTCATGGCGGACGATGACACACGTCTGGGTCACTGATAAGGTAAGGAACTTCCTAAGAGCATTTAACCATTTTCAGATGCACCTGTGAAATCATTTGAATAATTTCATCTCTGGAATTGTGCAACCTCTACTGAACAAAAGGTAAAAGGTAGTTAATAAGTTGAAAAGGACTACAACATGACATCACAAGGTGTAACAGAGCATTTTGACCTTTGGAGATGTAGACAGCATGTAGTTTAAATTACAACGCAGCTTCTCACCTGCTGTGTGGTTCTTGGGCCGAGGAGGAGGTGTCAAGAATCATTCAAAAAGACAGACGCTCTGGTAGTGCAATACTATTTATTACAAAAACAGAGTATAGCCAATTAACAGACATAAGAGATGGGAGATTCCCTCTTGCCAATCTGGTATCGCCCCGAATGATACTAACATCACATTATATAGATTTCTATAGGACGTCCCCATTGTAATCTGACCACTATCCTATGTCCGAAGACTTGAGCATCTCCAGATATTTCCCTGTACTTTACATATCCATATTTGGAAGGTGAACATCTCGTACTCAGCACCTCTTAGCATTAAGACCTTATAAGGAACTATAGGCTCCCAAGCTTCAGACGATGAACACCAGATACCACAAGAGCAATAATAAAGGGTTACTTAAACATGTGTGAATAAAACAACTCCAGGTGTGTTTTTGAGGAGGGAACAACATTTTAACATGACTTAAAGCTCACAAGAGTCCATTTTACGTAATATAAGACCTTTGACAGCTAATTCCACACAATATCACTGTCATCTGTGAGCTGATGACTGTGGCCACTCCTCTGCTCTGATTTTGATCTAATATAGTTCACAAACTCTGAGTGTTGGGTGTGCCAGGCTTACCGGAGAGCACAGTGAAGATGGCGGCGAAGGCGTTGAGTTTGAGCCCGTCGATCACGTTGCCAATCTGACACACCTCTATAGACATGAGGATGCCCCCGGTGGCCAGGAGGAGGATGTACAGGCACTCAGCCACAATGCACAGCCACAGCACTCCTGCAAAACACAACATATACACACAGTATGGCATTATACTACTTATTATTATATACAGTACTGTTTATGTCATGGATGTAAGATGACACCAGCAGGTTGATTTACAAGTCAGCTCTATGGAGAGCCAGCGTGATGTGTTTTACGGAGACGTGGCTGAATGAACACATATCGGACTCTGTGATTAACCAGGACGGATTTACACTGAAGCGGGCGGACAGAACTGCCGCTAGGAGCGGTAAGAAGAAGGGAGGCGGGCTGGCGGTGTTTGTGAATGAGCGGTGGTGCCACCCGGCTAACGTGTACGTCAAGCAACAGCTGTGTACCCCGGACATTGAGTTGCTCGCAGTGGGCATGCGGCCGTATTACCTGCCGAGGGAATTCTCACACGTGATCACGTATTGTGTGTATATTCCCCCTTCCGCCGATGCGACGGCGGCCTGTGAACAACTCCACAACAGCGTAGCGCTGATGCAGACCCGGCATCCCAGAGCCCTGGTTTTAATCAGCGGGGACTTCAACCACGTCTCCCTGTCCGCCATTCTCCCCACTTACACACAGTACGTCACGTGCCCCACGAGAGACAATAGGACTCTGGACCTCCTGTATGCGAACATCAAAGACGCTTACACCTCCGTCCCCCTCCCCCCGCTTGGACGCTCAGACCACAACCTCGTCAAACTGCTCCCGCAATACACACCAAAGGTGCGAAGAGGACCTGCGCGGAAGCTGTCTGTGAAGCTGTGGACTGAAGAGGCCAATGAGAGTTTGAGGGACTGTTTCCAGACCACAGACTGGAACATGTTCAGCAGCTCTTATGGAGATGACATCAATGGCCTGACCCACTGCATCACGGACTACATCAACTTCTGCGTGGAGAGCACTGTGCCAACCCGGAGGGTACGGTGCTTCTCCAACAACCACCCCTGGGTCACCCCTGAGCTCAAAGACCTCCTGAACCAGAAGAAGAGGGCTTTCAACTCAGGGGACAGAGAGGAGCAGAAGAGGGTCCAGCGGGAGCTTCAGTGGAGGATTCGTCGGGCCAAGAAGGATTACGGGAAGAAAATGGAGGAGCAGCTGGCCCAGAACAACGTGCGGGATGTGTGGAGAGGTCTGAAGAACATCTCAGGATTTGGTCAGAACACCAGAGGGACATCTGATGGAGATCAGCGCTGGGCGGATGAACTAAACGTTTATTTCAACCGTTTTGATTGTCCCTCCATCCCCTCTGCCTCTTTCTCGGATCCCCCCTCTCCACACACCCGCAGGCCACTGGACACACCGCCCCTTCCCGGACCGACTGCACCCATCCCCCGCCCCCCACCACCCACGTCTCCAGCTCACTTCACACCGACTGTTCCCAGCACCAGCCCCCCTCTGCCCCCCACCCCCGGCAGTCCAGCCAGACCCCCCCTTACTCCTCCCTCTACATCACACCGGATCAGGTGAGGAGAGAGCTGAGGCGGCTGAAACAGAGGAAATCTGCAGGACCAGATGGCATCTGCCCCAGGCTGCTGAGGACCTGCGCGGACCAGCTCTGTGAGGTTCTCTGCTACATCTACAACCTGAGCCTCAGCCTGGAGAAGGTCCCTGTCCTGTGGAAGACCTCCTGTGTGGTACCAGTTCCAAAAACAACACATGCCAGGGAACCGGCCCACTTCAGACCAGTCGCCTTGACCTCTCACCTCATGAAGACCATGGAGAGGCTGATCCTCAGCTACCTCCGCTCCGTGGTGAGCTCCACTCTGGACCCGCTGCAGTTTGCCTACAAGCCCAACATTGGAGTAGAGAACGCCGTCATCTACCTGCTGCAGCGGGCGCTCACCCACCTGGAGACTGCCGGGAGCGCTGTGAGAGTCATGTTCTTTGACTTCTCCAGTGCCTTCAACATCATCAGGCCGGCACTGCTGCGGGGGAAGCTGGAGGACGCCGGAGTGAACGGACATCTCGCCACCTGGACCATCGACTACCTCACTGACCGGCCGCAGTATGTGAGGCTGCGCGGCTGTGAGTCAGAGGTGGTTGTCTGCAGCACTGGGGTCCCACAGGGAACTGTCCTTTCACCCTTCCTCTTCTCTATCTACACCTCGGACTTCACCTACAACACGGACACCTGCCATCTCCAGAAGTTCTCTGACGACTCGGCCCTTGTGGGCTGTGTGTCTGAGGGGAATGAGCTGGAGTACCGATCAGTCATCAGGGACTTTGTGGACTGGTGTGAGCACAACCACCTGTGCCTTAACACCAGTAAGACCAAGGAGATGGTGATCGACTTCGGGAGAAGGACACTACTTCCCTCACCGGTGAACATCCAGGGACAGGACATAGAGACAGTGGACAGTTTTAAGTACCTGGGTGTTCACCTCAACAATAAACTGAACTGGTCCCACAACACTGACGCCCTGTACAAGAAGAGCCAAAGTCGCCTCCACCTTCTGAGGAGACTGAGTTCTTTTGGAGTGTGCAGGCCCCTGCTCAAGACTTTCTATGACTCTGTGGTGGCCTCTGCTCTCCTCTACGCTGTTGTCTGCTGGGCCCCGAGCAGTACAGAGCGGGACAGGAAAAGACTGAACAAACTAGTCAGGAGGGCCAGCTCTGTCCTGGGCTGTCCTCTGGAGTCTGTGGAGGAGGTGGGTGAGAGGAAGGTGCTGGCCAAACTCACATCCATCATGGCCGACACCTCTCACCCTCTGCACCGGACTGTAGAGGAACTGAGCAGCACCTTCAGCGGCCGACTGAGGCACCCTCAGTGCAAGAAGGAACGCTACCGCAGGTCCTTCATCCCCACTGCTGTCAGACTGTACAACTCCACTGTGTAACACATGCAATAACCTGTGCAATAACCTGTGCAATAGCCCGTGCAATAACCTGTAACCATGTCACCTCATCAGTAACCGCCTCCACTGTCCTCAGATTATATATTTATATATTTGTATATTTGTATTCTTTTACATATATATATATATATATATATTATATAAGAGATATGTTTTATTATATATTTACATTTCTTTCACTCCCTGTACATAAGAGCTACCTGATGTTGTAAATATGTTAATATTTATTGTGATTTTTATTTGTTATTTACTTATTGTTCTGAGTGTTTGCACAATTTTTTCACAACTTTTTGCACTATACTGTCCCCTGACTGTGAGCTTCTGTCACGAGTGAATTTCTCCTCTGTGAGATCAATAAAGTCTTATCTTATCTTATCTTATCTTATCTTATCTTAAACATGTTCAAAGCTTTTACTAATAATACTGATTTATTCTTAATTACATAAAAACTGGACCTAAAATGTCTCTCTCTGATCTGAATGGTCTCTACCTAAACCCCAACACCTGCACCAATCAAGAATCTGTGCTAGTGCGGCCTCTGCAGCTCAGGGAGGGAATTCTGGAGGTTCTGAACTTTCACATGAGGCCTGTCCTGTCCATCTACTGAGAATGAGACAAACTTGGACGTGTCCTCTATCTGCAGGTGAAGGCTCTGGAGACACAGGTTCAGTTGTGATTTTTACAACTTTTTAAAACTCTAAGAGTGTCGGCCACAGTTCAAAGTTTAAATTTAGGGCTGGGTGTCATTAAGAATTTGTCGATATGATACACACCTTGATACATAGGCCACAATACGATACACTTTTTGATACAGTGCCCTTTCAATTCAATACGATTTGATACAACGTATTTCAAATCAATTCGATATGGTTAAGTCAAAAACAAAGGCTAAATCATGGCTGTGATACTAAGTTCACCAAGTCTGTGCAAAGTTAAGATGAAAACCACCCATTTTACTCATCAAAACTGTGAAAATGTCAACACAACTGTAACTCTTACACAAAATAATTGAGTAAAATATACCTAAAATACTCTTGACGGTATATCGATACAGCAGCTCATGATGTTGATACTGTATCATCAAATTAAACAATACGATATATCAATATTTCAGTATTTTTGAACACCCCTATTTAAAGTGCATAGGTTAGACTACTCTTTTCACTAAAACAAAGTTGGGGTCATTACATTTAAGATTTTGCTAGAAACAAACAAAAAAGAAAATACAAAAAAAAAAATTTTTTTAGGTTATAAATTTTACCTCCAGGTTGGAAGTCAAGTCATCACACTAGGAAATTCCATAACTGTTACCTATGAAAGCTCTTCTAATTACACAGAAATTATTATTTGACAAATTAAAATACAAGAAAACACCTTTATTTTGTTTAAATAATGTTTTAAAGTATCAGAAAAAACTAGTTTCTTGCATGTAAACTATGCCTAAGTTTTGCATAGAATTCTCCCTGTGTCATCAGTGTGGAACTTTCTAAAACAGAACTCTCTGCTTCCTGTCAATTTCAACATATTTTTCAGCTTTTCTTTACAAACTACTTTTGACTGGTGCAAAACTATCTTTCATATTTACAACAGGTTTTATCAACAGTATTATCCCACCAAATTAAGTCAAAATTACAGAATCATCAAAACCTTTCATATGCACTTTAAGGTATAGCTATTATATTTGCAATAAAAACAATTGAATAAATGCAATATAGACAAGTATAAAACTGAGGAACATTTTAGGAAAAGCAATGACATCTCCATGGCGACAAGTAGATGTTAGACTCCACACAAAAGAAGTTACATAGTGCACATTTAATTTAAAGGGCCCATATTACGCTATTTTCTGATCTCTGTTTTAACGTTGTTTCCTCATCACAAACAGACCTGGAGCTGTGTTTTTATGTCATGTGGTAATACAGGAAGTGCTCCACTGCATTTTTAAACTCCATACACCTTCACTAGAACCATTTGGATCATTTCAGCACTGGAATTGCCAGTCTCTACTGAACTGAAGATAAAAGGAGCTGTTAACTGCACTGCACAACTTCAGATTTCTGGGGGATTTGCAAGTACCACCAGGGCCAAGTCCAGACCAGAACTAAGAAAGATCTGAACCAGGACTAAACTAGGTCTAAACCAGGACTATGCCTGGACTATACCAGGACTACACCAGATCACCAACAGGACAAAAGGACAAACCAAAGGCGCGAGACCATCCGCTTCCAGCTCTCAGAATGCACGGCCCATCCCACAGTACAGGAGCGAGGAGATGGTGTGTTTACAGTGCGGGGGTCAAAGGTCACCCTAGCCCCACCCCTAACCCTCTGTGATGGAGCAGCTCTGGGTATAGGCCGCACCCGGGGGAGGGGCTAATGGACGTGTATGGATAAGTACAGTGGGAGATGGAGGATGGGGGGTCAGGCTTTCAAGGGCCCACGGGTGACTGTGTGCGGCAAATTAAGCTCAAGTGAGATGGAAATGTGTGTCGTGAATATGAATGCGACCTATGCTTTAACTGAAGAACTGCGAGCTACTACAAAGACACTGAAATAATACGAGTGGAGTTAAAGGGATTGCGTGTGGAGTTTTTGTTTGAAATTGTACAAATATGAGTTCTTTTTGTCCCTAGATATGAGGTAAACATGTTCAAATCAAATATAACTTATAAAAAACACATTGGACATAATGGACAAGTTGTTTATGTTAAAATTCTCATTTAAGTTTCGAGATTCTAGGAGTAAATCCAACTGGTTTAAACCAAAAATGGCTCTCTGATCTGAATGGAAACTCCCTAAACCCCAACACTGGCAGACAATCATGAATCAGTGCTAGTGCAGCCTCTGTTTTGCATCGTTAAAACTGCACAAACTTATAGAGCTGTACGGGATTTATAAATGTATCTTCACATATATTAGACAAATTGTAATTAAATTTTACAGATTGACATATGAAACTGTGAGAAGCACCTGTTCAGCAGTGCCGTGGTAATAGCCATAGTAAAGAAATGTTGAAATGTTTGGCTTGACTGAACACTTCACAGTTTCACAAGGACAAGAAGAACCATGTAAACTGTTCATGCTGTCAGTATTGCCCGTATTGTTGCATATCAATCTGTAAATGTCTTGTGGATATCTCACTGGTGAACTCATGTTACAGTCCATTGGTCAACTCTCACAGCATCCTGAAAAAAAAGATGGTCTCTTAAATACAACGCACTGGACCCTTGCCACAGCCCAAGGAGTCCCATCCCAACCTTTGAACAGAGAGACAGAGACACAGAGAGACAGACACCTCCTCTTATCAGCTCAGACCAACACTAAGGACAAAAGAGACAACGCCCAGGAAGTTAAAACTCACAGTTCTCTCCTCCAAAATTCTGTGCCTGTGTTTTGACTTGTTTTTAATCCAAATAACTCTAGCTGATTTGAATGAGCGCAAAGCTTTCATATTTTTCCCAAATTTAAGTGTTTGCATTTTGTCTGTAGCCTTATTCTGTGACCTGTGCTGCTGAGATCTTATGGACATCCACCAGAACAGGGCCCTTCTCTTTCTCCACACAGGAAGAGCCTCTGAGCGTGGACCTCCAGACCACTGACCCACATCTGCCCCATGCACATGACCTACAGAATGGACGTTCTGCAGGCACCAGCACCAGCCTGGACTGAGACAACAAGACCTGCTCCAGCACACACCACCTTACATCACCTCTTGGGCAGTTTATCTGATCTTTTCATCCATAGACCTCAGTCTGTTTGGATATTTCATATCCAAATGCCTCTCGTAAACTTGGTCAATAAATACTCATACACCACAGTTTGCTTTTGTGAATAGTGATGTTATTTCCAGACATGTGTTAATGATATGGTACTAGAATTTACCTTCAGGGATTGTTTCATTAAGTGATTAATTAACTTAGATAACTGATTATACTGGATTGGATGTTACTCAGCTTTTGTTGACTGGTGCCCCAAACTGCCAAACTCACAAAGGTCACGTGAGTTCTGCTTTAACTTACAACTAAACTTCTCCAGTCCAATTTTTTAGCAGTGACCCTTTTCAGCTCACTACAGCTGCATATTTTGGGTTGATGGGGATAACCGGAGTGCCCCAAACTCCACACAGACACAGAGAGAACATGCAAACTCCACACAGACACAGGGAGCGCATGCAACCTCCACACAGACAGAGGGAAAGCATGGAAACTCCACACAGACACAGAGAGAACATGCAAACTCTACACAGACACAGGAAGAACAAGCAAAGTCCACAAAGACACAGGGAGAGCATGCAAACTCCACACAGACACAGGGAGAACATGCAAACTCCACACAGACACAGGAAGAGCATGCAAACTCTGCACAGAACAGGAAGAACATGCAAGCTCCACACAGGCACAGAAGGAACATACAAACTCCACACAAACACAGAAAGAACATGCAAAGTCAACAAAGACACAGGGAGTGCATGCAAACTCCACACAAACACAGAGAGAACATGCAAACTCCACACAGACACAGGGAGAACATGCAAGCTCACACATAGACACAGGAGAACAACAAAGTCCACAAAGAAACAGGGAGAGCATGCAAACTCCACACAGACACAAGTAGAACATGCAAGCTCCACAGAGGCACAAAAAGAACATGCACACCCCACACAGGCACAGGGAGAACATGCAAGCTCCACACAGGCACAGTAAGAACATGCAAACTCCACACAGGCACAGAGAGAACATGCAAGCTCCACACAGGCACAGAAAGAACATGCAAATGCCACACAGGCATAGAGAGAACATGCAAGCTCCACAAAGACACAGGGAAAGCATGCAAACTCCACACAGACACAGAGAGAACATGCAAACTCCACACAGACACAGAGAACAACCAAAGTCCACAAAGACACAGGGAGAGCATGCAAACTCCACACAGACACAGAACCCACAGAGAATGGCCCTGCTAGAATCACTCAGCCATTATGCAGCATGCAGGAGGAATTTGATCACTGCAGGCCACATGTGTGAGCTCTTTGAATAAAACCTGTTGAACTGCACAGTAAAAGCTGATGTAGTGTGTCCATGTGTGTCCATGTGTGTCCATGTGTGTCCATGTGTGTCCATGTGTGTCCATTTCCCCACACAGACTCTCCCTTTGGTCTTACCCTGTTACCTGTAAACCGACTGCAGACCCACAATGCCTCAGTCTCCCGTTCAAATGACTCAAGCTGATCTGACTCACATTTTTCCAAACTGAAGTATTTGTATTTTGTCTGTAGCCTTATTCTGTGACCTGTGCTGCTGCAAGAGCCTCTGAGCGTGGACCTCCAGACCTCTGACCTTCATCTGCCCCATGCTCCTGACCTCCAGAATGCACCTGGTCTGTGTAAATAGACTGCAGACCCACAATGCCCCGGGCTCCATTCAGTCGTGCTAATTTCACTGGCTTCATTGTGGTGGATGACAATAGAAGACTACAGTTTCGAAGCAGCCGTATTCCAAAGCGGACCTCTTCATCGCGCCGTAATTCATGTGAACGTGGATCTGTCTGCTCCACAGATTCAGATGATTCATGATGTACTTTAAAGAAGTCCCGCTCAGAAGATGTGGTGGAAGCTCGCCAGGCTCAAACAAGCTGCTGTCCATAGTTCACCCTCCCTCTGCTGGTCGTATTGTCTTGACCTGGAGGACCTGTAGTTTTAAGGGGCCCGGGCTGCTGTCCTCTGCCCACACCCAGAGCTCCATTTGTGGGTACAGGAGCAGCAGAATCTGAGGTCTGACTCTGGGGGGTTAGTAATGAGAAGGTTATTTACTCTCACTTTCACTCCCTCTATCTCCCTCTCTTTAACCTCTCTCATTTCTGTCTTTCTCTCCCTCTCTATTTTCTCTCTGCCCCTTTTTCTCTTTTTACCCTCTCTCTCTTTCTTCCTCTCTCACTTCTCATCTCTCATTTAGCTTTCCCCTCTCTTTCTCTCTCCCTCTCTCACTCTTCCTCTCCCACCCCCCTCTCATTTCTCTCTCTCTCTTTCTCATTTCTCCCTCTCTCATTTCTCTCTTCCTCCCTCTCTCATCCCTGTCTCATTTCTCCCTCTCTGTACCTGTATCTCTTTCTCTATCCTTCTTTCATTTTTCACTCTCTCCCTTTCTTATTTTTCTCTGCCTCTCTCTCTCCCTCTATCACCCCCTCTCTTTCATTTCTATCTCTTGCTCCCTCCCCTCATCTCTCTCACACACCTCATTTCTCTCTCTGCCCCCTCCCATTTTTCTCTCCCTCTCTCATTTTTCCCTCTCTCTCTTCCTCTCTCATTTCTCCCTCTCTCTTTTCTCTCCCTCTGTCACCCCTCTCTTTCTCTCTCCCTCTCTCTTTTCTCTCCCTCTGTCACCCCCTCTCTTTCTCCTTCCCTCTTTCCTCTCCCTCCGTCAGTCACACACACATGCTGCAGGTTTTTCATGGCTCATATTAGAAAAGTGCTTATTCCACCTTCTGCATCACAAATCCCAGTGACTCAGGAGCCGTGGAGTCACACTGTATCTGTGGCTTTAGAATGATGGGAAATTAGGACCATTGCCATAGCGATTAACCATTTAAAATTGAATATGATATCTTTAGAATGGGAAAAGGTCCTCAAAATATAACTTGTTGGTTGGTTTGGTCATCTGCTTTTTTCTATGGATATGTCATTGTTCTGCCTGGAACGTTCCACAGTGTGACATTAAACAGCTCTACTTTACATTTATTCAATTACAGGTGGTTTTATAGCTCAAAAATACCTAGAAAAACAGACATTCTGACTGTGAGCGGGGTCGCCTTTCCACAGATCTGACCTGTAACTTGGTCTGGTTTGGTCTCCGTGATGATAGAAAGGTTTAATGCCATACTGTGAAACATTCCAGACAAAGGAATCTCCATGGAGAAAAGTTACACAATGCACCTTTAAGGTCTAACAGAACCATGAACCAAGTGTGTGGCAGAGTGGTTAGTGCTTAATCCTCATAATAAGAAAGTTGCTGGTTTGATTCTCAGATTTTTCTTTTGGTGAAGTTGGATGTTCAGGGGCAGAAGTGGCTCAGGTATTTTATATATATTCAGTATATGGAGAATGTGGGTGCTTCAAATCCCAGTCTAACCATTCCATACTGTAGTTGTGTCCTTGGGCAAAAGCACTGAGTATGAGCTTGGCAGAAGTTAAGGTAGGGTTGAGCTTCTGGATGATTGCTTTATCTGAGCTATCTCATCAGAAAAGAGCCACACAGGATTAAACCTCCATCAAAAACCTGTCCTAAAATGCATTAACGATGCATTCTTGTGGCTTTAATTCACATTTAAATACACTTGGGATGAGTAGTTCACATTTTCTAATTTAAAACAACATGTGTTTAAAACTCCAGACTTCTCCTGCGCACTCCATAAACCATCACCGATCAGTAGAGGGCGCTCCACTGCATAAAACATCGTATTGGAGCGCCCTCTGCTGACTGGTGGTGGATTATGGACTGTGAAGAAGAAGTCTGGAGTTCTACCTGTGACACAACAATCTGGGAAAACTTATAGCAGACTGATTTCTAAGGCTCAGAGAAGATGAAGAAGAAAACAGAGTTAAGGAAAGCAGAATGAAACAAAATACAGCTCCAAAAACTGGAGTTAAACACTAAATCCAATTTCACCACTAAAATGTGTATATGCTGTTTTAATAGTTATTAACCGTTAGTTTAATAGTTACTAGTTGTTGTTTTTTTTTAGTCAGTTGGGTAAATTAGCAGTTGGTGACATCACACAGAACTGCCCTGATAACAGCCAGGTGTTTCTGATACAGACACCTGGCTGTTATCAGGACACCTTTAGTCCTCCAGACCCCGCCCTTCCCCGCCCCTCACTCTTCCCTTTGGTCCTCCAGGTACTGCTCGGTTTAGCAGCTCTGTTTGAAATGTGTTTGTGGACGGGGTTTAGGTGTAACTGACCCGGCCCCAGTGGCTTTGAGAAGCAGGTAAAATGCAGAGGACAGATGATGCCTTGAGGACACTGGAGTTCCTTGGCTTCACCTCATCTGAAGTACCATGTACTTGTACAAACAGGAGTGTGTGGGGAGTTGCTGTGTGTGTGTGTGTGTGTGTGTGTGTGTGTGCGTGCGTGCGCACAGTGCTGAGTCCCCTGTTAAACACACTGACTTCAGTGTGCAGTCGTGTTAAAATAACACAACACTGAGTGACTTTGTCGTTTGCTCTGGCTCTGTGGGACTCACCTACATATGGGCCTGCGACAGTCTAACGGAGGAGAGGCTTTAGAATAGAAATTACAATTCTAACTTCAAAGAGCATATACTGACAAAACTTACACATACACAAAAAAGTGATTTATGCAAACTCCTGTGTCCCACCTTTACCATGTATGTGTATGCAAATCACCTCATTAATACGTTTAGCATATTTATAAGGGTGAGATGCTGTGCCACACACAACAATGGGAGGGAAAGACAGAGGAGGAAGTGGAAGATAATGGCTGAGGTGGAAGATAACGGCTGAGGTGGAGGCCAGTGTCCTCCTGCAGACCCCCCACACACGGAGACAACACCACCAACATCTGAACAGGCCAACAGCACGCTCCAGCAGCCCGTGTGTGTATGTGTATGTGCATGTGTATGTGCATGTGAAGGTGCAGGTGTATGTGCATGTGCATGTGCATGTGCATCATTATAGAGGAGCTCCTGTGCTGTGGGGTCATGATGGGGTAAGGCGACCTGTCTCTTGTTCAGGGTGCAAATACACAGTACAGTTAGTGGTGCGTGGAATGAATCCTGCAGTGGGTCAGCCTACCCAGAATCCTATGCTCAGTCCCCACACTGCTGTGTGTCAGTATATAGTCTGTCCCCACACTGCTGTGTCAGGATGCAAGTGTCATACAGAGCCATGTTATGTCAGTACTTGTTTGTTCAGTACTTGTTAGTTTAGTACATGTTAGTTCAGTACTTGTTAGTTCAGTACTTGTTAGTTCAGTACTTGTTAGTTCAGTACTTAGTTCAGTACAGCACCACAGGTGTGCATCTATCGTGAGCTCGTGTTTAAGATTTACATGAACATTACATGTGATTTACATGTGTTCACGGTAGTGCTCTTATCATTTTATGGGAGCAGTCAGTTGCACCAGTTACATTAGAATACGAGTGTGTGCTTCCTGTTGCCTCTTGATGTGGGCCTGTCCACCTCTGTGGATCATGTGCTCATCCTTCAGACAGCAGTATTAGAGCAGACAGACGGCTGTCATACTCATCAGCTGTAAGGACAAGAAACTCCAGTCTTGTGTTCTTTACTTTAAGACTAACCCAGGAGCCATCTGAGGCCCGTGAGCAGGTGGGCAGGTCCAGGCTCAGGGCAGGGTCTGGTTCTGTTGTGATGAGCACTCCAGTTCTGGACACAGTTCTGCACAGAGCTCCAAAGGCCCTGGGCTTCTGAAAATGACCCATTAGATGTTCTCTTCTCGCAGTGCCAGGAGGGCCCTGGTGCCACCAACAGCCCCCGTGTACTTCTCCTCTCAGGGTTCTTACACTGATGGAGGACACCTGTGAGAGCCAGAGCTTTACCCTAACCCAGGGCTGGTTTCTCCTGTGCTCCATGTAGCTAAGGCTGTGATTATTCTTACATCAGTGTATGACACGTATCTGCTGCTGCACCAGTGCCTGGTGACATTATTGTCATAAGATTAAGCTGTGGGAAACACTTCTTACTTCATGTTGTCATTCACTATAGAACAGTAGACAGGTGAAGAACAGTGGACAGGTGCCAAACAGAGGACAGGCGAGCCTGTATAAATCACTGATTTGCTGAGGAGGAATAAGTCTGTTTTTCATGCACAACTGAATAAAGGTTAAAAGAATGGTGATATTAAAAGAGCAGTATAAGGCCATGATCGTGGGCCTGTAACAGTCTTGTGCTGAGTTCTTCTTTTGCTCCTGCTGCTGTGATGCTCATAAAACACTTTACTGATGTTTGAATGAACATAAGGTTTGAACTGTTTCGCTCAACCACTGCCTTTATTTTTACTCTGTTTGTTTTCTCTTTTACTCTGACTTTTTCAAAGAATCACAAGGAGAAGTTCACCCAAGTTTAGGTCTGGAGCAGAAAAAATCTATTTTTCTGCACAAATATGTTATTAAAGCGGGGCTGTTTTTCTTCTATGGGGTATTAACTGTTAACACATAACATATTTAGATCAGAGTGTACTTTTTACTGCTGTATTCATCGAAAACAATGTATTAACATGTTTTATAACTTTTTATAAGTGTCTGCCGCTCTGCGTGTCCCCAAGTTTGTGAAGTTTTGTGTACAATTGTATCATGTTTGTGTATATTTATGGAGAATTGTCATGTGGCTCGTGGGCGGAGCCTTGGACATAATGCTGCTAACCGTAAAGAGGGTTCAAATAGGGCCAGAGAGATCACTAGATTGCTCAAACATGCATGGACATCTAACACCTCTTCAGGCATGTTTTTGATGAAGGGATAATGTTATAACATGGGAAAAAGCTACAATACGATACAATTTTACGTAATACCACATTTTCAGTAACAGTAGGTATGACACTGCAAATTTTTACAAAATCGAAGCATGTCAGTCGGCTGCTGTGATTGGCTAAAACTCAACTGGGGTCCCTCCTCTTCCCCAGTTACATCAACAGGAGCCATTCCAGATAAGGAGTAGACAAGACAAGTAGGGGGCTGATTAACCACAAGAAAGTTACATAATGCATCTTGAAAGAAAAACAAAAACAAAATTACAAACCACAAAAATTACAATTAAAGTGCCTGTAGCTGCTTTTTGTCTTTTATGTCTTGCTTCAGTACAGATGTTTTGTATAAGCAGCTCTTGAGGTCAAAATAAATCCACTGCATGATCCAATTATAAAGCGATTTAGTGCCCGATAATCAGGAAGTGTACATTAGCATGCTAGTCGTTGTTAGCTTTACCGTGAAGGCAAAATTATGAATCTGAAACTCGTGGTGAATAATTCGGAGGCTCTGAATGAATAAGGTAAGTGAGGAATACCACTGGACCACTGCAAACTGTTTCAAATGAACTAGTTTTTTTAAGACGGTACAAATCAGTTTTTTTAGCTGCTCATAATTATTTCCCATTTACTTCTTTGCTTATTTTACCTCAGGACTTTGTATTGGTTTACCCAGCCCAGTATGAGAGGAGGGATTATCCTGTTTGCTGTGAAGGACTTAGCAGACTCCTAGTGCCTCTAAGTGAATTTAAAATGAGTCTGGACCACTTTTGGATCAGCACGGCACTCTATTGAGTCGTGAGGGTGATGAAACAAGTGCGCTTTCCTCTCAAACTGTTTACTCAGATCAATACACAGAGCTGAGGAGGAGAGGAGGAGGAGGAGGAGTGGAGAGAGAAGAGGGGGAGGTAACAGAGTCTATTGTAGTAAACTTTTATCACTCCATTACAGAAGCTGGATGCATCAGGATTTCCTCTTCATAAGGGAACAAACCAGCGGTGTCTCATTAAACTTAAATGTTGCCTGGCAAATCCAGACTGATCTCTCTCTATACTTTTTATAGAGTCTGGTCACCACCACCTCGAATTTCTGATGCTCTGAGTCTCCCTCTAATTGTAAAATGACATTTCAAATCACAAATATGTTTCTGCTGCTGGTGAATGCACAAATACAACTACAAACACATGATCTCTGTGTGTTCTCAGCGAGAGTCAAAAATATGCCGATTCTTTTTCCTGAAATCTCCACACAAAGAATGTGCTGCTCCCCATAAACGCCTGGTGTGGGCGCTGTGGGTCTCCCGTTCACTTTCACTGCACAGGCTCAAATACACTCTGTATCTGTGTGAGTTTGTGAAAATACTGTAACAAGCATGTGACAGTGTACTTGTAATAAAGGTCTGTCAGTCGCCTGTCACAAACAGGTCAAACAGCTCAGTGACGCACACACTGGTGTGTGCAGGGGCTCAGGAGCACTGGTGGTGGAGCTCTGGTGGTGGAGGATAGAGATAACAGTGGTTCTTACCTCGCTCGTTGGCTGGGGCCACATAGATGAAGCTCCTGCAGTTCTCACCTGTGAGAGAAGAGAAATATGAAACTCATGTGTGTTGTGTATTGTACTACACTGTGGCTCTATTAACACAGCACCAACTATCACTCAAACAGATACTGTACTAGAGACATAAGAGCTTAACAGTGGCAGCAGCTGGCAAGAAGGTGATTAGTGATGAATCTGGCAGCCTGCTAATGTAGCTCCAGTCTGTGATTGGATGATTAATGGCATGAGTCTTATTAAGCTCATTTCCACAGGCACAGAGTCCCATGCATTATTCATGCAGAGGTGGAAAGCCACAGCTGCCCTGGGGCAGGCTGGCAGGTCGACTACTGAAACGATTGCTTCTATTGTGCGTTGAAAAAAGGTTAGGATATAGTGACTAAAGGTTTCCAATAAAGAAAATTTATAAATTAGGTGAAATTGTTTCAAATTTTTTGACATTTTGATTGAATAAAGCCCCTGTCTTTGTTTTAAACAGGTTTTTCAGACGTGTTTCAGAGTTTAGTCCAGAGAACCATTACAACACCCAGCCTCCCACACACACAGATGTGTGTGAGGTGAGATGCACTGAGTCACCATAGAGACATGTGTTCAATCAGCAGAAACAGACTGTTACAGGGTTACATCACCATGTGTTTGTAGAAGGATTCATAATGATGCCCTCCCACGTTTAAGATCGCTGCCACATGACAAAATAAACTATTCCACTGTTGGTAGCAACTGTTTCAAAGGTTTGTCCTCTGGAGATGTTTGGGCAGTTTGACTGCACCCCTGAGGCCATGACCAACCTGACAGGGCTGATCTGAGATTTATACTGCCCAAAGCGGAAGAGTTTATCTGTGAGAACATTACATCCACAATTCTAATATTTCCATTTATTAAAGGGACTGTGAACAATGTTTGTTTTTCAATCGATCTATATCATTAGTTTAAGCTCATTAAGCAGTAAAATACAATAATGATAGAAAGCTTAAACAAAAACAGTTTGAGGAGAGTAACAGCCCTCAAGACAAAAGTGCCCCTCTGTGTCCTACAACAGAATGCCTCTCCTGAGCCTCTCTCCCCCACTCTTTTGTTTCGGTCTGTGATGATGAGACAGACATTTCTTCTGGAAGATCTTCTGCCATATTTGGTGTTGAAACTCTGTTGTATTAGTGTAAATGTTTATGTAATAAACTAAAATGTGTCTTGCCCATAGACTGTAGAAGTGGATATAAGGGAGTCCAGTCAAGGGCAAATTTGGAGACAAGCTCCAATTAGGAATAGAAATTCATTCACAGACAAATGGCAAAATAAAAACACCAGGATCATGTGGAGTAGGTTAATACGAACATTTTAAGACCAAAATAATAAGGCTCACTGCAGCAGTTACAGAGAGGAGCCACAGTTTTTCAATGTAAAATCAAGTGGAGCCAGAGTCGATGGAGCGTATGCACACCCATGAACACTTCCTGTTTGGAATGTGGCAGCTAACAGGTTAGCTATGTCCTTTTTATATACAGTCTATGGTCATAAACAGCTCTTAGAGTCAACTCTTGGAATATCTGCATCTAATTAGAAAGCATTTTATTCTCTGTGAAACAGGAAGTGCACATTTCTCTGAGAGTTGAAAAATGCTGGTAAACTCATCGTGGTGAATCATTAGGATGCTCAGAATGCATAAGGTCAGTGAGGAAGAACTTCGGACCACTGCAAACTGTTTCAAATGAACTAGAACAGTTTTTTTTACATATTCAAGACATTAAGACACAAGTGATCAGGTACAGCACCTTTAATTTCCAACTTCCCGTCTCCACTCGGCCCACTGACGCTCTTCCTGCACAGGCTGATAAACGATGGTGCACACACACATTACATGAACATGTTTAGTTCCACCTTCTCCACTCTCCATCAGCTCCACTACATGAGCTCTAAGCTGCCTGCGCCTGTCACCTACAACACCAGACCTGCACACCAGCTCAGATTATACACTCATCCTCACCTGGAGAGACGGAGAGAAGGAAGGAGAGAGGGAGAGAAGGAGAGAAAGAAGGAGAGCTCCATCTATACAAATGTGTGAGAGGGAGGGAGAGAAGAAAGGAGAAAGAGGGAAGAGAGAAAGAAAGAAAGAAAGAAAGAAAGAAAGAAAGAAAGAAAGAAAGAAAGAAAGAAAGAAAGAGGGGGTAAATGAGGAAAAGAAAGGACGAGAGAGAAGGAAATGGACAGAAAGAAGGAAGAAGGGAAAAAGAGGAGGAGAAGGATGAGGAGAGACAGAGGGAGAGGAGAGGCAGAGAGAGGGGAGGAAGGAGAGAGAGAAGTGCTGGAGAGGGAAAGAGAGGGAGCAATGTTTTTGTTTTTAGACAGACCTTTATTGTGTCTGTCAAAACATTTTGCACTTTTGTCCTCCACTCCTCCACTCCTCAAGCTGTTTTCAACAAGACAAAGTCGAGTGTACTTTATACACACCATTTACACGACTGAAAAAAGCACAGTTCCTGCACAGAACCTACATTTAACACAAACAACGTGTTGTCCTTCATTTGGATTAGTTTATATTTGTTAGGAACAGTAGTAGTAGCAGTAATAGTAGTAGTAGTAGTAGTAGTAGTAGTAGTAGTAGTAGTAGTAGTAGTAGTAGCAGCAGCAGCAGCAGCAGTAGTAGTAGTAGTAGTAGTAGTAGAAGTAATAGTAGTAGTAGTAGTAGTAGTAGTAGTAGTAGTAGTAGCAGTAACAGTAGTAGCAGCTTAGTAGCACTAGTAGCAGTAGTAATAGTAGTAGTCATAGTAGCAGTAGCAGCAGTAACAGTAGTAGTGGTGGTAGTAGCTTAGTAGCAGTAGTATAAGTAGCAGTAGTAGTAGTAATAGTAGTAGTCATAGTAGCAGCAGCAGTAACATTAGTAACAGTAGTAGTAGTAGTAGTAGTAGTAGTAGTAGTAGTAGTAGCTTAGCAGTACCAGTATCAGTAGCAGTGGTAGTAGTAATAGTAGTAGCAGCAGCAGTAACAGTAGTACTGGTAGTAGTAGTAGTAGTAGTAGTAGCTTCGTAGCAGTAGTATAAGTAGCATCAGCAGCAGCAGCAGTAGTAGTAGTAGTAGTAGTAGTAGTAGTAGTAGTCATACTGTAGTAGCAGTAGCAGCACCAGTAGCATTAGTAGTAACTTAGCAGTAGCAGTAACAGTAGTAGTAGTAGTAGGCCTAGTAGAAGTATCAGCATGAGTTGTTGTATCAGTATAGCAGTAGTATTATTAGTAATAGAGTAGTATTTTTTTTTTTTTCAGTAAAAGTTAATAAAACTACACAGAATGGTTGAACTATTGTGTAATTTAGACAGGTTTTGGCCCTTGTTTGAGTCTAAAATATATATATTCGTCTTCCACTCGTTTTCAGTGTTATTTTCTCTAAGATCTTGCGGCAGTCCATTTTGTCCCGTAGAAAATGAATAACAATTTGAGCCCATGCCCCCAAAACAGTGTACGATGTGTTTACGGGCCCCTGGACACACTGGAGCATAATGTGTGACTGTGAGGGACAAAGGGGACTGGTTCAGGACAAGGCTAACGCTAATGCTAATGCTAATGCTACAAGGACACTCTGGACGGGAAGGTCACTTAGCGAGACCGCAGGCCACATCCACTCCTGACAACCTCAAAATATGTACAGTATGTGTAGTTATTGTGTCATTTTTTGGTGGCCTGCCTCCATGGAGATGTTATTGCTTTGTCTGGAATGTTTTACAATACGGCATTAAGCCTTTCTATCTTCATGGAGACCAAACCAGACCAAGTTACAGGTCAGATCTGCGGAGAGGCAACCCCGCTCACAGTCAGAATGCCTGTTTTTTTTTTAAGCAGTAAACCACCCGTAATTGAATAAATGTAAGGAAGAGCTGTTTAAAGTCATACTGTGGAACATTCCAGGCAGACTTGGACAGGGCCTCGTGAGTCTGCTCTCTCCAGACACCACCCCAAGTCCCTTCCCTCCATCTCCTCCAGAGCATCTGAGCATTTATACAGAAATACGAGTTACATGCAGGCCTGGACTGGTAGTCGGGCATACGGGGCATTTCCCATCCTAGGGGCCGGTGCTGTTTTTTTTTTTTTTCTTTTTACTTAGAGACCGACCCACAATTTAGAGGGGGCGGCCCACTGGTCCATCTTCACCATAGACAGTGGACTAAACCAATCAGGATACAGTAGCTTACGAGAGCGGTCCCACCCCTTTCTCTGCACTGATCCCCGCTAGTTTTATAGTGTTGAGCTGGAAACATGGAGAAGCGGAAGAAAGGGATGTGGAGAAGTTGCGGGCTAAAAGATTAAAAAATCTCGCTACAGACGCTGCAAAATGTTCTAAAATAACAGACACATTCTCTGGAGGGGCTGCTGTAGCCTCCACGTCCTCTGCAGCCCAGGGTGAAGGTGGACAGGGAGAGGAGCAGCCAGAGACTGTGGACAGGGAACCCGAGGGACAGAGTGACCAGGGAACCCGAGGGACAGAGTGACCAGGGAACCCGAGGGACAGAGTGACCAAGGAACAGGGAACCCAAGGGACAGAGTGACCAGGGAACAGGGAACCCAAGGTACAGTGTGACCAGGGAACCCAAGGGACAGAGTGACCAGGGAACAGGGAACCCGAGGGACAGAGTGACCAGGGAACCCAAGGGACAGTGTGACCAGGGAAGTGTAGCACAGGCACAGCAGGTCAGCAGGTAGTAATGTTAGGATAATACCGGGACTTTTAGGTGATGGACAGGCATGAAAACAGCTCACCTTTTAGTGAAATTCACCGTTTGGAAACCAAAACAGGTGACCTACGTGAATCGTGTAGATAGGGGAATGCTAGGAGAATTTCGCCTGGGGGTGTGGTCGCGAAAAGGGCAAGCATGTTGCTATCCTGTGGTAGCAAGTGGTTGCAATGCAGTAGCCTGTCAGCTAGCTCTAAAGCAGACCTGGGTATTGCACAGCTCCCGGGCCACACGCGGCCCTTTGACTCTGACCGGCCTGTTTAAGCTAAGGGCGCACTCACACTAGGACTTTAGAACCGTGCCATGCTCAAGCACGATTGCGTATGGTTCCATGTCCCACACTCACACCTGCGCAACAGAACCGGGCCGTGGCCCGATGGCGTTATCACACGGCACTGTTTGTTTACATGTCGCGCAGTAGAGCTAACGCTTTAGCGGAGAAAATAAGTCCAGCGGCAGAAATATCTATTAAATAATGAGACAGATATGAGTCCTGCTGTGAGTTTATGGATATAAAAACAGCGCAGAGGAGTGAGGCAGTTAGGCAGCCTCATCGGCTGCAAAACTTTTGTCGCTGTCCACAGTCCTTACTGCCTTATGTTTTGCAGGGACTTTATTCGCCGTTTTCCTCATATGAGTAACACACACACACACACATACACACACACGGCTCATATAGTAAAGTCGTGCGTGTACGCATGCATGAGCAACCGTGCCGTGCTTTGACCCGCTTCCTTTAACTGGGCCAAAGTCCGAACCCCACCGTGCCTGGGCACGGTTCGATTGCGCTCACACCGGACAAACGTACCGTGCTTTAGGGGCGATCCATGTTTGGGCATGGATCTAAAGTGCTAGTGTGAGTGCACCCAAATTATTACAAAATAAACATAATTATAATTTTTATTTTATTTTATTTATAATTTTACCTAATTCATGGACTAAAGCTGCAGTGCTTTTATTTTAGAGGTGTTTTGTTTAAATGACATTTTTTGTAAGGGTTAGGGTTAGGGTTAACATAAACTCTTCCCAGTCTTACCAGCTTGTCTAAACAATGCTATTTACTGCTTTTTATAAAGAAATACAATTAATATTATGCAGAATTGAGTTAAGCATTTTGGCCCTCCACAATATTTTCTGTTTCTCATGTGGCCCCATGGAAAAAATAATTGCCCACCCCTGCTCTAAAGTTTGAGTGCTCAAAATATCTGCAGTGGTGTACTTGCCCGGACTATGTCATATAAGCTCTAGTAGAACTTATACATACATAAATTAGTCTGTTGTGCACCGCTAATTATGAGGAGCCGGTCTAAGCCAAAAATGCTAGGGCCATTTTTTGTCCCAGTCCAGCCCTGGTTACATACAGATCAAAGCAGAGTGACTTTTGTTTCACAGACTTGTGCTAACCAACTTCACTTCCATTTGAGGACAGGTAGTACAACAAAGGTCTTCCTGAGGGTGGAGACAGTGTCTGCTGACTTTACACATGCTAACGAATGGTCTGGCCTCAGGTAGAAATTACATTCATTTACCCAAAAACACACTGAGAGAAATATTTTCTTCACAGTACAACAGAATCCCTCTGCCTATGTCATCAACACGGAAAACTTTACTGACACGTCAAACGTTCATTTAACAAAATAAAGGTGTAGACCAGGATCAGAGCTGGTGGTTCTACTCCTGGAACTGCTTTAGACCTATGTAAAAGGTCCTATATGACACAAAATGGACTCTGGTGATCTTTAAGTCATGTTATAATGCTGTTTCCTCCTCAAAAACAGACCTGGAGTTGTGTTTTGTTTCATTCACATGTTTGAGTAACTCTTTATTATTCATCTGTCTACATCTCCAAACCTCAAAACGCTCTGTTCCACATTGTGATGTCATGAAGTGGTAGTTTTCAAGTGAACAGCTCCTTTTACCTTTAGTTCAGTAGAGAATGGCAATTTAGTAGTAGTAGAAGTAGTAGTAGTAGTAGTAGTAGTTATTTTTGTAGTAGTATTGATACGGTTTAGTACTAGTATTAGTAGTAGAAGCAATAGCAGTGGTATTAGTAGCGGTATTGTTATTAGTAGTAGAAATGGTAGCAGTAGAGTAGTGGTAGTAGTAGCTTAGTAGCAGCAATAGTCGTAGTTGTAGTAGTAGTAGGAGGAGGAGGAGGAGGAGTAGCATCAGCATGAGTTGTTGTATCAGTATACTAGTGATAGTAGTAATAGTAGTAGTATGACCAGAGGTAGCCAAGAATTTTGTAGTAATCTTAGTAGTAGTAGTAGTAGTATTAGTAAATTTAGTACTAGTATTAGTAATGGAAGCAGTAGTAGTGGTATGAGTAGTAGTATTGTTAGTAGTAGTAGTAGTAGTAGTAGTCGTCCTTTATTTTTAGTCTGTCCATCTCCAAAACTCAAGTTGTGGTAGTTTTCAAGTGAACAGCTCCTTTTACCTTTAGTTCCATAGAGATTGGAAACACAGGTCTGAAATCATCTGAAATCATCTAAATGATTCTAGTGAAGGTGTGTGGAGTTTAAAAACACAGTGGAGCACTTCCTGTATTACCACACGACATCACAAGGTGGAACAGAGTGTTTTCAGTTTGAGAGAAGAACTCAGTCTAAATGTGCAGGGTTTCACACACGTGTGAATGAAACAAAATACAACTCCAGGTCTGTTTGCGATGAGGAAACAACATGGATCAGAAAATAGTGTCATATGAGCCCTTTAAGTCCTGGTTTAGAATTGCTCGTGGACTTGTACTGGTAGATCAGGTCAAGTCCTGGTTCTAGTCCTGGTTTATGTGATTTAGACCCGGTTCAGGCTGGATTCTGCTGGGTTTACTTTGTCTTAGTCCTGGTTTAGTCCTGTTCTTTTGAAACTCAGCAGCAGACTGCAGTATTTGAATGGTACCACTGTGAGCTGTTAGTGGATTTTATTGAGATAAAATAAAATAGTAAAGTGGTTTTGTACTCCGCTCTCAGACCACAGCCCTGAGGGAACTTTCTTCACCCCGAGATACAGTTAAGAGTGGTAGTAGTAGTAGCAGTGGCAGTAATCAAATCTTTAATTTAAGCAGTAGTATCAGTAGTAGTAGTAACTAGTAGTAGTAATAGTAGCAGTATTTGTAGCAGCAGTAGTAGTATACTTGTAGTATTATTAGTGATAGTAGTCATAGTAGTAGTATAGGTAGTAATAGCAGTAGTAGAAGTAGTAGTAGTATCAGCAGTATTTGTAGCCTCAGTATACTAGCATTATGAATAGTGATAATAGTCACAGTAGTAGTATCAGTAGTATCAGTAGTAGTAGTAGTAGTAGTTTAAGTAGTAGTAGTAGACCTGTTTAAGTCCTGGTTTAAACCTGGTCTAGGTCCTGCTCTAATCCTGGTTTCTGTGATCTAGACCTGCTTCATTTGTGCCTCTGTTGTATCTAATCTGTGGGTTTTTTATCTCCTGTTTCTTCCTCAGGGAATGTGCTCTGCACATGCTCCGGATACTCCGTGTACTTCCACGTGATCTGCTCCAGCCTCACTCAGGTCCTGTTGTACAGTACACACAATAGACCCTAACACTACACATGTCAGTCACACCACATAATACTCTGCTCTGTGTAATCTGGACCATTGTACTGAGTGTGTACTATAGAAAACTGCACATGTATCAGTGTGGATATGAGGTAGGGCTGTTGGGCCTGATAACAAGTATATGTTCATATGAATACTTTAAGTATACACTGTATTCATGTTCTACAATATGATGATGTCATCATTTCAGACAGAGGGCAGGGAGCTATAGAACTCAATATAAATCTATAGAACTCAATATAAATCTATAGAACTCAATATAACTCTATAGAACTCAATATAAATCTACAGAACTCTATAAAACTCTAATTAACTCTATAGGAAATTCTCAATTTTCAAAGAAATCTTCAAACTTCTGATCCACAAATGTTTCTCCTTCTCTTTGTTTGTGATCGGCTCCACAAATATGAATCTTCGGCTCTAAAGTCCTTTCAGCTGAAACACTCATGTCGTTGGGGTTGAATAATGGCTCCACATTCTGAAGCTGTTGTGAAAAGATCATTTGACTTTTATTTATTTATACAGACAGAGAAGGAGCTGAACTTTTTGTTTCATGTTTCATGTGGACAGGCTCATTCAGGGCACAGGTCGAGCTCTGCTGGTTTTGCCCCTTTGCCCTCATGATGAGCAGATATTTTAGGTTTGATATTTGCCCCGTGAAAACAGCACATGTGTAAAAGTGTTTCGAAGCGTCTGTCTGAAGCGTTCATTCACAGGCCCATCTTCTGTTGTACTTCACCGGAGTCTGACCTGTGTTTATGTTATGTAAAATGTATAGAAATATGCAAATATCACATGTACTCAATTACCTGTACTCATTTATGCCAAGGACTAAACCAGGTCTACAACTGGTCTAGACCAGCACCAGTCTAGGTTTATAACAGGACGACATTAGAACTCAAACCAGACTAAACCAGGACTAAACCAGAACTAAAGGTTTTACAAGGGGCATACTCCACACAACCCATCTAGACCAGAAATAAACCAGAACTGAACCAGGACTAAACCAGGACTGAACCAGGACTGAACCAGGACTGAACCAGGACTGAATCAGGACTAAACCAAGGACTGAACCAGGATTAAACCAGGACTGAACCAGGACTGAACCAGGACTAAACCAGGACTGAACCAGGACTAAACCAGGACTAAACCAGGACTGAATCAGGACTAAACCAGGACTGAACCAGGACTGAACCAGGACTAAACCAGGACTGAACCAGGACTAAACCAGGACTGAACCAGGACTGAATCAGGACTAAACCAGGACTGAACCAGGACTGAATCAGGACTAAACCAGGACTGAACCAGGACTAAACCAGGACTGAACCAGTACTGAGCCAAGAATAAACCAGGCCTGGATTATTTGTTAAAATTTGGTGTTTTGGTTCTCAAGACGAGAACTGGACCAGAACTGGACCAGAACTAACCCAGGACTGTTGCCTAAGGTCCACTCACCGGTCATGTTGATGTTCTGCTCGCACGAGAACCAGATCCCAGTGTGGAACTTCCTCATCACGTACTTGTCCTCTCCGGTCTCCCAGATGTACTGCACGAGGCGCGAGTCGTTGATGTTGGAGCTGTTGAAGCGGATACAGAACGCCTGCCTCGTGGTCACGGGCCCGGTACAGAACGGCTTGACCACCTTCCGCGTGCCCTCGCACCAGTAGCTCGTGGTGAGCGCGGACACGGCCAAGAACAGCGCCACGAAGTTCAACGTGAGAGCCAGAGACGCCCTGCGCCGCCGATCTATACCCATAGCGCCAACAGGACTGGACCGGGACTAGACCGGGACTAAACTGGGACTAAACTGGGACTAGACCAGAACTTGACCGGGACTAAACCGGGACTAGACCAGAATTTGACCGGGACTAAACCGGGACTAGACCAGAATTTAACCGGGACTAAACCAGTACTAAACCAGGACTAAACCTGAACTAGACTAGAACTAAGCTAAGACTAAACCAAAACTAGACCGGGACTAAACTTGGATTAAACCAGAACTAGACCGGGACTAAACTAGAACTAGACCGGGATTAAACTGGGTCTAGACCAGAACTCGACAGGGACTAAACCCAGACTAAACCAGTACTAGGACAGGACTAAACCTGAACTAAACCAGAACTAGACTAGAACTAAGCCAGGACTAAACCAAAAAGAGACGGGGTAGGCTACTAAACCAGGGCTGAACAAGGACTAAACCAGAACTAGACCGAGACTAAACCAGGAAGAGCAGGTCTCAATCAGGACTAAACCAGGACTGAACTAACTAACCAGACCAGACTAGAGCAGAATTAGACCGAGTATAAACCCAGGACTAAAACAGGACTAAACAAGGTCAGAACAAAATCAGAACTAGACCGAGACTAAACCACGGACTAGACCAGGACTCGATCGAGACTTAACCCAGGATTAAACCAGGACTGAACTAGACTATACCAGAACTACACCTGGAGCGACAGGGACGCTCTCCGCCGCCGGTCTAACCCCATAGCGGGCGCAGAGATGAGCGGAGCCCGGGGGAGAAAGCGTTGCGCACGGTGAAGCTACGGAGGAGTTTAAAGAATCCGCTTTCGGTCAGACACGGTACCGGTGCGGGGAGGTCGGGGTCACTTCTCCGGTTATACTTAAATCCTCATAATTCGGTTACTCCCGTTGACCATATCCGCGGCTAATTACGCACTGGCACCGCTCCTCTGCACGCGCGCTCCGCTCACTCGCATCTGCCGCTCGCGTCTGCCGCTCGTCAACTCCGCTGCGTCTCGTTTTGTACTCCGCCCCCCTCCCCTCTTCTCCCCCCTTCCTCCCCTCCCCGGCCCGCACGTCCCCTATCCCCCCCCCACCCGGACGCCACCTTAGCACCGGCACCGGATCGCGCGGGCGGCACACACTCTCGTGCACGGCGTCTCTGCTCCCGTGACCCGCTTTTATCCCAGTCGTTCCAGTTTTGTGGCTAAACAGATGATTACCGTAAAACAGCTGCTCGCCCGTACGCTCCGGTTTAAGCGCGTGTCAGGAGAGATTACACGCGCCTCGGAGGGATTTGGGCTAAAAGAATCGGATCTTTATGATTCATTGTTTTGGTTTATTCTAAATCTGTTGGTCAAACGCGGCTACAGGAGGTTTGTATGTGAGGGGGAAAGGACAGAAACGAGTTTTGTCAGCTCGGATTTAAACACAATGTAACTTTTCGGTTGGGGGTCCGTCACCTGCTTGTTTCTATGGATATGTCATTGATCTGCCTGAAATGTTCCACAGTATGACTTTAAACAGCTCTACTTTACATTTATTCAATTACAGGTGGTTTTATAGCTCAAAAATACCTAGAAAAACAGACATTCTGACTAAGCAGGGTCGCCTCTCCACAGATCTGACCTGTAACTTGGTCTGGTTTGATCTCCATGAAGATAGAAAGGTGTAATGCCATACTGTGAAACATTCCAGACAAAGCAGTAACACCTCCAGGGAGAAAAGTTACGCTAAAATTCTATAAATGTCAGTTACACATTTTTTTTTAATGAACCAAAAACAATACTTTCTCATACATCACAAACCAGTCTATTCTAAGCACACACACACACACACACACACACACACACACACACACACACACACACACACACACACACACACACACACACACACACACACACACACACCTCCATAGCTATTAATAGTGTGAATGTCATTGCAGCTGTTCAGGTGGTTGTGTTCTTGAGTTTATAATTGGTTTGGAGTCAATCTATAATATCCATCATTCCCCATACAGCCCATTGGATCTGAGCGCCTGCTTGGTCTGCGCGGCTGTGAAAATGAGCCGCGTTTCTGCTCCAGTGAGGACCATGACGTGACCACCTCCTGAAGGCACCTCCACACTCCTGTTGTCATTATGTGAGACCGGGCTTCATCAACACAACTGCAAATGACAAAAGAAAATGGACACGTTATAGGAGGCTGACACATGCACAATGTATGGTATAAATGTGAGTGTGAGTTGATTTTGGTCAGATTGCCATTTCTTCTTGAAGGTTCACTATGTAACTTTCTGTTTATGGGTCTGTCACCTGCTTGTTTCTATGGATATGTTATTGTTCTGTCTGGAATGTTCCACAGTATGATATTAAACAGCTCTACTTTACATTTATTCAATCACAGATGGTTTTATAACTCAAAAATCCTTAAAGAAACAGGCATTCTGACTGTGAGCGGGGTTGGTTTCTATGATTATAGAAAGGTTTAACACCAGAAAAGTTACACAATACAACTTTAAAGCAAAATTATGTAATGCAAACACTTTTTTTGGAGCTTTCTTCCATAGTATTCTCTCATCAAAACCATTCCTGACGAGGTTTTAGATGTCATCATCAATACCATTTGCACCAAAATAACCAGGTGACTTTTCTGGTACTGAGGGTCCAGAAAAGTACCAGAAAACCAGACCAGAAAAGTACCAGAAAAGTTACATACAAGTGAACTTTTAATTGATATAATTTTTAGCAATCAAATTTGTTTTCAGAATTTCAGAAAAAAAAAAAAAGTACAAAAAATGTATCTCATTATGGACGTTTTTATTGCTCTAAAAAATCTTGGAAAACATGTATCGTGAGTTCTAGCATTTCCACTGACCTGACTCGTAACTTGGCTTGGGGATGCCACCTGCTTGTTGCCACCAGAAATGTTACACGGAGCTGCTTTAATAAAGTAATAATAACATTTCAGTACCATGGACAACACCACACAGCAGTTACCACAGAAACGGTTCACTCAGTCACCAGTTTGTCTTTGTATCTGCTTGTCTCCACGGAGATGTATTTGCTTTGCCTGAAATGTTCCACAGTAGACTTGCATTTAATCAGTGATATAATCTGAAGAGGTTTACATCTCCACTAGCCTGACTCGTAACTTGGCCTGGTAGAAGACATAAGACATGCCACCTGCTCTTCTCTATGGAGATGTTGCCCTCCAACCCACCAGAAATGTCACACAGAGCTGCTTTCATAAAATAATTACATTTTAGCACCACACAACAGTTACTGCAGAAATATTTCACTCAATTACCGGTTTGGCTTTGTATCTGTTGGTCTACATGGAGATGTAATTGCTTTGCATGAAATGTTCCCCCGTATCGCATTTACCTCGTATTTAGTTAATCAATGATAACATGCATCTTTACTCACTGAGCGGGCTTACATCTCCACTGACCTGACTCGTAACATGGCCAGGTGGAAAGCATGCCACCTGCTCGTCTCCATGGAGATGTTGAAGCTGCTTTAAAGGGTCCATATTATGCTATTTTTCTGATCTCATCACAAACAGACCTAGAGTTGTATTTTGTTTCATTCACACATGTTTAACACACAAACCCTGCAGATTTAGGCTGAGCTCTTCTCACATACAGAAAATACTTCACCTTGTGATGTCATGTGATGATACAGGAAGTGCTCCACTTTGTTTTTAAACTCCACACACCTTCACTAGAATCATTTGGGTCATTTCAGCTCTGGAATTGCCAATCACTACTGAACTAATCTCTACTGGTAAAAGGAGCTGTTCACTTGAAAACAACCACTACATGACATCACAAGGTGGAGCAGAGCATTTTGAGCTTTGGAGATAATAATATTAATAATAATAATAATAATAATAATAATAATAATAATAATAATAATAATAATAATAATATATCTGTATTTCAGAACAACATTCTAACATGTTTTAAAGCTCACAAGAGTCAGTTTTGTGCTATAGGACCTTTAATGAAGTCATTATGTTTCAGCACCATGGACAGTACCACAGTAGAAGAGCTGTACCTAATAATGTGTCCAGCAGGCGTCACCGATATGGCAGAGTTTATATAAATATTGTCCAGTGCTGAATGAATGTAATGAATGAGTGCGCCTGGGGAAAGTGCAGCTCTGCGCTCTGAAGCCACCGCGCACGGACGGTTTATCAGACCACAAACAGATAGCAGCGCTCATAATGACATCCTGAGAACGGAGAGAGGGAGGAGGGGAGGAGGAGAGACAGAGAAAGTTGTTCATAATGATATCCTGAGAACAGAAAGAGAGAGAGAGAGAGAGAGAGAGAGAGACTGTTGTTCATAATGATATCCTGAACAGAGAGAGGGAGAGGGAGGGAGGGAAGGGAAGGGAAGGAGTGAGTGAGAGAGAGAGAAATGGGAAGGGGGTAGGATTGCTTATAATGATATCCTGAGAATGGAGAGAGGGAGGGCGTGAGAGAGAGAGAGAGAGAGGAGGGAGGAAGACAAAAAGAGAAGGAGGGAGGTGGGGAGGAAGAGGATGGGAGGAAGGGAGGGAGGGAGAGGGGTTGAAGGGAGAGGAGGGAGAGGGAGAGATAAACTGTTGTTCATAATGATATCCTGAGAACAGAGAGAGGGAGAGGGAGGGAGAGAAGCAGTCAGGGTGGGAGGACAAAAGAGAAGGGAGAGAGACAGAGAGAGAAAGGGGAGTGAAAGAGAGGGGAGAGAGGGTGAGCGAGAAAGTCAGAAAGAGAGAGAAAGAAAAGACTGCTTACGATGATGGGGAACAGGAGAGGAGAGGAGGTGGGGGGAGGAGTGGGAGGGAAGGAAGGAGAAGGGGGAGAGTGAGATGAGGGGGGAAGAAGAGAGGAATGGGGAAGAGGTGAGAGAAAGAGATAGGGGATAGAAATAGGAGGCAACCATGGACACAAGGAGGGAGAGAGAGAGAGTGGAGAAAGAGGGGAAGAGAGGAAAGGAGGGGAGCAAGAGAGGATGAGAGAGAAGAGGAGGAGAGGGGAAAAGAGAGGAGCAAGAGGGGAGGGGGAGTGAGAGGAAGAGGGGAGACGGCGATGAGGGTTAGGGCTATGGAGGGTGAAGAGAAGAGGGTGTAGAGGAGCAGGGAAGAGGAGCAGGAGAAAGAAGGGAAAGAGAGGGCTGGGAAGCGAAAAGAGAAGCAATAGAGAGACAGAAAGAGGGAAGAGAGGGGAGAAAAGAGAGAGATATAAAAGAGAGAAAGATATAATACAGAGAGGGAAGAGAGAGTAAAGGAAAAGGGGTGAGAGAGAAAGAGAGACTGCAGTCAGGTGAATGGACAGTTTTCCATCAGCGACACACAAATCTAAACAGACAGGCCAAACGTGCGAGCAACCTGAACCTCCAGCCTGCCCCGCGCCTCCTATTTTCAGTCTGCGATTTTCATTCGAATGACCCCCCCCCCCCCCCCCCCACCCGCTCCAGGAAGAGGAGGAAGAGGAGGAAGAGGAGGAGGAGAGATAGGCGTTCATTAGAATCTCTCATGAAAAGGAAGAGGGAAGAAAGCAGCAGTTTACAGTTTAGAGGAAAGAGTTTTACAGGAATGTCAGGTGTAAAATTGGATTATTCTCGATAAAAACTGTATGTGTTTGTATCGTGATTTTGGTGGAAGTTGTGTAACAAAGTTCAAACTTTAAGGCTCAGTCATTTTTAGGCTTTTTAAAATATTAACCTAATACTAAAAGCTCATATGTGGGGATTTTAAAGATTAGATTTTAAAGGGACAGTCTAAATATACAATAGTAAAATGGGAGGGCATCTGACACACTGGGATATAGGAGGTTGGGAGGGCATCTGATATAGAGGGATACTGGATGAGGGGATGACATCTAACCAATAAGGATATAGGAGTAGAAGGACGGGAGGGCATCTGACACACAAGGACATATCAGGATGAGAGCATGGGAGGGCATCTGACACACACAGGAATATACAGCAGGAGGATGGGGGCATTTAACGCACAGAGATACTGGAGGACGAGGGGCATCTGACACACAGGGCTATAGGAGGATGGGAGGGCATCTGACACACAGGCATATATATAGTAGGAATATGGTAGGGCATCTGACACACAGAGATATACTGAAGGAATATGGGAGGGCATCTGACACACAAGCATATATAGTAAGAGGATGGGAGGGCATCTGACACACAGGCATATATAGTAAGAGGATGGGAGGGCATCTGACACATAGGGATATCCAGTAGGAGTATGGTAGGGCATCTGACACATGAGGCTATAAAGCAGCAGGATGGGAGGGCATCTGGCTCACACAGCTCTATAGCGCGCCTGTCATATATTGATACAGTGCTGTTTGCCCTGTAGCCTGCGCGCCGTAGATCCTTTGAGATTAAAACCATCATTCTTCCAGTGCACCCGCCCCCCTGCTGTGACGGGACCCCCCACCCAGCACCCGGCACCCAGCACCCACCCTTAAACCCCCACCCCACCCACCCACACGCACCCCTCCCCCCTCCCCTCATACACGGATACACCCGGCAACACAATAGATAACCACACAATCCTGCTTCATAAATAATACTGGGGCTGGTGTGTGTGTGTGTGTGTGTGCGCGTCAATGTAAAAGGCCATACAGCAGATCAATATTACATCTGTGTGTGTGTGTGTGTGTGTGTGTGTGTGTGTGTGTGTGTGTGTGTGTAGGGGCGGGTATCCATCAAACTGTGGGGACTACAATCTGTACACACTCACTCACATCAGGTCCCCGTGACGTAAATCCTTCAATGTAAGAACGACAGCAGTGTAAAGTTCAGATCTGGGTGACAGAGGTCGGAGTTACTCTTCTATGAGCATACACAAACATATACTCAAATATATATGGATGACATCTGATGACGGAGCAACTATAACTACTTAAGTACCTTTTTTATCTAGCACTCCAGAGATAAAGGGACAGAGGCAGATGGTTCCAGTGACAAGGTTTCTCGTGTTGGACTCTGCAGAGGAGCACAGTTTCAGTGCTGTCTGATGGAAGGGATGGCATCTGGGGCACTATGAGGGTCTGCATTGAGCTGGAGGCTGTTGTCACTTAACCATGGCCTTATCTGAGACAGGCAGCTGGTCTGTGGCTCACTTTGTGGGTCTCAGAGGACTTAAATGAGCAGTAAAGCTGCAGATCATCAGCAAATAAGTCATAAGAGACATCAGTGAACTGCTGGATTATCTGACAGAGAGGGAGGACATACAGTAAGAACAGGAGTGGGTCGAGGACAGAGCCCTGTGGCACATAGATCAGCAGCCTTTGACATTTTTGGATGACTGACACACTGAAGCTTCTGCCTTCCAGATATGAAGAGAATCACCTCAACACTGGTCCTGACATCCCGACTAGGCCCCACAGCCTGTTTCTCATGATGTCATGATGGACTGTGCCAAAGGCAGAGGAGATCCAGCTGGACAAGCACAGGACACAGCTCTGAGTCAGCCCACAGGATCATGTCACTGGACACTTTCAGTAGTGCAATTTCCAAAACCCTGACTGCAAAGATCATATGGGTCTGTGTATGTAAGCTGTTTGTAAAGCTCCAAAAAATCAATTTTGCACAATACTTCCTCTTTAAGGTTGGGATTTAGATTAAGATTAGAACAATAGTGAGTATGTGACTAAGTTTTTCCTGTATCCATGGAGACCGTGCAAGACGCTAGGTAAGGAGCTAGCTTTGGACATTTGAGCTGCTTCAGATTTTTTACACCATATGGCAGCAAATGTGGCAGAAGACTTTCAGAGGAAATACTTTGAGGGAATGAACACAAGGGACTGTTGGACTGTGTGAAATTAACTTTTTGTTTTTCTCTATGGAGACTGTGCAAGAGACATGGACATTTGAGATGCTACAGGCTTTTTACACTGTATGTGGCAGCAAATGTGGCAAAAGACCATCCAGAGGAAACACTTTGACAGAATGGACCATTTCATCACCAACCGAAACCCCAGAGCGAAGTAAGAATGAAGGCTTTCCTGTTCCTGCTCCCCCTGGAGGCTGCTGTGATGTTTCTAGACACAGAGTAGGGACACTTTTGGCTCTTCCACAAAATCTGCTGACCCTCCCTGACCAGTCCGCTTGTTAAACTGCCCTGCAGCAAAACTTGAATTTCCCTCAGGATTCATAAAGTATCTCTTTCTATGGTTAAGGTTGGGGTCAGTCTCCAGGAAATGAATGGAAGTCAAAATAATGTCCCCAAGAACATGAAAACCCAGCATGCGTGTATGTCTATGTATGTTACTATGTGTTCTGTGTTGGACACACTTGAGTGCTGTTTACGTGTGTGTGTGTGTGTGTGTGTGTGTGTGTGTCTGTGTCTGTGTGTGTGTGTGCGTGTGTTCCTTTATGTTCTGTGTTGCGACACACTTGAGTGCACTTTACATGACTGTTGAATGGATGGGGGAATGTAACAGTAGAAGTGGCTCACTACTGAAGTGCTGATGTTGCAGTGTCAGAATCATTAAAAACTCATTATAAACGCTACATGATTCCTCTTTTTCATGTCAGGAAAGTTATTGAAAATATACTTCACTGGTAATTCTATTCATACGACATTATGGTAAAAAAATCACCAATTAAAGGTTTACTATGTAACTTTTCTGGTGGAGAATTGAACACCTGTCTCCATGGAGTTTTCATTGCTTTGCCTGGAATGTTCCGCAATGTGGCATTAACAGTGGTCAACTGGACACTGTTTTTGCAATCAGTGGTATCTCTTACTTTTAGCAGGTTCACCTCTCCACAGACCTGGCCCAGCTTGTCTCCATGGTGATTCAGAAGTTTAATTGCCTGGGATCCAGAATACACACTTCTCCAATACTTTATGAAGAGAGTTTGTTCACCAGTGAATCTCCCCAAGTTCAGAGAGGTGTGATTGACGGGTGGATTAGCTGATCCGGGACATACATGGTCCACTGAATCGGAAATAATAATAATAAAAAAAAAAAAAAAAACATTGGTAAAAAATATATTGGAAAAAAATATCACAGGGGACTAAAAGACAATGCGGATTTCTGCAGAATCAATGAACCACTAAACTCATCTTAAGGGAGAGAAATGTGGTTCCAATCTGTATAAAAAAAAGAGCGATCAATCTGGATTTGTCAGACAATAAATGTAATGATATATGGTGGAAATTTGACCGTACTAGTATATCATATAACATATGCTGTGCAGGATGAGTTTAAAGGTTCACTGCGTGTTCCACAAGATGGTGTTAAAACTTATATAAGATGCATTTGTTCAATTATAGCTGTTTTTATTGCTCAATATATACCTTTAAAAACATGCATTCTTACTGTGAATAGCATCGCCCCTTCACAGATCTGACCTGTAACTTGCCCTGGTGGTGGTGGAGACTGAAGTTTAATGCCATACTTTGGAATATTGGAGGTCAAGCAATGACATCTCTGTGGAGACAAGTAACTGATGGGCCCTCTCTACCAGAAAAGTTACACAGTGCACCTTTAACTTGAATCTAACTAACTTGAATCTCCATGAAGGCCAAGTTACAGGTCAGATCTTTGGAGAGGTGACCCACTCCCTGAAGGAATAAATGTTTTTCAAGCTATTTGGAGAAATAAAAACGCCTCATGGAACTGATGCATAAAAGATATATTCAATGCCACACTGAAAATCTCGATTTCTGATGTTTCCGTGAATGCCACCCAAGCCCACACTAGATTTTTATTTTTTTTATTATTAATTCAGCTTCTGCACCTGACATGTTTGCAGTTTTTCCAGCATTTTCTCCTGTTTTTATTGCACCATCCCTGCGTTACAGCACCTGTCTCGGCCCATCCTTCCCCTCTTGATCTATGCTGTGACTTTCCATTATAAAAAACACCTTCTTCTCTCCGGCGTAGCGTTCAAGGACACACCGTAGATTCTGGTGGCAGTGATGACCCAGCCAGGCCCCGATAAAACTAGTTTAGTGTCAGGCACAAATACTATTCTTAAGGCGGACCAGATTTTTTAAGGCAGACTTGAATTCTTAAAGATCCTATATTATGCAAAATTGATTCTTCTGAGCTTTAAGTCATGTAATAATGTTACCTCCAGAAAAAAAACAAAAACAAAACATACATAGAGTTGTGTTTTGTTTGATTCACACATTTGAGTAACCTTTATTATTAGGATGTCTACATCCCCAAAGCTCAAAATGCTCTGTTCCACCTTGTGATGTCATGAAGCTATGTTCAGTATATTGAAAATTCCAGGGCTGAAATTATCCAAGTGATTCTGTGGAAGGTGTATGGACTTTAAAAACACAGTGGAGGACTTCCTGTATTATCACATGACATCAGAAGGTGGAACAGAGTGTTTTCAGTGTGAACATGTGAATGAAACAAAACACAACTCCAGGTGTGTTTGTGATGAGGAAACAACATTAGAACATGGACTAGAAAATAGTGTAATATGGAACCTTTATGGCATTTTTTTGTGTTTGGTCCAGAAGGATATACGGGCAAAGAAAGGGCAGAGGATTTTCTTCATACTGGGTACATTTCAAAATCAGATCACAAGAATAATCAGATGTTCCACAGTGTGACATTAAAAAGCTCTTACATTTATTCAATTACAGGTGGTTTTATAGCTCAAAAATACCTTGAAAAACAGGCATTCTGACTGTGAGCGGGGTCACCTCTCCACAGATCTGACCTATAACCTGGTCTGGTTTGGTCTCCATGAAGATAGAAAGGTTTAATGCCATACTGTGAAACATTCCAGACAAAGCAATGACATCTCCACAGATAGAAGCATTTGACGAACCCTCCACCAGAAAAGTTACACAATGCACCTTTAACACCGCACACCGCATTCATTCAAGTGTCTTGCCTAAAGACACAATGACCGATCCTCTAATCTTCAGTTTGGAGGACCACATTGCTAACCACAGAGCTACTGTCTTACGCATTTTGTCTTTCATTAGTGTGTCCTTTTTTGTATCATTTTTCTAGGGTGTGAACAACTCCAAAAGAAAAGGAATAAAAGAATCGGGGGATCTCCAACAGCGAGATAACTGTAATCTAGTTCAAATTAGTCAGTAATGAGTCCAGCTAATTATCTTGGTGATTGCAAAAGCTTATTTTGGGTTTTGTTGCATCTTTCCACCGTTTATTTGTTAAAGCTACAGTGTATAACTTTCTGGAACTGGCATATGGAAGTAGAAATTTAAAGATGCATTGTGTCATTTTTCGGGTAGAGGGTCCGCCACCTGCTTGTCTCCATGGAGATGCTATTACTTTTCTGCAGTGTGGCTTAAACGTATCTATCGTTCATTTCATTCAATTATGGTTGTTTGTACTGCTCAAAGAACACGCACAGCTACAGTCAGCGGGCTCTCCTCTCCATAGATCTGACCGGTATCGTGGTCTGGTAGCATCTTCCACTTGTTTCCATGGAGATTGTTAAGTTTAATGCTATACTGTGAAACATTCCAAGCAAAGCAAATACCTCATCATGGAAACAAAATTGTAGGCAGACCCTCCACTACTGCTAAAGGAACATCTCCATGGAAACAAGCAGAAGGACGCCCTCCTCCAGGCCAAATATGAGTCAGGTTTGTGGAGATGCAAGCCCACTCACAGTAGGGACACATGTTTTTTTAGCTCAATAAACAACAACACACAACCAAACTGGAAAAACCCCAAAACAAAAAAAAAAACAAAAAACAAAACAATGTATATTTTAGTTTATTTTTTGTCTAAAAAGTTACATACTGTGGCTTTAATATAATGACCTGGGGAGGTGTGTTCGAGCGTATCATTGGTCATTGTGACTCTAGTGTAACTGGTATTTGACCTTCACGTTTTTGTCACAGGCCACTGTCATTTAACTGGATGGGAAATCAGTTACTACAAAAATATGTTAGCTGCAAAAATGACAGCTGCAAGAAAAAAAAAAAATCTGTCTTTTCAAGAAACTAATCGAGTAATGGGCAAATGGAGTAATGAGGTAATGGGTAACGGAGTAATGAAGTAATGGAGCAATGAAGTAATGGAGCAATGGGGTAACAGAGTAATGAAGTAATGGAGCAATGAAGTAATGGAGCAATGAAGTAATGGAGCAATGGGGTAACAGAGTAATGAAGTAATGAGGCAAGGGCACAATGGGGTAATGGAGTAAAGGGGTAATGGAGTAATGGAGCAATGAAATAATGGGGTAATGAAGTAAAGGGGTACTGAAGTAACAGGGTAATGTAGGAAGTGGGATAATGGAGTAATAAAGTAAAGGAGCAATGGAGTAATGAATTAATGGTGTAATGGGGTAATGGAGTAATGGGATAATGGAGGTGCACAGTTCTGTTCTTTCCAAAATCTGTTGTAGTTCAAGAAA
Source organism: Taenioides sp. WSHXM2023 (assembly GCA_029959045.1). Taxonomy (NCBI): domain Eukaryota; kingdom Metazoa; phylum Chordata; class Actinopteri; order Gobiiformes; family Gobiidae; genus Taenioides; species Taenioides sp. WSHXM2023. The sequence goes on along the minus strand of CM057104.1, from coordinate 23,546,106 downwards.
AAACACTGTCTAAATGTTTTAAAGGTCCTACATTACACAAAATTGACTCTTGTGAGCTTTAAGACAAGGTACAATGTTGTTACCTCCTCAAAAACAAACATGGAGTCGTGTTTCATTCTCATTCTCACATGTTTGAGTAATCCTTTATTATTAGTCTGTCTACATCTCCAAAACTCAAAATGCTCTGTTCCACCTTGTGATGTCATGAAGTGGAGGTTTTTAAGTTAACAGCTCCTTTTACCTTTAGTTCAGTAGAGACTGGCAGAGCTGAAATAATCCAATTCTAGTGAAAACCTGTGTATGGAGTTTAAAAACACAGTGGGGCACGTCCTGTAATTACCACATGACATCACAAGGTGGAACAGAGTGTTTTCTGTTTGAGAGAAGAACTCAGCTTAAATCTGCAGGGTTTGTGAGTTAAACATGTGTGAATGAAACAAAACACAACTCCAGGTGTGTTTGTGATGAAGAAACTGGACACTCAAAGACACTTTACAGATCATTATTCTTTCACTCCACACTTGGTGGTGGTGAGCTACTATTGTAGCCACAGCTGCCCTGGAGCAGACTGACAGAAGTGAGGCTGCCAATCTACACCATCGGCCTCTCTGATCACCACCATCACTCATGCACACACCACACACAATGTGGGTGAAGTGTCTTGAAAACAACTACAGTTTTTGGCACTGGCGCCCCACTGTGGCACCTGATTTTCCCAGTGTCACTCATCCAAGTCCTAACCAGGCCCGACCCTGCTGAGCTTCTGAGATCTGACGAGATCAGGCTTTGACAAGCTGCTATGGCCACATAAACCATAAAATAACCATTACACCTCATCATAGTTTTTTTTTTTTAAGATCATTCGATCACTAACCAAGACTACCCATTATTCATTTATTCCCTCATACGTTTACTGGTACTTCATTTTCCTGATGGGTCTGTGTGTTCCTGTCACAGCTCGTCCCGTGTGGATGTGAGGAAGTGAAATACGAAGCAGAAGGCAGGGCCAGTCCCACAGACCTGCTGATATACGGCTCTTTACCGACTTTACCGCTCCTGTCAATCACCATCACGTTAGAATCCTGCTGAGTCGGAACTGTACGTGTAAAAGACACTGGACACTTTATTAGGTACCCCGGTTTACACACTGTTATGTGGAAGTGATAAAAGCTTCATGATTAATGATGTTTGACAAGGTTGATTTGACTTTTTTATGCCTGATTTATTCGTTTCCATAATTTTCTTGAGTAGTACTTTCACCAGGACATTTTGAGTTTTATTTGAGTAATAAAATGAATGCATACTTTTTACTTCTGCTTGAGTAATGTTATTTAAAAGGAAGGTATGTAGTCCGTGCTCTAACTGGCTTAAAGGTGCACTGTGTAACTTTTCAGGTAGGGGGTACGCCACCATGGAGATGCTATCGCTTTGTCCGTAATGTTCTACAGTATGGTGTAAACATATGGGTGTTTTTATTACTCATACATTCCTTTAAAAACCTGCATTCTGGGGGGTCACCGCTTCACAGATCTCAACTGTAAATTGGCCTAGTAGCTTGTCTCTGTGGAGATGGATGTCATAGTCTACCAGGAATGTTACACAGTGCACCTTTAAAAAAAACAACTTACTACAATCACATCTGAACCTGTGTTGCCAGAGATCAGAGAGAGGCATTTTAGATTTAAACCAACTGGATTTCAGCATTGAAATGAGAGAGTCATGTGAGGCTCATTCTGCTTTCTGATTGGATAATCGTCTTGAGAAACAACACACCAAAATATAACATAAACTTGTCCATCACGTTTAATGTTTTTGTAATTAAGACTAAATCTGGCTCTCTTCCTTTTTGGCATGAATCTTGATAAGTTTAACACCTGCTTATCTCCATGGTGAAAAGCAGGCCAAATTAAAGGTTGGATCTGTGGAGAGGCAAGCCAGCTCACAGTAATAATGCATGTTTGCAATGTACTTTTGGAAAATAAAAACACCCTTAATTGACTAAATGCGAGATTCATTCTAATATATCATACTGTGGAACATTGCAGACAAAGCAAATAACATCTGGAGGCAAGCAGGTAGTGAACCCCTCAACCAGAAAAAGTGAGTGAGTGAGTTAGTTAGTTAGTCCACACCTGAGGATCATTACGTTATAATTTGGGCATTTTAAATCACAATACTGATCTAAAATGATAGATTAGTAAAAAAAAATGAATAAAAGAAACACGTTCTCTGACTTCCATGCACGAATCACTCCAAATACAACGTAAAAGAGAAGGAAACAACATGGTGAAAAGCTCTGAAAAATCCACTTCAGCTTCAAATAAATATTGTGGCAGCTCAAGAGATGCAGCCGAGAGATAGAACAAGATGCATCTGAAGTGAGCATTGTGTACACTTCAGTGCGTTTGTTTGTGCGCTTGTTTTTCCTGATTGCGTTAAAGCTCGTAAAAGTGAAATAGGGTTTGGTGGGCTGGAGAGTCAGACAGCGGCGTGAAAATTACGATGGTCACAATAGAAACCCGTGCTCTTCACCTCCCATATTTACAGTTCCACATGACTCGCTCGATCTCCTCTGCGGTAGTAACTAACGCGAGGATGACAGATGCCCTGCCACACTTGCTCATTTGCATAATTGCTTACGGCCGAGTCAGCGCTCCCCACACAAATATTAGGAGAGATAAAGTACTTTCTGAAGTCCGAGTGAAGATATTGATACTTTGCTTTCAGTTTTCAGACTTGTATCATCATAGTAACTGCTGAACATTCCGCCAGTAGAGATGCATGTGGAACACATTCTATAGACAAGTATCTATAGAATGTTGGAGATTTTTCTAGCTTTCCTTTTCCAAGTCATCAATGTTTATCATTTGACCCTCACCAGCTCAAATCTCAAATCTGTCCCTGACCTTATGACCTCCACCCCCACAGAGAGCGTCATGGAGACAAAACTCAACATTTTCTAGAAGCAAGAGGTTACATGCAACAAAGCTAATACGCACTTCTCCATGGAGATATTCATGGAGACCAAACCAGACCAAGTAACAGGTCAGATCTGTGGAGAGGTGACCCCGCTCACAGTCAGAACGCCTGTTTTTCTAGGTATTTTTGAGCTCTAAAACCACCTGTAAATGGATGAATGTAAAGTAGAGCTGTTTAATGTCATACTGTGGAACATTCCAGGCAGAGCAATGACATCTCCATAGAAACAAGCAGGTGACCAACCCCCAACTAGAAAGTTACACAGTGCACCTTTAATGTAATTGAAAGGAGAAAACGTTAAATAATGCACAAAGGACAGACACAAAAATGAGAGAAACTATATCATATGTAAAGGAGCTGCAAGAAACACAAATGTTCAAATCATTTCATATTGTCACATAAAGCTTTTGTCACTTTAGACTTGCTCACAGTGGGACAAGGAAGCACAACTTTCACTCAAGTAAGAGTACTATTACACTGTACAATACATTACTTCAGTAGGAGTAAAGGTATGTTGCAAGAAAAGTACTCTGAAACATACAATTTCTTGAAAGTGGGACTAAACACCTAAACTCCACCCAGAACCACATTTCAAATAGAGCTGCTAAAATGGGCATGACCTAGACTCAATAGTCAATACCAATTCCAACACCATGATGATAAAAAACACTATTTCTTTAGATAAGAGAAAGTGATTTTCCATCGTAGTACTTTTTTTAAATGGTAGTACTTTCTTTTCTATTCCCATGTGGTTCATTTCTGTCCTGTGAATGGGACTTTTTTTTAGTATCAATACCTACGCAAATTAGTATCTAGATTTGAACTGGTTTTAATATGGATTACTATCGAATTTCCTTACAAAAACTGCAGTGGCAAAACCTGTTGTTGTGTTCTTAGGCAGTGCAATTCACCCACATTGCCTAGTACTGTAAAGTGTCTTTTTCATTCATTCATTCATTTTATTTGTTTTGAGCAAGGTACTTTCTGGTGCTCAAAAGGAGTAGATTGAAAAAAAACTTATCGTGTCCTAGCCCAATTGTTTTGCCTTATCATGTGGCTGACACTTTTTTTTTTTCTTTGAGTGTCCAAAAAGCGCCATATAAAACTGATCCATAAACCCCAATACACTGTTTCGTTTTGAAAAAGGCGCCTTCTGTATCAAGCTGCGTTCACTACTGCCCCCAGTGGTCAGCTCAGGTACTGCTCTGTTGTAAAGATTTGACGGACAGAACAACTCAGAGGACGGACAGAAGCCTCCATGTGTATTTGTATGTTTCTAGAACGTAGAGTGTAAATGACTCTTAAGGCAACAGGAGCTCCATCAGCCCACACAGACGAGCAGAGGAGGCAGTCTGGAGAAGAATGCTTTAACCCGGGCCTATTTCTCTCACTGATAACACTTGATAAATGGAAATGGAAGAACACTCAGATGGGGCTGTCATTCTGAGCAGCAATGAGATGTGACAGGTAAATAGTATTCACACAAAGTCATATGTATATAAATAAGTAGGATATATTTACTATGCATACTGCCACGGAGCTCCTTTAAAGGTCCTATATTACGCAAAACTGACTCCTGTGAGCTTTAAGTCATGTTAGATTGTTGCTACCAAATCATAAAACATACCTGGAGTTGTGTTTTCTTTCAGTCACACTAGGGATGGAACGATTCTCAAAAAAAAAACATCAAATTGTTTGATTCTGGAGTTCCGATTCGATCCCGTGTTGATTGTTATGTGTCCCTCCATGCGCACTGTTTTGTCACTTTGGCAAAGGCAAAAAAAGGCCTGGAGTTCAGTCACTTTTTATTTTATGTTAATTGACTCAGAATTGGCATAGATACTCCAAAACTAGTGCTACTGCAATGTTTTCAAAAACACCATCTCCTCAATTTGACTTGGTAAATAACCCATTTAGACATTATTACATCTTCTAACATGTTTAGTAGTGAGAAGAGGAGAGTGTTGACTCTTCTGCAGTAGGTCGCTCTCTAGGTGCATGGGGACCCTTGCTCGTGCCCTCAGTTTGTGTAGACATCTTTACAGAGTTACTAGTGATAGCTCATCAAGATAGAAAGACACACGAGACAGGACACATGCTTAACTTCTAGTTGGTGGCCACAATGCTCGGCCGCTCTGATATGCAGGAGAGACAGGAGACTCCACCTTTATTATTTTATAACAGCACATAACCTGGCGCACAACAATACAATATAGTACCCAATACATGTAGTGGCAATCATCGCACTCTAACAGAGCGTGTTTTTATCAGGGGGAAGGGCTGGTGTTGGGAACAAGGCAGAAGTGTGTAGATACAGACATGAGAGAGTCCAGAGGAGCAGAGACTTTTAGCCATCAAAATAAATAAATACAGAAAACACTCTCCTCTCCTCTTTTCCCCACTAAACATGTTAGAAGACGTAATAACGTCTAAATGGGTTATTTACTAAGTCAAATTGAGGAGATGGTGTTTTTGAAAACATTGCGGTAGCACAAGTTTTGGAGTATTTATGCCAATTCTGAGTCAATTAACGTAAAATAAAAAGTGACTGAAAGATAAAACTCAGCTCTGTTAGAATATAGCAGCAGTGAACCTCTATAGAGCTGTTCACTTTCTGTATCTGACACAGAAAGTGACACAGTATTTTTTTTAATGATTGTGGCCTGGCTATGGGTCTATTTTAATTTATGAACTTACAATCTATTTTTTATTTAATTTAGTAAGTAATATAATATAATAAATACATAATTTATTTATTTTAAATATAAGTAATTTATTTTGGATATCTACAGTAGAAAGACTAAATGTTATGATTTATTGTTCATGCTAACAAAAGTGCTGAGCATTGATAACAATGATTTTTAATTCAATGTTAATTTTGTGTTTCAAGATAATAAATAATGTTAATTTAAAGTAGTTATGAAAATCGAAGAGAGTCCAAAATTAAAAGCTGAACTGAATCGTCCCATCCCTAATTCACACATGTTTAAGTAACCCTTTATTATTAGTCTGTCTACATCTCCAAAGCTCAAAATGCTCTGTTCCACCTTGTGATGTCATGAAGCAACAAGTTAGTGTCAAGTGAACAGCTCCTTTTACCTTTAGCTCAGTTGAGATTGACAATTCCTGGGTTGAAATGATCCAAATGATTTTAGTGAAGGTGTGTGGAGTTTAAAAACACAGTGGAGCACTTCCTGTATTACCACATGACATCATAAGGTGGAACAGAACAGTGTTTTCTGTTTGAGAGAAGAGCTCAGCCTAAATTTGCAAAGTCTGTGTGTTAAACATGTGTGAATGAAACAAAACACACTTCGGGGTCTGTTTGTGACGCCATTATAACATAGATCAGAAAATATCATAATATGAGCCCTTTAAAGAACACATCTGCTTTTGTTCTCCTTGGGGTCAATATTTCACATTTTTTAACTTAAAATAATGTCTGCAAAATATTCTTTATAAACTTCAACTCTGTTTCCAATGAGCTCCGTGAAGGTACTGAACAGAAATGGACAAACAAAATGAAACCCTCAGGAAACATGAAATCTATGGTAACGGTTTATGGGATTAAAAACTGCACAGGAGAAGTCTGGAGTTTTATATGTGACACAACAATCCAAGCAAAATATAAATGGCACTTTTTTGAGAGCTCAGAGTTAGACTTTGGATTAATGGACTAAAGGACCTCTATTTATATTATGTTATAATGTAGTTTCTTCATCGCAAACAAACCTAGAGTTGTGTTTTGTTTCATTCACACATGTTTAACACACAAACCCTGCAGATTTAGACTGAGTTCTTCTCTCAAATGGAAAACACTCTGTTCCACCTTGTGATGTCATGTAGTAATACAGGAAGTGCTCCACTGTGTTTAAACTCCATAGACCTTCACTAGAATCATTTGGATAATTCCCTCCTGGAATTGTTAATATCTACTGAAGATAAAAGGAGTTGTTCACTTGCAAAAATATATCACTACATGACATCATAAGGTGGAACAGAGGATTTTGAGCTATGGAAAGGTAGACAGACTAACAATAAAGTGTTACTCAAACGTGTGAATGAAACAAAACACAACTCCAGGTCTGTTTTTTTGGGAGGTAACATTATAACATGACTTAAAGTTCACAAGAGTCAATTCCACGTAATATTTAATGAAACCAGAGTGAATGAAACAAAATACAACTCCAGGTATGTTTTTGATGATAAGACAACAATCACACATTGCAAATTTATGGTGACTCCTAAAGTAAAGCACAAGCCCACCAAAACAAACATGGCAATGCTATCTCCAGATTGCACTTGGCTGAAGATATTCCAAGATTGATCATGCATACCTCAAGAGTACTTCACATAAATCAGTCTCTTCTGCTCTGTTAGCCATGCCTCCAGTAGAACACAAAATGATGTCACTGAAAACCATCAATATGGAAACCATCCAACCAACCATGATTGAATTATGCTCTGGAGTCCTCCACGCTGACCACCATCGCTGACCTCTCTGTCTCCTCTCATCTCCTCAGTGCAATGCAAACAGCACAAACATGTTCCTCATCTGTTCCATCTGTTTAATGCTGCGGTTTGCCAGGCACGTCTCTGTCCTGGGCGTTTGACCCCTGCGTCCCGAGCATCCTGTCCTCATATTATCTTGTTTTAGGACAGCTCTGCTCCACACTGCTCCTCTCAGACCCTCTCGCCTCTGCTCCTGCACACAGCCCAGTGAAGAGGACGTGCACCATCACATGTCCATTTGAAGGTCATCATTGCCAGATCTGTATTTGTGAATCCACGTTGTTTGTTTCGCACAAAGATTCCTCCGATCACTGTATTTTCAAGTAGGGCTGCTGGGTAATTATTCATATTTCAATCGAGATACAGAGTCAGTCAGATCAGCTTTTTAAAGACATATTGTGCTTGTGTCTGCTGTACAGTTGTAATCTATGACAGCCATGGATCATTGTTATTATTTGCACAATATTCATCTAAAATGACTTAATCAAAGAAACAAGTGTGCTAAGTTCCATGTTAGAAAACTGCGGTGCCCAATGGGAGCTGATGTCACTGGAAACGTCATCCGCTTAGAAGTTGTCAGCACCTCCGATGGATACATGCACAGAAGCAAGACGATAGCATGATGTGACATGACACTGCCGAGTAAGTACAGAGCAGGCCGTGACAGTGAAAACTGTGTTTTGAAAATAAACAATTAAAGATTCTTCAAACATGCACTCTCTCTCTCCAAATCAAACTTCAGGTGAGTAACTGGTGAGGGGAAAAAATTATAACATGGTTCAAAGCTCTGAAAAGTCCATTTTGCAGAATAGGATGGAATGGAACTCATTTAAAGTCTCTGTTGTTTATGTCAATGAAATGAGCCATTTAGATTTAGTTGAAAATGAAAAATCATTTCTATTTTGCATTGTAGCTAATCCCTATGAATGCTTATTGCAGACACTGCTGGTCACTGATTAATTATACTCATTTACATATTATATGTAGACTGAAGGAGGAAATCAGCATTGTTTTTTTTTTTAAGCTTTCCTTTGTCATAGTCTTTAATGTATTTATTACAAAAATCTCTTTTTTTAACCAGAGTTTTGTGGACTTTTTCGAAGTCAAACACCAGAGTCAAGAAAAGAAAGTAAGTAGTGAGCTGAATGTCTGAATGGCTCTGTGAATAAGGAGCGATGGAGTTCCCTGAATAGTAGTGGATGAGGACTAGAGGCTACATTCAGCCAGTGTTTAAAATTCATAGAGGGGGAAGGGCTTTTAACTCTAACTAAAAGCACAATCATTTGTTAAGAAAAGTGGCTTGACGAATCTAGAATGATGTCTCTGTATATTTTATACACTGGGAGATCATCTGGTCACCAGTCTCTCCATTGCACCACAAGCCAGAGCCAAACACGGCCGTCCAATCAGATTTGTTTATTTCAGCGGCGCATGTGAAACAATGAATCTCATTAGTCATCATCATCATCATAAAATCTAGTTTTTTAGTGCTTCACTAGTTAATTCTGCAGAAATACACCTTGTTTTTTGTCCCCTCTGATACTTTTTTTTGCTTTTTTCATCTATTTATTCTAAGAACTGGATAAGGCACTAACCCTCTGTCGAGATCGACTAGTGGCCGCTCCAGGTGTTGCAGCTCCCAGGACCCAGAAAAAATTCTCCCATGGAACACAATGCGTTTTTTATGAAATCAAACTGCCCGTGTTCTGACAGGGCATCCACAACTTTCAAAAAGGTTAGATTTTTCTCGTCACAACGTCTAAAAGTTAGCTTTGTAAGATTTAGCCTAGCTCTGAGCGTGTGCTAGGTCTGCTCTAGCAGGTAGCACTCTCATTGGTCAGAACACTACACGGTGGGCGGGGCTAAGTCAGTATTCAGGAAGAAATGTGGAAGAAAGAAACTATTTTGGCACGTCACGCCAATGAGCACAGGCCACTGAAAACAACACAACCATCTTAGGTTCATCTTGCAGATCTTATATTTCTATGCTTTTTTCCTCGTAAGCAGCCATATTTGTTTTGATACATTCAAACCATAAGTGTCCCTGATTGGCTAATCCACCTGTCAATCACACCCATCTGAACTCGGGGAGATTCACCAGTGCCCAGACTCACATCTTTAGGACGTTTTGGAGAAGTGTGTGTTCTGGATCTCAGGCTAGGGAAGAAGCAATGAAAACAGTGAATTTACCAAGAGAATCAAATACTCTGCCCCACCACCTACCAACCCCGCTCCCCTCCTACCCTCCCACACGCTCACTGTAAAAAGTCAATTTGGCAAAAATATAAAACAATCTCCAGTGGAACTACGCTTGTGTTTACAGACTTGTTGCTCCGGTGTGACCTGGCAGCCCTCCAGCCTGTGCCTGTGTATGGCGCTCTGTTGCGGGGTGAGGTCGGGGGCTTGCTCGCCCCTCTCTGGTGCTCTCCGCTCGCCTCCTCTGATTATAATGACGCTCCGCTCCGTAGCCCCTCATTTGGGGGAATGGGCTGTGATTTCAGGCCTGAAGAGGTGCGCGTGCTCTGTTGTGATGAAGGCACAATCAAGGTCAGGATTCGGAAAGTTGGGGCAGAATTTTCTGAAAACTTTTATTGAAGTTAACATCATTTATATTTAAGATTTTACTAACAATTGTATCTAATTTTGTCTCTTTTTTCTGGTTTTTAAGGAGTTTATAATTTTACTTTCTAGTTGGATGCGGGCAGCAGATATGACGTATGTAGAGGTAATCCCAGTTCTGTTACCTAGCACCCAAAATGTAAACAAGGGCCAAAACCTGTCTAAATTACAGTAGTTATGATTAGATTAACACTTATTTTCATAAAAAAGGGGGTATTTGACTTCTATGGAGTATTAACTGCTAACACATAACATATTTATATCACCATGTTACCGTTTATTGTTTTGAAAATGCATGGAATACATCTAAAACCTCTTCAGGCGTGTTTCTGATGAAGGAACAATGTTAATGTCGATTTTGCAGAATACCTCCTCTTGAAGATATCAAGTATGACTAATAAGATGAGCACATGTCTGGTAAGTCTGCTACATCTGCACTCTGCTTATCTATGTAAGTATGTGCAATGCAACCATGTGAAATCTAAGGACTTGGATGACTGAGACTGCTAAAGTGTAGGTGAAGCAGTTCTGAATAACTAAAATGAATACCTTAAAAGTCCTGTACTACACACAATTGACTCTTCTGAGCTTTAAGTCATGTTATAATGTTGTTTTTTCCCTCAAAAACAGACCTGGAGTTGTGTTTGTTTCATTCACACGTTTGAGTATCACTTTATTATTAGTCTGTCTACATCTCCAAAGCTCTAAATGCTCTGTTCCACCTTGTGATGTCATGTTGTTGTAGTTTTCAAGTCTTTAGTTCAGTAGTGATTGGCAACTCCACGGCTGAAATGATCCAAATGATTCTAGTGAAGGTGTGTGGAGTTTAAAAACACAGTGGAGCACTTCCTGTATTATCACGTGACATCACAAGGTGGAACAGAGTGTTTTCTGTTTGAGAGAAGAACTCAGCCTAAATATGGAGGGTTTGTGAAGAAAATGGATGGATGAATGGACATTGGAAAACATAAATCATGTACAGGGCCTTGAAGTCTTTCTCATTTCACTAAACTCTGAGTCTCATATGCCAGGCACATTAGTATTGATCCTGTGCTTGTGATTGGGACAAAGTGATCCTTGGGGCTTCAGAACTGAATGCATTAACACAAAATAAACGGGTTAGGAGCACAGTAATAATCTGCAGAGCCACAGTGGTCGTGGGAGCAGCTCAGAAGGAACTCTCCACTCTCAGGTAAAGAGTGATTTAGTCTGGACTGCAGAGGGTGAAGTTACACCAGGCGTTTACAGAGGTTCGTTTGCAAATGTGTATGCTCTTTGTGGTAGGAATGCCAAGCCAAGAATGGTAGTTTTACTTTCACTTTGAAAGGAACTGTGTGTAAGATTTTTCATTTCATGACCTAATATGGTGTTACCCAGCTCACGCTAGAAATAGGCTGAAGTACGTCTCTCAGTGTCGCCATATTTGTTTTGATTCATTCATTTGTGAAGTTGCTGACTTCACTTAAATGTGGTGGATGGGTTGGTAGCAGCTCACAGCCTTTGGATTATTCAGAATTTGCAGTTGTGTGGGCTAATGCTAACGCCTGTGGCTCCGGTGTTCCAAAATCTTCCCGGACTAGACAAATTGCTAAGTGGACGATAGCATTAGCATTGAACACCTCGTCTACTAATTCTATGTCTCTGCTTAAAACAGTTTTCCAGTCAGAAAGCAGAATGAGCCTCACATGACTCAGAGAACTGGTTGCCAGTTTCAATGCTGAAATCCTGTTGGTTTAAACCTAAAATGCCTCTCTCTGATCTGAATGATCACTACCTAAACCCCAGCACCTGCAGCCAGTCATGAATCAGTGGGACAATATGTGGCCTACACTCTTACAGTTTTACAGGTACCACAGTCACAACTGAACCTGTGTCACCAGAGCCTGAACCTGCAGACAGAGGACACATCCACGTTTGTCTCATTCTTCATGTGAAGCTCAGAACCTCCAGAATTCCCTCCCTGAGCTGCAGAGGTTGCACTAGCACTGATTCATGATTGGTGCAGGTGCTGGAGTTCAGGTAGAGACCATACCAGAGAGAGGCATTTGAGGTTTTTGTAATTAAGAATGACATTAGAATTGTTATCAGTAAAAGCTATATTTGAACATGTTTACCTTATATCTGGGGACACAGATAGGTCATGTTTGTTGCTGGTCAAATTTAAAATCACAATCTTACACACCGCCCCTTTAAACACAAGTCTAACGTGTATCTACTCGTTCTCGCCCTGTGCTGTTGATGCCATCTGTGCTTCTCCGATATGAGGTATTCAAATTACATCCTTACCCATCCTAGTGCCTCGTTTACGTGCATTTAGAAATCCAGTTCAAACTATAGGCCTAATCCAATTTTCCCAGCATGCATGTGGACGTGGTGTGTGTGAACAAGTCATCACTGCAGCAGCTCAGGACAATCATATTTTCCCTGATAACAGCTAAAGCATTCATCTTCTACTTAAAGGGCCTGTACCTGATTCTTTCCCATGCATTTGAGCCCCTGTACGGGTAGATTACATAAGCAGCTTTTGAGATCAAATGTGTGCACTGTGTACTGTCTACATCTACTTATCAAGTGTTTTAGTGTCTGGTAATCAGGAGCTGCACAGTTAGCATGGTGGAGTTGCTGTTAGTGTGACAATGACAGCTACAAAAAATAGCTACAAAGAAGGCACTGATCAGTAAAGCTTTTAGTCAGGTGCATGACCATATATAAACTGAAGTTATCGAAAAGGGTCAGGTTGTTAAACTTGCTCATCTCACAGCTTTGTATAATGAAACCTTAACAGAATTCAGAGAAGCAGCTGTTGCTGAGATCACAAGCCATAACCTGAGACAAAAAATTGTCAGACTGGGGTGCTTGCTTTACCTTGTACTGTTTGCGACAGCGTTCATGAAACTGTGATCAACTCTGATTTTGCACAGCAGGTCTTCATCACTGAGTTCCATAGTTTTTTCTCTATATTTTTGTATGCACTTGATTGGAATTTCTGCAAGCTATATCTGTTGCCGGACATTTGCTTCACTGTGCTACTTCTGCAGAATATGCAATAACTCCTGAACAAAACTCAAGAATGCACATGGCATTTAGGAAAAACATGTGTTTTATGGTAGCCAGAGTCCGAAGACAATTCATCAGGAATTGCATACCACCACAATCAAATGTTTGTGTTAGATTAGGTTGTGTTATGATTTTTCATATCATGGATAGCAGTAAATAGACTGAGGTGGAGGCTTCTGCTTTGAAGAACTCTGGCCAGCTGTGTAGTCTCCATCATTTTGTCATTTCTTTGGCATGTTGTCTGCTTTAGTGGTTTATTGTTGTATTACACCCATCTGAGAATCAGTGTATTCATTACAACAATGAGATAATGTGCATTGTCCATAATTTCTTCTTAACCAGCTAACTACATTGGGTTGGCCACATTAGCTAACAATCTGACAAGTTAACTAGCCAGTGTTATCAATCCAGAAGAAGTGAGCGCCTAGAAAAGGACACAATCTTCCAATAGACTCAATCTCTTTTTATAACCAGAGAAATGGATCAGTTATCTCAAAATTGTCTTTGGAGAATAACTTCTGATGGGATGTTGCATGACGGGTTAGGATGTTGGTTGGTTAGTGTGTTGGTTGGTTGTGTGTGTTTGTGTGTCTAACCTGGTTACCATAGTTTTATCTTGCACCCTGACCCCTGTCCACCTGGGGTTTTAATATTATTCACTTTTAATGTAATTCACTTCATATAGTATAGCGGTACATAAGTCAACTCTTTTAAAATATTGTTTATATGAAAAAATAACCTTAAATGATAATGCCTGAAAGTTCTGTTTTCTGCCGATTTGAGATACTGTGAAGAACTTTGGTCATACCAGCTGTTATCCTCTTGATAGAAGCGTCACTTTGGACTTAAATTGAAGCTTATAAACTTGGGGAGTTTTTCATGTACATTTAAGTCAGTGATATATGTAATAAAATGCTTGAAAATAATCACTTTTGATGACAATTTTTTTGTCTTTTGGGGGTATGTTGTTGTGATATTTGACAGTAGAAAGGCAGCAAGAACCCAGAATATTTTTTTCTGCAAGTTTCCCCTATGTGTCAGGATACACCATGCAAAATTTTAGGGTTATTTGACCATTTATACAGTTGCAGTACCTTAATATTTACAGTTACATAATTTCGCCAGCAGCTTTTCCTAAACAGGGTGTTTTTTGGGCCCTGAGACCAAACGGGGCCAAGTTGGGGGTGGACCTTATTAACTTGTGAAGATATAAGATAACAGGAAATAATAGGCTGTCCTTTTTCAAACGTTACACATGCATGACACCTTCACAGCTCCCTAAAAATCATGCTTGTTTACAGCCGGTGCACGTTCAGAATTGCTGAATGAATCGCTGTTGAAGCGTCTTGTCCAGAAGTAATTTAGCAACCAACGCGTCAGTCTTTAGACCCTTCGTCTGCTTCAGTGCACACCATCGCTGGAAGGAATCTCCAAGCATCACCTTAGTTTGGCTTTGCTTCTTTTCCCCTTCTCTTCTTCTTTCAACAACCTCAAAAACGGACATTCTTTTGCAGCTAACTGGTAGTGGATTCTTGTCTGCCATTGTAACAAACTTTGTGCTAACTATGAGGAAATTACAGTTAAAAAAAAACGCTAAAAACCACTGTGTTGGTTGAGTAAACAGCATCTTGCATAGGTGGAATGCGTGAGAGGCGCATAGGGAGTTGGACTGACAACCTAACAGCCAATAGATAACAAGGTAGCCTTGTTATCTATTGGCTAATATTTATTAGGCCCCACCACGTCCACAGTTGATTGATTTTCATTCTTTTTTTTTTTTTTTTTTGTCATCATAATTACAAGGCTGCTGCATCTCTATAATGCTATTTTGAACTTTCATTGACAATTTTAAACTAAAAAAATCTTCCATACCTTTAATGATTAGAGCCAAGAACTCCCTGCATTACAACAGAAAGCTGCATGCATTTGAACAATATGTCGTTTATACTTTAGATTTAGATTTATTATATTTATTTGTCTAAAATGTTGTATAGATTAAACATATCACATATCACAAAGGAGACAAGCAGGTTACAGCACTACACTGCATTACAATTCAGATCTGTGGAGAGGCGCCTCTATTCAAAGAAGGAATGATTGTATTTTTGAGCAATAGAAACACCCGTAATAAATAAATGCTAGATGGATATGTTTAATGTCATACCATGGAACATTCCTGGCTAAACAATGACATCTTCAAGGAGACAAGTAGGGGACAGACCCTCCACCAGAAAAAGCTGCACAGTGAACCTTTAAATTGATTAAAAACTCACTCACAGCCCCTTTTTTTTGCAGACCTTTATGAGAGTATATAGTACACTGTGTGCAGTTATCTTTTCACACTGATGACTGAAGATTTAAGGCCGATAGCCCATACGCTAAAAAGTGCAAATATCGGCCTCGTATTGAGCAACCAATATCTGTGCATCTCTAATCTGTACATACAAATCCAAAGTATAGTCAAAACCGAACACCTAATGAACGTGACTGAAATAATCTATACCATGCCATACTAGGACTGTTATTGGTGCATCCTTAAGGACAACTTTACAACATGGATGAAAAAGTTTATTCCAGAAGCTATACCCCTTTTAATGTAGTATTGGACTATCACGGATTACTGCATTGTGTTCCCTACGTTTTCCCATATCTGTGCCTCTCTGGCCCAGTTACCTGCCTGGCCGATTGTGTTCACAACAATCTCATCTCCTCCTTCCTCTCTCCTCCTCTCCTCTCTTCATTTCTCCCCTTTCCTCTGCTCGAAACTGCGAAATCCTATAATTGTGCTTGTTGGTGGCAGCAATTCTATCCATGCCGGATCAATATTGGGACTCTTGTGAAAAAATCGGTGAGGATCGCTCAAATGTGTATGAATGAAACACATATACTTACAGGTGCAAATGAGCTTATGTTCGATCTTTATGTTAAATCATAAACAGCTATTTCTATTTTGAATAACCTGTGTCCAAATTAAAAGCTCCACTGTGTAACTTTTCTGGTGGAGGGTCCGTCAAATGCTTTTCTCCATGGAGATGTTATTGCTTTGTCTGGAATGTTTCACACTGGCATTAAACCTTTCTATCTTCATGGAGACCAAATCAGACCAAGTTACAGGTCAGATCTGTGGAGAGGCGACCCCGCTCAAAGTTAGAACGCCTGTTTTTCTTGGTATTTTTGAGCTCTAAAACTACCTGCAACTGAATAAATGTAAAGTAGAGCTGTTTAATGTCACACTGTGGAACATTCCAGGCAGAGCAATGACATATTCATGGAAACAAGCAGGTGACGGACCCCCAACCAAAAAGTTAACTTTTATTTTCTGGCTTTTAACACCACATGAGCCTCTGTGTCTTTTATTTATTTTACTTATTTATTGCTATTTTATGATTTTTATGCTTTTGCTTTTATTTGCATTTTACTGATTTTATTGTTTTAGAACTGGTACGATCAAATTTTTAGCAATTTACCTTTTGGTTGTCTTAATTTTATGAAACTGCTTTGTTGGTAAAATGTGCTATAGAAATAAAGTGGATTTGGATTTTGGATAGTAGTTTTTATACATTTGTTGCTGAATCCTACATATATCAGAGATTAAGAAAAAAACAATTGGAGAAGTAAGTACAGTACAGTGGACAGGGGTGTAGCGGCAAATTCTGGGCTCTAGGTTCAAATCATCTTGGTGAGCCCACACCATGTTGTTGTGAAAAATGCATATTACACTGCAAATACTAAAATCTAGCCGAGTTAAGATGACTTGAATTAAGAAAGTTTTATCAGGATTTGAGTAAATTCACTTCACGAGTAAAATGATCTACCAACGGAATAAGACTTTTTGCACGTAAAATATGAAACAAAATGTAATGTTGTTTGAATTAAGGAAACCACACTTGTTCCACTGGTAGATCATTTGACTTGTGTAGTATCTGCTTGACCTTTTGAACCTTGAGAACCATACAGCCCCTTTAAGTAAATTATGAGGCCTCTGCATTCTAATCTGTCATGATAGCCCGAGAGACCTCTAACTCTAGTAAACAAGTGGAAATGTTTAAGTCTGTATCTTGGACATATAGAAGTAGTCAGATTACAGTGGGATATTTTATAGAAAGCTGTATATATGTGGGTAAATCCTTTGTTCGAGTGTATTCTCCTTTGATTGACTTCGAGGTGCCCGGACCCTCTGTCTGTAATTGGCTTATACTCTGTTTTTGTAATAAATAGTATTCGCACTAGCAGAGCCTGGTTTTTGGATTCTTCCTATAACATCCCCCTGGAACCCAAGCGACAGGTGAGAAACGACACCTGTCAAGTTGAATCTACTCAAACAAAGTCAAATGTTCTTCATTTAAGTCATTTAAGTCAAGTCATCTTACTCAGATATTGCTTTTTGCAGCATAGCCCTGAGTAAACAGTACCCTTTAAAGGTACATTGTGTAACTTTTCAATTGGGGGTCCATCACTTCCTTGGTTCTATGGATATGTCATTGCTCTGCCTGGAATGTTCCACAGTAGGACATTAAACAGCTCTACTTCTGACCTGTAACTTAGTCTGGTTTGTTCTCCGTGAAGATAAAAATGTTTAATACTGTACTGTGAAACACTCCAGACAAAGTAATAGGATCTCCATGGAGAAAAGCATTTGATGGACCTTCCACCAGAAAAGTTAAACAATGCACCTTTAAACCACACCTAGCCCAATGCCCCTGACCGTGAGTGTGTACCAGTGGCAGTGAAAACAGACGTAGATCAGACCAACGACGCCTTGAATACAGGAGAACAAAGATGAATCACTCTAAATACAACTTCAGAGAGTTAAAAGCTCTGAAAAGTCCATTGTTTAGAATTTTCTGATTTCTTGTCTCATGGAGATGTTATTGCTTTGCCTGGAAAGTTCCACAGTATGGCATTAAGCAAATATATCTTGTATTTATTCAATTACACGTTTTTATTTCTCAAAACTGTAGTTAAATCATGCGTTATTACTGTGAACAGGCCGCGTTCTCCACAGATCTGACCTATAACTTGGCACTGTAACATGGCCTGCTTGTCTGCATGGAGATGGTTAAATTAAACGCCGTCTTGTTGAACATTACGTGGAAAAACGTAAATGTAAAAAAAAAAAAAAAACAGTCCACCTTTAAGAAAATTTTTAAGAAATGAAAACAATCTTCTGTACTTAATAAATACATGCTGATGCTATAGATTCAGTGCTGTGATTTTCTTACATTTGTATGTGTAAAAATTCAAACACGAGGGACTAACATTGTGGTGTGTACTAGTAACGAATATTAAAACTGTGCGTATATAAAATGAACACTGAAATATATGCGTATTGTTCTGATTCTAGTATTTTTGTATGGATCCAAATGTTCTGTGTAAAATATTCAAATCAAAAGAAATCTGCGTGTGTGACGTGAGAAAAGCTCTGAGTGACAGGATTACATTTACATAATCCAGGCTCATAAATGCAGTCTACACACAGCCGGAAAGATGAATGTGTCTGGAGTTTGCAGGTATTTTGAGCATTACCTAACCTGAATTATGAAATGAAATTACAACATTCGGTCAATTTGGAAGAGAAAATTTAAAGCACTGGTAATAAATGTAGTTTTCGCCTTCACTGCCCTGTGCTAATAATAATAATAATAATAATGCATCAGTTTTATATAGCGCTTTTCAGGACACTCAAAGACGCTTTACAGGGCATTATTCATTCATTCCACACTTGGTGATGGTAAGCTACTACTGTAGCCACAGCTGCCCTGGGGCAGACTGACGGAAGCGAGGCTGCCAATCTGCGCCATCGGCCCCTCCGACCACCACCATCACTCACGCACACACCACTTTCATACTAGGCAATGTGGGTGAAGTGCCTTGCCTAAGAACACAACGACAGCTTTTTTGACTGGCGCCCCACTGTGGCACCTGATTTTCCCAGTGGTCTCCCATCCAAGTACTAACCAGGCCCGGCCTTGCTTAGCTTCTGAGATCTGACGGGATCAGGCTTTGACAAGCCGGTATGGCCACAAATACTAATACTGGCTTTTTATTCTCATCTGCTGTCGAGGGTCACTAGTGTAGTTCTTTAACAGTGATTCATGGACTAAACTTGGACAAAATCCGGACTCTACTAGAACAACCCTGGTGTAAATTGTCAATATACCAAAACCAGACTAACCAACATACCATCAACACTTTTGTAAGGTTAAAGCAGACACCCAGACACAGGGAGAACATGTAAACTCCACACAGAAAGCCCAGAGAGTCCAACTGAGAACTTTCTCGCTGTGAGGTGTGAATGCTAGCCTTCATTTTTGGACCAATAAGAAATCAAGACCCTCCTAGAGCTGGACTAACCATGGACTGAATCAGGAGTCTCCTAGGACTAACCCAGGTCAACAAAACGATCTAAGGATTTAAGACCAGTTTCTAATCATATTCAACACTTTTGAGGTTCATTAGCCAATTTGGTCTGTCTGTATCAAAACAAATATGGCTGCTTACGAGGGGGAAAAGAACAAAAAAATATCACAGGGGATTGAAAAAAATTGTGGATTTCTGCAAAATGAATGTGGAAAGCTGTAAACACAAGATATATCATATATCATACAGGAACTTTATATATTTATATCCCTGCTTTCATTAAAAAAAAAGAAAAGAAAAAAGATGCTAATCTACAGATCTCTTCAAGCAGACCTATTCTGCTATATCTTTTCCAGAGCTTTTAACCATGTTTCCTCCTAATTTAACCTCTAAAGTTGTATTTGGAGTGTTGGTGTGCACGTTCTATTGAGAGACGACCAAGATTCAGAAAGTTCAAATTAACCAAAAGTTTATTCCCCTAACAAAAAGTCTAATACAGAGCTCTGGGTCAGCCTCACCCTAGTAGCTTACAGTATGCAAGACTTATGCCAGGAGCAAACTGACTGACTGACTGACTGCTTGCCTTTCCCTCGGACCCCAAATAAAAACACAATATGAATATGCAATAATATGTTAATCAGGTTCCTACCAAGCTCCTCCCGACTCTTCCACATCCTCTCGTTGCAGCTTGTTGCAGCTCCCTTCACTCCGCTCCACTCAGAGACCTCCCTGTATCAGGTCAGGCCGACCTGGGCAGAAAAAAACATTCCACAAAGCACCTCCTCTCTGTCTAACACAGTTTATTAGTCTGAGAATTAAAGTAGCTAAATATGATTCCAGTGTTCAAGTAATATATAAAAATATGTGACTCCAATGTTTCACCTGAGCATTAAGTGATATACGTGAAACAAGTGATATAACCAACAGGTGATTTCAGTGCTTATGTGAGTTTTAAGTAAAACAAGTAAAATAACAAATAAATAAGTTCAAATATGTGACTTCAGTGATTGTATGAGCGTGTGCGTGCACCTGACAAGCTTTATTCATTTGACATTTTTCTTCAGGAGTGATTCGTGCATGTTATTTTCAAGACACTATTTTGACGATCTACCCCAGTTTTCACCACCACCAGTACACGCCCACTGTGATTGTACGTGCTACAATTTAATTTTCTTCATCGGTGATACACATGGAATTCAGCAGGGTTGTGTAGTCATATTGGTACAAATGAAAAAATCCACTACTCACTAGCGTGATGTGCAGCTATCCACAGGACTTGTTTCTTTTATTAGATCAAAATTATGATTTAAAATGTCTAAAATGATAAATATAATGATCCACGGATGTCATAGATTATAGCGATACAGCAGACAGAAGCACAGTAGGTCTGCTTTAAAAGTAACCACTTTAATCGAACATTTTATCATCATCAAAGAAGAATGAGTAACTCAGGTCAGGTAAGGCAGACAGGCTGATATTTAAGACCTCCCTCTCCCCAGACGACTCCTCCAATCTCCTCCAGCCACTCTTCACTTCGGGGACACTAAACTCTTAAATGTGTGTTGTGAGTTGGATCCTTTAGAAGCTCTGGGGTCCGGCTGATAGGACATGTAAATGAGTGGGGGGTTTTCAGAGCGTGACCCTCACCCTCTGCACACCGCACGCTGGATTTACTCGGAGACAGGCTGCTTATGCTAATGTCTGCTGGAAATCTAAACAGAAGGGTGGGCTTAATCTGGCTTCTATTATACTACACTGACTACGAAGACTCTGACTCAGCGCAGTATGAATGAATCGATTCTTTATTGTCATTACAATGTGCACCACAAACTGTACCTACACAATACCAGTCAAAAGTTTGGAAGCGGTGAGTACTTTTAAAAGCTCGCCCCTGATTACTTCTTTGGTTTCGCACCTGAATTTTCAAATATGGTTCCTGGTTGCAAATTAGCCGTTATAACTGCTAGCCTCATCTGGATGCGACCAAACGCTATGGTTGACGTCACACTCCTTTAGTTCACTTCTGTTATACCATCTATGTAAAAGACCAATAATATTAATAATGCCATACTTTCCACAAAATCACTCAAGTTTAGTGAAAGCAGGTTTGATTGACAGCTGTCGCTCCTCGTTCCTAAGCGTCAGCTCTCTGCCAAACCAGAGGTGCAGCTGGTTACATACAACGATCTCACTCCTAATTGGCTCTTTGGCTGCATACTCGGATTTCCAAATATAGAACTCGGCTCCAAATTAGCTGCTATAACTGCTAGCCTCGATTGGCTTTGGCTGGAGCTGAACCATGAATCTATAATAAGGCCTGAATACGACACTTTCCCTCTGTTCTGGTGTGAGATGAAATCAGACTGCCTGAGTTCAGCTGGCAGGGCATCTAACATTCACAAAGGTTGGATTTTGTAGGATTCTTTTGTATTTTCACACCATGAACTTTTTAGAATTGTTAAATCGTCAAAGTGCCTAAAAGTTAGCAAGTAAACCTGAAGAAAAAATTGTTGTCATTTGTTAAACATTAAATAGATAGATAGATACTTTATTGATCTCAAAGGAAGTTTGGCAGCACCCTCCTTATGATTAGCTGTAAGATTCTGTACGAGGCTCCGCCTACAAGCCTACATCACCCATGCGCCCACACAACAATTCACCATAAATACACAAAAACACGATACAAAACTGTACACAGCAACTTGACAGACGTGATGCGATGTGCAGTAGATACGAGAAGCATTTTGATGTTGTGTTGTGATAACGCTCTGAAAGGGGAGTGATTTAACACGGGGAGCAAAGGGGGTGGAGACTTATAAAACACGTTAACATGTTGTTTCTAAACCATAACTGAATTCTACTCTTAATCATAAGACTGATCTCTGCAATTCATAAAAAGACGTTTAGTAATTCCAAGTTTGTGGTGCTGTGAGATGTGGCTAAAGTTAAAGCTAAAGCTAAAGCTATGGGGTTACTTTTGTCTCATTAATATTCACAAATGCACAGAGGGGGATCTAAAATAGTCATTGGTTTGTACATGTTTTTTGATATCCACAAATCCAAATTTAATATTTGTAACTTGTATATTGGGCTTTATAAATAATAGAGAATTCATTAATGTTACATAGGTCTGTATGTTTGGTATGAGACAGGTATGTAACATTAATGAATTGTCTACGAGGCTTTCTGATTATTAATTATGATGTGTTGTTACGAAATGATTCCATGCGTTAGCCTCATAGTCTCTTGCTAACATCACGTAACGCCTATAACAACACTTCCTTCTAGTGGACACCTGTGTATGTGAATCGGTCGGCTATTTGTGCATCTGTCTGTGTTTGTGGATTTCTCAGAGTGTCTCAAAAATACGTCATAGAAGAAATCTGTGAATTTGTGTAATTAGTGATCCACAAATGCAAATCACATTTTACAAACTGAATTTTCAGTTTTACCAATGTTTTTTTTTTTTTTTTTTTTTTTTTTTTTCCAGATGAAAAAATACACATCTATTTGTAAAGATCAAAATACAAGTTCCAAATATTAAATTTGGATTTGCGGATATCAAAACACATGTACAAACCAATGACTATTTGTAACTCACCTTCTGTGCATTTGTGAATATTGGTGAGGCAAAAGTAACGCCATATAAAGCTCGCATAAACACAAAACTGCTTCCTGTTTCACTTTGATGCGCTTCTATGCTTCGTTTAAGTGTCTCTTTATTTAATGCATTGTGTTTGGCTGGTGTTACGCTCTGGAAACACAATATTAAAGAAATTCAAAGTTCGGCAGAAGCGACAATGAAACAAACATAGCAACACTGCAAAGATATTTAAAGTGATCAGTCCGTCCTCTTAAGTTCATCAGCTGTAGGGACGCTTCGTACAAACGTATGGCGTGTTGGAGCTTGACGTCACACTCTGTCAGTCCACTTCTTTAGTCTACGTCCTGCACACACAAACCAATCAAACACATATGGTTCATTGGACATGTTGTGTTACTTTAAAACTCGACAAAAGTATTTAAATGCAGTAGTATTTATCATGTGTGGTGCCGGTGTGTGTAGCATGAGTCAGCGTTTCGGTGTAAAGTCGCAGGCACAGAGGTGAAAAGTCCCACTTCTCTGAGCCGCTCTCACTCTGCTCTGGTCCAGTTAGCTGCTGATTGTGTGTCCAACAATCTCATCTCCTCCTCTCTTTCCTCTACTCCTTCTCTTTTTTCACTTCTATCCTCTCTCTCTCTCTCCTCTACTCCCTCTCTTTTTTGCCTCTATCCTCTCCCTCTCTCCTCTACTCCTCCTTTTTCACCTCTGTCCTCTCCCTCTCTCCTCCTCTTTTTCCTCTACTCACTTTCTTTTTTTTTACCTCTATCCTCTCTCTCCCTTTCTCTCCTCCTCTCTTTCCTCTACACACTCCCTTTTTTCACCTCTATCCTCTCCCTCTCTCTCCTCTACTCCCTCTCTTTTTTCACCTCTGTCCTCTCCCTCTGTCTTCCTCTCTTTCCTCTACATACTCTCTTTTTTCACCTCTATCCTCTCCCTCCTCCTGTCTTTCCTCTACTCACTCTCTTTTTTCACCTCTGTCCTCTCCCTCTCTCTCCTCCTCTGTCTTCTCTATTCCCTCTCTTTTTTCACCTCTATCCTCTCTATCTCCTCCTCTTTCTCCTCTACTCTCTCTCTTTTTTCACTTCTGCCCCCCCACACTTCTTTCCCCTCTCTCTTCTACTCTCTCTCTATTCACCTCTGTCCTCTTTCTCTCTCCCATCTCTCCATCTCTCTCATATACTCTGTCTCTTTTTTCACCTCTGCCTCCCTCCCCCCTCTTCTTTACTGTCACTTTTCACTTCAGTCCTCTGCCTCTCTCCCATCTCTCCATCTCTCTCCTCTACTCTCTTTTTTCATTGCTGCCCCCTTTTTTCTTTTTCACGTCTGTCTTTTCTCTCCCCTCTCTCTCCTCTACTTTCTTTTTTCACCTCTTTCACCCCTGTCTCCTATACTCTCTCTCTTTCCATTTCTGTCTTTACTTTCTCTCTCTCCTCTAGTCCCTCTCCTTCATCTCTCCTCTAATCTCTCTTTTCATACTCGTCCCTCTCTCTCCTCCCTCTTCTTTCCACCTCTCTCTCTCATCTACTCCCTCTCCTTTCACCTCCATCTCTTAGCGTTCTCTCCTTTACTCCCTCTCTTTTCACCTCTCACTCCTCCACTTACCGCTACAAATATGTCCCCGCTCTCTCCACAGTAGTTTTCTCTTTTCCCCCTCTCTCTCTCAATCATCTTCCTTTTCTCTTTCCTCATTTCCCCATTTCTCTCTAATCGCTTCTCTCTCCTTCTCCCCTTTTCCCCCTACGCTTTCTCCCTTCTACTCTCCTCTTCAGCCTTTCTTTCCTTCTGCCCCCTCTCCTCTCTCTCTCTCTCCTCCCTCCCTCTCTCTTCTATCAGAGTGGAAGAGTGGAGTCTCAGGTGGCAGGACACATTCCAATTACTCAGCACCTAACAGGACTGTGTGAGAGAGAGAGAGGAGAGAGGGAGGGAAAGAGGTGAGGGAGGTGAGAGAGCTGGAGAGAGAAGGAGGGAAGAGAGGAGAGAGGAGCTAGAGATGGAGAGTGCAAGGACAGAGTGAGAGTAAACAGAGGGAGGAGAGAGAAGGGGCTGAAACAGAGCTGATGTCTCCACAGATGATGTCTGCCCGCTGATTGTGTTGTGATAGAGCTCTGAAGGGGGAGTGACTTAGCATGAAGCACAAAAGGAGGGGAGACTTGTTAATATAAACTAAAGGCCGCCACACACACACTACAGGAGAATTTGTCTGATTTAGGCTGTGATTTGTTTCTCCTCGAGTTTGGGGAGGTGTGACCCAACTTTGTGTGTTTGCGATTTTGAAGCCTCTGTGCTTGTGTGTGTGTGTGTGTGTGTGTGTGTGTGTGCGCTCCTCGTGTGTGTGTGTGTGTGTGTGTGTGTGTGTGCGCTCCTTGTGTGTGTGACAAACATCAGCAGCACTACGGCAACAGCCAATAAAACAGTGACGCACAGAGGTGCAAGATGCAAACTCGGGAATCGCAAAAATAATGATTCCTCACCTCTCGAACAGAGACACATTTAAACTACAGCATCTCCTCCACTTTATCCATAGAATTTATCCTCCACAAACAATGACCCCAGTCCACAACACTGCGCTGTGAATCCAGTTTGGGGCGTTCTTTAAAAGTAAAACGTCCAGAGTATTTCCTCACATGTGTCTGTTTACATCCACACAGCGCACGGATCGAGGTGAAGCTGTAGATTAGTGATAGTGACTCTACTTCCTGTGGACTTTATCTCCAGCCTTCTGAGCTTTAAAAATCATGTATCTGAAGTATTGCACCACATTTCACAAATAATAATAACACAGTTTGACTTGTATCTAAACTAGAAGTGCAGAGCTCTAAACTTCAAAGTCTCAGAGCGAGTGATTTTACTGTAGACAGAAAACAGCAGACATGATCGCGCTCACAACTTTATATCCTGTGGTCTTGGCTATCGGAGAATTAAAATCTCATTAAATTCTTCTCATGTTTCTCGCACGTTTAAAATTCGTTTAAGACCGGAAAGTTCTGTAGTGTGTGGCGGCCTTAATGCGTTGCTTCTAAACTGTAACTGAATTCTACTATTTGGCTAATGCTACATGTACCATACCCTGGAAATACAACATTCTGTACTTCTACTTGAAATACTCTGACTTACAGTGGCTGTCGGTACTTGATTTTTCTTGTGTACTTGAGCAAAACATGTCTTGCCCCAGGACAGATACGTATTATAAGCAGGTTTTAGGGTCAAAGTCAGACCGCAGTGTGCTGTCTGTAGAAATATGTCTTTTTGCTGTCTGAAAAGATGTAAGGCTGGTCGCTGTTAGCATGCTAGTTAGTACAGCTTTAATAATAACAATAATAATAATGCATCGGTTTTATATAGTGCTTTTCTGGACACTCAAAGATGCTTTACAGAGCATTATTCATTCACTCCACACATCCAGGCTTCTGAGATCTGACGGGATCAGGCTCTGGCAAGTGAAAATGAAAGTGAAAGTGAAACTGAAAGTGAAAATAGCTTATTAAGTCATCGTGGTGAATCTAGAAGGTTGTTACATTCGGTTTTCCTCTAAATAAAATTTTTGGCTACTCTGCACACACTTCATCCCAGCTTTTTGTAACAGAAACATCGGCAATTTCAATCCAGTTATGCACTCGTTATTTCTTCCGTTTTTCTTCTTTTTCTTCTGTTCAGTCCTGTTTAAAAGGCTGCTATTATGCTGTCTTCTGATCCGTGTTCTAAAGTTGTTGCTTCATCACAAACAGACCTGGAGTTGTGTTTTGTTTCATTCACACATGTTTAACATACAAACCCTGCACATTTAGACTGAGTTCTTCTCTCAAACTGAAAACACTCTGTTCCACCTTGTGATGTCATGTGGTAATCTACTGTGTTTTTAAACTCCACACCTTCACTGGAATCATTTGGATAATTTCAGGTGTGGAGTTACCGATCTCGACTGAACTAAAGGCAAAAGGAGCTGTGAACTTGAGAACTACCACAACATGACATCACAAGGTGGAACAGAGCGTTTTGAGGTTTGGAGATGTGGACACACTAATAACTCAATACTCAAACATGTGTGAATGAAACAAAACACAACTCCAGGTCTGTTTTTGATGAGGTAACAACATTCTAACATGACTTAAAGCTCACAAGAGTCTATTCTGCGTAACATAGGACCTTTAAATCTCCACACCTCGTCTGTGCGCTGCTGTGAGATGATCCAGTGCTCTCCAGCTAACGCCTCGTGCATCTGTTATCGACCTGTGGAGCGGCCGTATTGGATCATATCTCACATGGATGAACATTCAGGAGGACTGGGGACGTGGAGAAGATCAGGCCGTTCATCACCGAAGGCCCATAACCCCACGACATTAAGACGGAAGCCTGCTCAGATACAAGCTCCTCTGCCCCTCTGCTCGCTCACGCCTGACGGGACATCACGTTTGGGTGGTCGTTACGGTGATGAAAAGGTTACAGGCGAGAAGAAGTTTAAAGATGCACTGTCTCCATAAAGATTTTCTTCTGCCTGTCTTTCTTTCATTTATTTCTGCACATTCCGAGCATCCTCATTATTCACCAAGATGAGTTTATGAGCACTTTTCACAACTTTCAGACACCAGAGCGGAGTTTTGGTAGCTAACAACTAGAATGCTATCAGTGCACTTGGGGGAGAAAATTTTGGTCGGTTCTGAACTTCACGTGAGCCATGACCTGTCCATATACATCTCCAAAAATGTGAATATCATGAAAAAGTTCAATATTTTTTGTCATTCATTTCAGAAAGTCAAATCCGCAGATTAAAGAGATTCACGACACAGAGTGAAGCTTTCAGTCTTGATGATATTCTAATTTTTTGAGATGTACCTGTACTGAGATTGAGAAAAACTTTCCTTTCCTTATTTAGATTAGACACCATTTCATTGTTTTGAAAATGCTATATTTGCCGAAAACAACTTATAAACATGTTTTATAAGTGAGTCTCCCCTCTCTTATCCTATACTTAAACATCTTTACATGTTTTATTTTTTTAAACAATGTTATAACATGGTAGAAAGCTAAAAAGCAATTGATTTAGCATAAAACCCGTCTTTAAGGCACTGATAGCCCAGGTTCAGGTTGTGGCTGTAGTTCCTTTTTCACACAGTAAGAGCACAGTCTGTATGCAGTCCTTTACCTTCAGCTGCGTCAAATGTATCATGTGTAATAGAATCAATGAGAAACCCCCGGGGATGGTCCCACACGTCTGAGAGCTGGACCGTCTCCCCTGACAACAGAGCTTTGTACGGGGCGGTTCAGCACGCGCACGCACATGCACACTCACACACATGCACACAAACACACACGCACACAAAGGAGAGCGCTAGTTACAAGGGCGATGGAAGAAATGGCACATGCAAAGGTCACAGGTGATAATCAATACACTGAGTCCAGAGGGAGCGGAGTGACCTACAGACGGGACCCACTGTACACCACCGCACACACACACACACGCACACGCACACGCACACACACACACACACACACACACACACACACACACACACACATACACGCACACACACATGCAGTGATCTAAATGTGTTAACAGTTAATACCCCATAGAAGTGTAATACTCCCTCTTTAAGTTAGACACTAAAATGTGAAATACTTATCCAAAGGTGACTAAAAGCCTGTTTCAAAGGGATTTACAGCCCTCACATCTGATAATATGTACACTTTAATTTAAATCTTGACATATTTAAACCCATATCTGATGTTTATCCGTATAAAACAGGGCTATTCTACATTTACAAACATGGCATCAC
Organism: Taenioides sp. WSHXM2023; assembly: GCA_029959045.1. Lineage (NCBI taxonomy): Eukaryota > Metazoa > Chordata > Actinopteri > Gobiiformes > Gobiidae > Taenioides > Taenioides sp. WSHXM2023. The sequence continues at coordinate 23,517,204 of CM057104.1, read as the reverse complement.
TTACACAATTTGGAGTTACACAAAAAACTGTTTCAATAATGAAACAACAACAACAACAACAGGACAGCAGGCAATTTAAAAAAAAAATGTATTGAAAATGTATTGTAATGTACTAATTACTCAACCAACCAGTTAATCAGTTAATTAACCAATTATATCGAGCATAAAAATTAAATTAAATTATTTAAACACTCCATATTGAATAGACTCACCTAACTAACAGAAACTGTAAACAAACATGTGTGTCTCAGAGTAATTTTTATTGTAATTAAGCTCCTCCCTTCAAGCAGATATAAAGCAGTGTCCACCAGCATCTGACCAGAACTGAAGCAGCTTGGATGAGCTGCGAAACATATTCGACCAAATAAACTCTGTCCAGTTGACAAATTAAATTTCTCCTTTTGCTATTTAAATTTAAAATAAAAAGGGACATTTAAGGGGGCTTTACAATGTGGATTAAGTGAGTTATTTACTTACTGGTTCAGAATCAAAATAAAGTAGGAATGGCTTCCAGGTTTTATGATAGTTTTGGACTGATCCATTCACAGTATGTCTCAAGTGTTCGAGCTTTAAATAAGACATGACTTCTTCCACCCAACGCTTAAAAGACGGTGGGGCTGCTTTCTTCCAACTAAACAATATTAAGCGTCTTGCAAGCGACGTGATGAACGCTACTGCATCTGCCTGGTGAAGGGTCACTGGAATATTCGGAGGCACAACCCCAAACAAAGCTGTTCCACAATTTGCTCTGATATTCCTTTTGCATGTAAATGAAGGATCCACATCAGGTACAGTCTGGCTGTCTTACTTGGTGACATTTAAGTAAACTGCGTAGTCACATTGCCTATTTACAAGAGACAAACCTACTTAAAGACTATTCAAGACTCCTCAGAGGGGGGTTCACGCAATGTCTCCACTCAAATTTTAACAGTAAGAGTAGAGGAGTGGCTATTTTAATACACAGGGATGTGCAATATGTCGAGACTAAGACTCTACGGGACAAAAATGGCCGCTATGTCAAAGGTGACGTTGTATTAAAATAAATGTAGAGTACAACTGTTTCAATAATGATATAACAGCTGTACTCTGTACTCTTTATGTTAATACAACGTCATTACCATTTGCCAATCTAGTACTGAACCAGACTCACACTAAGACTGATAAACCAGGCCTAAACCAGGACTAAACCAGGACCAAACCGGGACTAAACCAGCAAACAAGAGAAATATTTGTTACACTTTGAAATCAGATCACTTGGAGAGCCTGACTGGTCCCCAGGCTTTACTTTTCAGACACACCATCAAAACAGAACCCACCCCGCAGACCTCCACCAGGACGTGCTTATTCTTACGTTTTCATTAGTTTTTTTTAAGTTTTGTTTTTATCAGTTGCTGCTTTATTTTCCTCTTAATTGTTATTACAAGTGATAAAGCTCATTTCATTTGCATTTATTAGCACTTCAGAGATTTTGCATTTAATCCTCAATACATTCGAAATGAACTAGTCTCGGGTTTATTCTGCTGCACAGAGAAATGAACAGTTTAAAACATTTGACAGACGTAACATATTTTACTGTGAACATGTAGCCTGTAATTATCCAAATAACAAAGGCATTTGATGTAGTTTGTCTGTGTGTGTTGCCGTAGGCCCTTTGTGTGGTTAAGATTAGGCCCAAATGTTTAAAGGTGTTACAGTGCATCCGGAAAGTATTCACAGCGCTTCCTTTTTCCCACATTTTGTCATGTTACAGCCTCATTCCAAATTGTATTAAATTCATCTCTTACCTCAAAATTCTACACACAATACCCCATTATGACAATGTGAAAAAAGTTTTTTTTTTTTTTTTTTTGACAGTTTTTGAATTTATTAAAAATAGAAAACTAAGAAATCACAGCAAAGGGAGAAATTTAATTTGTCAACTGGACAGAGTTTATTTGGTCGAATACGTTTCTTCAGTTCTCCCTTTGCTATGGATTCTACCTGGACGACTGAGGAATTCTACACACAACTAAGAAATCACATTTACATAAGTATTCACAGCCTTTGTTTAATACTTTGTTGATCCACCTTTGGCAGCAATTACAGCCTCAAGTCTTTTTGAATATGATGCCACAAGCTTAGCACACCGATCTTTAGGCAGTTTTGCCATTTTCAGGTCTCTCCAGAGAAGTTCAATCGGATTCAAGTCTGGACTCTGGCTGGGCCACTCCAGGACATTCACAGAGTAGTTCTGAAGCCAGTCCTTTGAGATCTTGGCTGTGTGCTTCGGGTCGATGTCCTGCTGAAAAATGAACCTTCGCCCCAGTCTGAGGTCAACAGCGCTCTGGAGCAGGTTTTCATCCAGGATATCTCTGTATATTGCTGCATTCATTTTTCCTTCTATCCTGACTAGTCTGCCAGTTCCTGCTGCTGAAAAACATGCCCATAGCATGATGCTGCCACCACCATGCTTCACTGTAGGGATGGTATTGGCCTGGTGATGAGCGGTGCCTGGTTTCCTCCAAACATGACGCCTGGCATTCACACGAAAGAATGCATATTTGTTTACAGAAACTGTAAACAAATATGTGTTGTCTCAGAGTAATTTTCATTGTAATTAAGCTCCTCCCTTCAAGCAGATATAAAGCAGTGTCCACCAGCATCTGACCAGAACTGAAGAAGCAGCTTGGATGAGCTGCGAAACGTATTCGACCTAATAAACTCTGTCCAGTTGACAAATTAAATTTCTCCTTTTGCTATGGATTCTACCTGGACGACTGAGGGATTCTACACACTTCACACCAAAGAGTTCAATCTTTGTCTCATCAGACCAGAGAATTTTGTTTCTCATGGTCTGAGAGTCATTCAGGTGCCTTTTGGCAAATTCCAGTCGGGCTGCCATGTTCCTTTTACTAAGGAGTGGCTTTCGTCTGGCCACTCTACCATACAGGCCTGATTGGTGGATTGCTGCAGAGATGGTTGTCCTTCTGGAAGGCTCTCCTCTCTCCACAGAGGAATGCTGGAGCTCTGACAGAGTGACCATCGGGTTCTTGGTCATCTCCCTGACTAAAGCCCTTCTCCCCCGATCGCTCAGTTTAGACGGCCGGCCAGCTCTAGGAAGAGTCCTGGTGGTTCCAAACGTCTTCCATTTACAAATAATGGAGACCACTGTCCTCACTGGGACCTTCAAAGCAGCAGAAATGTTTCTGTATCCTTCCCCAGATTTGTGCCTCAAGACAATCCTGTCTCACAGGTCTACAGACAATTCCTTTGACTTCATGCTTGGTGTTTGTGCTCTGACATGCACGGTGAACTGTGGGACCTTATATAGACAGGTGTGCGCCTTTCCAAATCATGTCCAATCAGCTGAATTTACCGCAGGTGGACTCCAATGAAGCTGTAGAAACATCTCAAGGATGATCAGTGGAAAAAGGATGCACCTGAGCTCAATTTTGAGCTTCATGGCAAAGGCTGTGAATACTTACGTAAATGTGATTTCTTAGTTTTCTATTTTTAATAAATTCAAAAACTGTCAAAAAAACTTTTTTCACATTGTCATAATGGGGTATTGTGTGTAGAATTTTGAGGTAAGAGATGAATTTAATACAATTTGGAATGAGGCTGTAACATGACAAAATGTGGAAAAAATAAAGCGCTGTGAATACTTTCCGGATGCACTGTTTATTTCATGACATGGACTTGTGCTCTTTATTTGGCTTGTCTCGACAGAGATGTTACTACTTTGGAAAGTCCCACAGTATGGCATTAAATGTATCTCATTTGGAATAGCTCCAAGACATTTTTTTTGGTAAAACTTTGTCCACATTATTGGCTTGCCTCCACAGAAATGGAGTTTAAAGCCATGTTGCGGAACGTACAAAAGCAATAGCATCAGCAGGTGAGGAACCCTACACCAGGAAAGTTACATAGTGTACCTTTAACACCAATACTGATAGAAATAGGTGTTGTTGGTTTTTTTTGATAGGTGACAGGTGCAGAGGGCCCATCAACAGGTGGGTGACAGGGGCAGAGGGTGTGTCGACGGGTGACAGGTGAGATGACAGGTGCAGAGGGCTTGTTGACAGGTGCAGATGGCCTGTTGACAGGTGGGTGATAGGTGCAGAGGGCGTGTCGATGGGTGGGTGACAGGTGCAGAGGGCCTGTCAATAGGTGGGTGACAGGTGCAGAGGGCCTGTTGACAGGTGCAGATGGCCTGTTGACAGGTGGGTGACAGGTGCAGGGGCCTGTCAACAGGTGAGGTGACAGGTGCAGAGGGCCTGTCAACAGGTGAGGTGGCAGGTGCAGAGGATGTATCAATAGGAGAGGTGGCAGGTGCAGAGGGTGTGTCCACGTGAGGGGACATGTCGACAGGTGATGTGACAGGTTTATAGGGCATGTTGATGTGTGAGGTGACAGGAGTAGAGGGAATTCGACAGATGAAGTGACAGGTGCAGAGGGCATGTTGACAGGTGAGATGACAGGTACAGATGGATATATATTTTGGATATAAATGTGAAGAGTGTAAAAAGGCTGTACTTAAATCCCATAGAACAATGTGGTGACAGACATAAGTCCCTGGTGTGCGCTCTAATCCTGGGCGTTTGGTAAGCTGCAGCTCAAAGGCTCAGTCCTGTGAAATGCCAAATGAAACGCCTGGGATCTAAGGGCTGAGAGGAGATTAGGTCCCAAAGTTCCTCTGTGTTTGACTTTTGGAAATAAACCTACAGCCTTACAGGAATCTCATTTGCTGAATTTATAAATATTTACCATTTTTAAACATTTCTGTATTGAGTGATTTGGCAGGTTTTTTTTTTTTTTTTTTGGTTTTTTTTTTGTAGTATATTGTCTCAGGAGCATATAGGCAATGTAGTTGTCTTGCACAAGGACACAATAACAGTGTGGGGTTTGAACCAGCTTCCCGTTGAGAGTGCCTCTGCTGTCCTGGAAAAGAGAAATTACACAATATGAAACATCGAAAGGCTAACTCCTGAGGTCAAACCAGATAATACGTTGAGACTGGTGGTGATGAAGAGGTTCAGGTGCAGAGGACATTGGACAGGTGACAGGTGAGGTGACAGGTGAGGTGACATGAGGCGATGAGGACAGGTGACAGGTGCAGATTGGCTCACAGACACTGACAGGTAGAAGAGACAGATATGAAGGTGTAGTGGCTCTGAGACAGAGTAATCTCTGGCTCTGTTGGTAGAGTGTTCATCCACTGATAAGAAGGTTGCTGGTTCAAATCCTGTTCCCATCAAAACCCACAGGTTAATAGTTTGATTCCAGCTCTCACAGGTGAATATTGCTGTTGTGTCCTTGGGCAAGATACTATGTCTTGTCCCTCTATCTGTGTATTTGTACACTAGTGTGTGAACGGGTGAAGGCTTCCTCTGAGTGCATATTTGAGTGCATATTTCCCATTTGTGGAGTTTGTGAAGTTTTCCCTGTGTCTGTGTGGAGTTTGCATGTTCTCCTTTTGTCTGAGTGGAGTTCTCCCTGTGTCTGTGTGGAAATTGCATGTTCTCTCTGTGTCTGTGTGGACTTTGCATGTTCTCTCTGTGTCTGTTTGGAACATGCATGTTCTCCTTCTGTCTGTGTTGAGTTGGCAGGTGGAGTTTGCATGTTCTCCTCGTGTCTGTGTAGGGTTTGCAGGTGGAGTTTGCATGTTCTCCTTCTGTCTGTGTGGAGTTTGCAGGTGGAGTCTGCATGTTCTCCTTGAGTCTGTGTGGGGTTTGCAGGTGGAATTTGAATGTTCTCCCTGTGTGGCATTTGCAATTTCTCCTTGTGACTGTGTGGAGTTTGCATGTTCTCCCTGTGTCTGGGTGGGTTTCCTACAGGCACTCCATTTTCCACCATCAGCACAAAAAATGCAGGTCAAATCCTCCATCCGCTAAGGTAGTCCTGACCAAGCCTAGCGCAAAATCAGGAGAGGTTACCCCCAGCAACATTAAAGGATGGGTCAAATGCTGAAGACAAATATCCCTACGGGTACAAAAGAGTGTACCTGAATCTTAAACTTAACTCTGGTTCTATGATATTGGCCTCAGACATGCACGGGAATGATTTACACTGTAACTCCTCCTCATCTGGAGATACTTCAGGCACAAATTCATTTTACTGTTATGAATGTGCTTCTTCTGAATGCCATTTGTCAGACAAGGACAGGACAGAGACGAGTCCCACCTGCAGATAAACAGGATGACTTCACAGAGCTGTGTAAGGGACAGAGTGTGAGGGACGGAGTGTGAGGGACAGAGTGAGACAGCACCCTGACAGAGGTCTGATGGAGGACACAGGGACAGGGACAACAGTGGCTGTAGAAATAAGACTGTGGGAATACCAAGGTCATCATACAGAAAAAAAATACCTCCAAACTGTTTTATGTGGGCTAATGTGCATCAAGCTAACCATTAACATAATATGGGCTCATTATAAGTCTATGGGGGGCACCAGTGATTTTCCTTGCGGGGAAATGGAAAAGTCAGTAACCTTTCAAGATTTGTTTTGTCTCCTTGGAGATGGTCACATTTTTATACAGCATTTTTCCACTTGAAGGCACTGAATGTGCATTATATCAAGGAAACACGCACCCATTCACACACAAACTCACACACCAGAGTACGTTGACAATGGGGCCGAGGTGGGTTAAGTGTCTTGCTGAGCTGGAGCTGGAATCGACCGCCAACCTGTGATCTGACCGCTCAACCAATGACATTTTTTTTATGTCAAGAGCGGGATTAAAACCACTAACCTTCGGATCGGTGGACAACCGCTCTACCAACTGAGGTACTGTCCCCTAGATGTTGTTGCTTTGATTCAAATGTCCCACAGTATTACATTAAACCCTAGACTGTATATAGCCATGGACCGAGGGAGCGCGACGTCATCCACAGCATTCGGCTCCAGCCAAATGAAGCTAATCGAGGCTGGAAGTTATAGTGGGTAATCTGGAGCCAAGCCCAATATTTGGAAATCCTAATGCATGTATTATAGCAACCAAAGAGCCAATCAGGAGATACATTACATCATCGTGTAGAGATTCATTACATCCCTACATATATATAGGGATGTAATGAACGGTAAAACCCACGGTACGATAAAATTACAATATTCATTTCACTACGATATTATTGCGATACTGTGGAGATGCTAACAAAACTGAAGAAATGCCACTTTTTCCTTTATAAAAAGCCTTGACAAGCCTTTGGGCCTTTTATATTAGTGTCATAGTCCAAAGAATTAACGTAGAAAAGTTTTTTATAACAGTTCATGTTTTCTGCATTGAGAAAAAGATCACGGTCTATGTAGTTTCCTCTATTTTTTAGCTGCATTAAAATAAAGCTTATAATTCGATATATTGTTACAGTCCACGATATTATTGTGAGAATTTGACTAAACAAAACAATATCACAATATTTTAGTCACTGTTACATCCCTACATATATACGAGTGTTATAGCGTAGGCATTTTTTTGTCCGTTTGTTTTGCCGTAGACTGGGTTAGATTAGGCACAAATATACACTGGTTAAGTTTAGGAGAAGGGTTTGGGCTTGTCTTTAATGTAAAACAAAGTCAGCTTTTGTAACATTACTTTGAAAAGTGCTCGTTTGTCATAACCGCTGTTTTTACTGTTAGGGACCAGTGGATGGAAATGAACGTGAAAATCCTCTGGGTGAAGGTCTACAGTCTGTTATTAATGTTCATATCTTGATTCAAGGGCAAAATTTACATGGATCAAACTGTAACAGCGATGTGAGTCACAACCACTATAGAACCTAGAGGCCAGTGGACTAGATTTGTGCTCGGTAGTTCCATTGAATTATTAGGAAGGTCCAGAACTTTTGGGGGAAATGCATCAAACTTCCTGTGTTTTTTATCATTTCTACAGATTTTCTGGCTGAAGTTAGAGAACGGGATAAGACATGAATGATTTGTGCAGCGCTGCTATTTATCTCTACTGTACACGCTGCGGCAGGGCAACTGGGGCTAAAAATGTCTGAGGAGATACACAAGCAAAGTAGAAATCCAGGAGCAGTTGAAGTTTTGGCCATGAATTTGACGCATGTGCAGGAACGGTAACACAGATCCAGGCGTTCATAAGTTTCATAAATTTAAAAAAAAAACGATATATGTCTGACGAGCAGCTACAGAGAGAGTTTTTCAATAGAAAGTGAAATGGAGTTAATGGAGCTGAAGTGCACCCATGCTCACTTCCTGTTTGGAGCTTGACTATCGGGCTAGCCATGTCCACTTATCCTTTACAGATGTATGCATTCTTACTGTGAGTGCGCTCTCTCCACAGATACGACCTGTAACTTGGCCTGGCATGTAACATTCCACCAAAAGCAATAACATCTCCATGGAGACAGGTGCACCTTTAATGAGATGAAAAAAATTCCAAACTATTGCATTATGGGAACAAGGATTGTGTAGGTGTGCTTTTATTTATGTTTTGAGCTATGAAACCACCTGTAATTGAAGAAATATAAGGTTTAATGTCATGCTGTGGAACATTCCAGGCAGAGCAATGGTATATCCATAGAAACAAGAAGACACCCAACCAAAAAGTTACACAGTGTTCCTTTAAACATATTCAAATGATAAGTTTGATTTGCCTCAATAAAATCCATAATTAATAAAAGACTTCAGGACTCCCTTATATCCTCCACATACTCGTGCATGTGTCCTCTCCAAAGTCCAAATAGAACCTCCACTTATCTCCATCTGCAGCGTTCCTCTCCTCAGAATGAGACTGTCAACTCAGACCTTTAGTATGAAATGATGACAAGGTGACGTGACCTTACACCTGCCTCTCATTTTACCCAAACCCTTTTCCTCTGTCTCCTGTCCTCTGCCTGCTCTGCCCACTCTGCTCTCAGCTCTCTCCTCATAATGAAGATCTAATGAACCTTCTGAGCACCACTGTCCTGCTCCAGTGTAGTCTGCAGGAACAGGAGGACTGTATCGGACTGTAAGAGGTTGACATCATTTTTTGTCTGTTTGTTTGTTTTTGAAACTTTTAAGACTCATAGCAAGGCCCACAAATGTATCTTAAGTTGAAGTAACGATCACAAATAAAAATGCAGTAGAGTAAAACACAGCCATAACTCTCTTTTATTTCCATTTTGACTCATGAGTTTGTTCAAAAATGGCACACAACTGGGACCGATATATTGCCCATCCCTGTGTTTATGCCATACTGTGGAATATTATAGCCAATGGAGCAGCATTTCCATGGAAACAAGCACGAGGAGGCTGAATAAGAGAGCTTTGGTGAGGCAAGCCCGCTCGCAGTAAGGACACCTGCATTTTACAGTAAACAAAAAACAAACAAACAAAAACATAACATTTTGCATTTTTGCGTAAAAAGTTACATACTGGGTCTTTAAAATGAAACTGTGAATATCCAAATTACTTTTCAGTCTGATCTGACTGAATAAATGCAAGATATGGTTAATGCTATACGGTTGAACAAAACAGTAGCATCTCCATGGAAACAAGCAGGTGACATAGTGCATCTTTAAGGCAAGACACTGCAGGGAAATAGAAAAAAAAAAAAATCATAAACTTAGATGTATCTGTTTGAAACTTCTGCTGTAGTTTACTCACATAAATATTCAAACAAAATGTATTACAAGTTTTTCATCATGTCATGTTTTCGTTTTAAAATAAGTCATTTCATGTCTAAAAATGACCAAAATTGACATTTTTTGGGACATTCAAAAACTAAACATGAAAAGAGCCCGATTTACTTTTTTTTTTTTTGTTTATTGCTTATTTTTGTGTTCATATTAGATACTAAAAATATACAGAGGGGATTTTGAATATCTAATTTAATGTTTGAGTAAACTAGATCTGAAACTAGAACTACTAAACTACTGTCAAAAAAATTCTAATAAAATTTTTTTCACTGCATTTAATATTAGAAAATATTTGAGTGCAGAGTGGACAGTTTTGTTGTCTCCACATGAAAGCTTATATGCTGACAGACCAAACTGACCAAAACTGTGAAACTTGTCTGGTGGAAGGTTGTCATCTGCTTGTCTCCATGGAGATGTGCCTAGAATGTTCCGCAGTATGACTTTATATAAAACTTCTGAATCTCCGTGGAGACTTGCACTCACACTCACAGGAAGAATTAACATTTTTTAAGATATTTTTGAGCAATAAATAACATCTGTAATTGAATAAATGCAAACAGATTCGTTTAATGATATACTGTGAATTCATACATCTCCATGGAGACAAAACAGGTTCTGGACCCTCTCCAAAAAAGTAACACAGTGCACCTTTAAAGGACAAAATATTGATCCCAGCACAAACGTGTATACTGTAGAGTGGACCTGTTTAGGCTTTGTACCTAATGACATTTCGCTAATCAGGTTTTCATCGTCTGGAATAGAACCGTCTCAGGTGATAGGAGCCAGCTGATGTGTCCAGGTTGTGCGTGCGTGTGTGTTTGTGTGTTTGTGTGTGTGTGTGTGCGTGTGTGTGTGTGTGTGTGGGGGAAGGGGGGGTCTGTCCCTAGGGGGAAGAGGAGGAGGGGGTCCACTTTGTGTCTAGACAGAAAGTAATCATCCGCAGACAGCGCGTGTGGGCAGAGGAGGCTGACCAGTCAACAGTCCAGCACAGGGCACAGCACTATGGGATTTCACTGTTAAAACCCTGATGCCCTTCCGTTTGCAACCATTTAACCAGGACCATTTCAACCACAATCTTAGAGTATCTCCCTCTCACCAAACAATTGAATTTTCCCAGGATTGTTGCATCACTGGTAGAAACCTTGAACAGTTTTTACACCCATAAATCATCACCACGCTCACATTCATTACAGCTACATGCTTGTTTTCAAGGTGCACTATGTAACTTTTTGGTCGGGGCTCCGTCACCTGCTTGTTTCTATGGAGATGTCATTGCTCTGCCTCAAATGTCCCACAGTATGGCATTAAACAGCTCTACCTTACATTTATTCAATTATAGGTGGTTTTGTTAACAACTACCTTTTACCTTTTAGTCAGTGATGGAAGAAGTACTCAGTTTTGTTACTTAAAATTATAGATACTAGAGCAAATAAATACTCAAGTAAAAGTAAAAGTATCACATAAAAAACTGACTTAAGTAAAAGTATTAAACTACCTGCTTAAAAATGTATTTAAGGAGTTAAAAGTAAAAGTATTTTACGCAGTTTTTGTGATCTAATGAAGTTTCAAATGTAGTGATTTTGATAGTGAAGATTTTTTTCAACAGAATCAACTGAATTCATATTTTTTTTCCTAGCTGTTTTTGCTCAAACTATGAACGTGTTAAAAATACACCCTCAGCCTTTTCTGCAGGTCTCAAGCAATACTAAAAATACTTTTACTTTTCAGTTTTGTTAAAAATATAGTAAAGTAGAAAATACAGACACCTGCTCTCAAATGCAGTGAAGTAAAAGGAAAAAGCATCCACTTTAAAATCTACTTAAGTAAAGTACACATATGTAAACAACATTATCACATAGTACCAGTAGATTAGACTCTAGCTGTATAGTGTGGTAGGTAGATGACGTGTCTGGACCAAAGACACAATAGCTCAAAGAGAATAAGAGCTGACTTTATAAGCACTTCAGTTTGTTTTTCCTGATGGAAGTTATGCCAAAACCGGAGAGCTAAAGTTCCCTGTCATAAACCAGAGAAACACTACGGCACGCGGCTCGCTG